>NIVC01000885.1:17500-68694 GCA_002269645.1 Macrostomum lignano | reverse complement strand
GGCTGGAGCAGAGATAAGTAGGCTGGAGCGGAGTTGAGTAGGCTGGAGCAGAGATGAGTAGGCTGGAGCAGAGATAAGTAGGCTGGAGCGGAGTTGAGTAGGCTGGAGCGGAGATGAGTAGGCTGGAGCGGAGTTGAGTAGGCTGGAGCAGAGATAAGTAGGCTGGAGCGGAGTTGAGTAGGCTGGAGCGGAGATGAGTAGGCTGGAGCGGAGTTGAGTAGGCTGGAGCGGAGATAAGTAAGCTGGAGCAAAGATAAGTAGGCTGGAGCGGAGTTGAGTAGGCTGGAGCAAAGATAAGTAGGCTGGAGCGGAGCGGAGATAAGTAGGCTGGAGCGGAGTTGAGTAGGCTGGAGCGGAGTTGAGTAGGCTGGAGCAGAGATGAGTAGGCTGGAGCGGAGTTGAGTAGGCTGGAGCAGAGATAAGTAGGCTGGAGCGGAGTTGAGTAGGCTGGAGCGGAAATGAGTAGGCTGGAGCGGAGTTGAGTAGGCTGGAGCGGAGATAAGTAGGCTGGAGCGGAGATAAGTAGGCTGGAGCGGAGTTGAGTAGGCTGGAGCAGAGATAAGTAGGCTGGAGCGGAGATAAGTAGGCTGGAGCAGAGATAAGTAGGCTGGAGCGGAGTTGAGTAGGCTGGAGCAGAGATGAGTAGGCTGGAGCGGAGATAAGTAGGCTGGAGCAAAGATAAGTAGGCTGGAGCGGAGTTGAGTAGGCTGGAGCAGAGATAAGTAGGCTGGAGCGGAGATAAGTAGGCTGGAGCAGAGATAAGTAGGCTGGAGCGGAGTTGAGTAGGCTGGAGCGGAAATGAGTAGGCTGGAGCGGAGTTGAGTAGGCTGGAGCGGAGATAAGTAGGCTGGAGCAGAGATAAGTAGGCTGGAGCGGAGTTGAGTAGGCTGGAGCAGAGATAAGTAGGCTGGAGCGGAGATAAGTAGGCTGGAGCAGAGATAAGTAGGCTGGAGCGGAGTTGAGTAGGCTGGAGCAGAGATGAGTAGGCTGGAGCGGAGATAAGTAGGCTGGAGCAAAGATAAGTAGGCTGGAGCGGAGTTGAGTAGGCTGGAGCAGAGATAAGTAGGCTGGAGCGGAGATAAGTAGGCTGGAGCAGCGATAAGTAGGCTGGAGCGGAGTTGAGTAGGCTGGAGCAGAGATAAGTAGGCTGGAGCGGAGATAAGTAGGCTGGAGCAGAGATAAGTAGGCTGGAGCGGAGTTGAGTAGGCTGGAGCAGAGATGAGTAGGCTGGAGCGGAGTTGAGTAGGCTGGAGCGGAGATGAGTAGGCTGGAGCGGAGTTGAGTAGGCTGGAGCGGAGATGAGTAGGCTGGAGCGGAGTTGAGTAGGCTGGAGCGGAGATGAGTAGGCTGGAGCGGAGTTGAGTAGGCTGGAGCGGAGATGAGTAGGCTGGAGCGGAGATGAGTAGGCTGGAGCGGAAATGAGTAGGCTGGAGCGGAGTTGAGTAGGCTGGAGCGGAGATAAGTAGGCTGGAGCAGAGATAAGTAGGCTGGAGCGGAGTTGAGTAGGCTGGAGCGGAGATGTGGGTGTCTGACACAACTATACATGTATCTATAATTAGCTAGGCGTAAGTAAGTTTTTTTGAATGTGATACTTATATTTCTCTCAGCATAGTCGGGATCGTCTCCAGCTAATCTTGATGACAGGTGATTCAAATCGAGGAGGGTGAGGCAATCAGCGAAGCCTTCAAGCCGCGCGGCGTCCCTCAAGGGTGATTCTGTCTCCTATCAAGGCCTGGTATATATTCACTCCTTACCTATATAATCACAAGCGTCGGAACGGGGGCAGTGGGGCCATGCCCCCACTACTTTTAAAGTAGGAGGGCCGGGGCCATCAATGGTACCTGGCCTCCCACGTCCCACTTTTTAGCAACTTTTGATATACATGTATTTTTCTCCAGAAAGAGTGCTGAATTTTTTTGATTTGGAAAAAATGGCTGGACGACGTTGGCATCACCATTAATCCAACAAAAACCATAAGGCCAGTTCTTTAAGCACAAAGCTAGGTGACCACATCACAGGGCCCCGAAAAGCCTTCACTTAAACTTGGCAAGGACGACATACAATGCTTTGACTCTGCAGCCTTATTGGGTGTCACTCTAGATATAAGGATCTTAATTTAAAACAAGACTTCTCCAGAATAGCTGGCGTCTCCATGGACCACGCTCAACGCCATGAAAAGGAAAGGATCTCTCAGCTTTTGCTCAGGCTCATCTACAGGTACATTGAGAGCAGTATGACCTATAATCTTGGTTATTATAAAAAGACCAGAAAACAAATTTAGGCGGATGAATTCCTCCAAGCGCGCATTCGATTTATTTGTATTATTGATTCTTTTTTAAAGTGTTGAAATGGGGAAAAAATGAAGCTAAACAAATACATTGAAGAGCTTGAAGACATTGAAGAGCTTGTCGCCGACCCCGGCCTGCTGGCCGATGTTGGGCCTCCGCGATAATTGAAATTGTCTATGACGTAAAACAGGTGTAATTAACACCTGATCTAAGTCGGCTTTGAGTGTTATTATTTCCGCGGGTGTAATTAACACCTGTACCACTTTGGCTTTACTTAATTAATTTGCGCTCAGGTGTAATTAGCACTTATTTATTACTCTCTGTACCTGGACCCAGAGCAGTGTGACCCACTCTGTACCTGGACCCAGAGCAGTGTGACCCACTCTGTACCTGGACCCACCCTCCTTCCCTCCAGCCTTACCCTCCTACCCTCTAGCCCACCCTCCTTCCCTCCAGCCCGACCCTCCTACCCTCTAGCCCGACCCTCCTACCTCTAGCCCACCCTCTTCCCTCCAGCCACCCAGCTCTTCTCTTCTGTAGCCTCACCCCACCCCCTTCCCTCCAGCCCCACCCTCCTACCCTCTAGCCCTGCCCTCCTTTCCAGCTTCCACCCTCTTCTCCTCTCCAGCCCCACCCTCCTTCCCTCCAGCCCCACCCTCTTCTCTTCTGTAGCCCCACCCCCTTCCCTCCAGCCCCACTCTCCTTCCCTCTAGCCCCGCCCTCCCTTTTAGCTTCCACCCTCTTCTCCCCTCCAGCCCCACCTCCCTTCCCTCCAGCGCCACCCTCCTACCCTACTGCCTCACCCTCTCCTCCAGCTTTCACCCTCTTCTCTTCTGTAGCCCCACCCCCTTCCTTCTAGCCCTACCCTCCTTGCCTTCAGTCCTACCCTCCTTCCCTGCAGCCTCACCCTCTTCTCTCCGTTAGCCTCATCCTCCTGTCTAGCCCTCACCCTTTCTCCTCTCTAACATCACCTTTTCTCCTCCAACCTCGTCCTCCTACCCTCTATCCTCTACTCTCTTCTTTCCTTCAATACCCCCTCGTCCCCTCCTCTAGCCCTACTATGTCCTCCAGTTGAATCCTCACCCTTTTCTCCCCACAAACCTACTATCTCCTTCCTTCCAACCCCTATCCTTCTCTCCAGGACCTACCCTTGTTCTCTTTCAGCCTCATGTCCCCTCCAGCCCCACCCCCTTCTTCCCCCAGCCCCACTCTCTCCTCTTCAGCCCCATCCTCTCCTCCCCTCCAGCCTCACCCTCTCCTACCCCAGCCTCAACCTCTTCGCCCCTCCAGCCCCACCCTATTTTCCTATTCAGCCTCACCCTTTCTCGTAGCTCTGCTAATAAAATTTAATTATCCTTTTCAGAAGTGAAAAATAATATTTTTCTTTTCTCTCTTCAGAATGTCCTCGCACCTCTGAATGTCTTCAGAGGACCTGCGGCTGTCACTCATGGGTTACGCCGACGACCTGGCGCTGCCCCCCTCTACGGTTGAGGGAGCTCAGCGCATGCTAGACAGCCTGTTGGTGGCAGCTGCGGCATCGGTCGGGCTAGCGGTGAACATCGAGAAGACGGAGGTGATGACTGTACCTGCGGAGCTGCCTATCAAAATCACCTGCTGGGACACCCGACGGTCATGCAGCAGCTCTACCTCGCTGCGCGTGCTTCACGTACCCCGGCGATCTTGTGCCCAGTGTCCAGGAGGACTTGGCGCGACGCAGGGCCTGGCCTGGGCGGCCTTCCGCTCCATCCGAGTCGTCCTGCAGAACGCCGCGCTGCCAGACTGCTGCGATCACCTAGCGAGACCCTCCGCAGGCGAAGACATCAGCTGGCGGGCCACACCATCCACGCGGAGGCCTACTGTTCTCAACCAGTGCAAGACGTCCTGCTGCTCACGATGCAGGGCCCCTGGCGCCGGGGCTACGGCCGGGCGAGTCGCGTCGCGGATTGCCTGTTGGATGGCGCTGGGTGATTGGCCAGGCGCACGCTGTTGCCGCCTTTAGAGAGCTCGCACTGAGAGAACTGATCTGACACCGCCTCCCATTGTGAACTGTTACTTTTAACTCAACAATACTGGGTGTGCCTTGTTGTTATTTTCTCTTCAAAACAAATTGCCTATATAGCTGCGAACTGTGATGGTGCATATCGCGTACTCGCGATTCAATAGCTTATACTTATTACTGTTTTACTTATTGCCTTCCGATGTCAATGCTATTTATTGCGTGTGATATTACCGCAAAATTCAAGTTCGGTGTCATTATTTAGCTACTGCCGCTGTTCTGCATTACAATTATTATAGTACTTCGTATCTACTGACGTAACATTGTACCAAAAATTTTACATTGCGTGGCGCCAAAACCAATCTTGTTGAATGCTACTAGCGTAATAGCCGTTTGAATCGCTTGAAATACATTGTAATGCCATGCTGTATTGCTTTTGACGATCTAAACGACACTGGCTAGACTTCACTGATCCATATGCTCCTCAAGCAAGGTATATGGAAAGCAGATTGAGCAGCAAACTTAGTGTTGATTGATAGAGATATTGTATAGTTGGATCTTTGGATCACGGATAGAATCAAGGAATCTAGATCTGGAGGCATGGAGGCATGCGGGGGAGCCGCGGAAAGCAGCAGAGCTGTTGGGGAGCGGCGGAAAGCAGCGGAGCTGTTAGGGGGGAGCGGCGGAATGCAGCGGAGCTGTTGGGGCGGCGGAAAGCAGCGGAGCTGTTGGTGGAAGCAGCGGAAAGCAGCGGAGCTGTTGGGGGAGCGGCGGAAAGCAGCGGAGCTGTTGGGGAGCGGCGGAAAGCAGCGGAGCTGTTGGTGGAAGCGGCGGAAAGCAGCGGAGCTGTTGGGGGAGCGGCGGAAAGCAGCGGAGCTGTTGGGGGGAGAGGCGGAAAGCAGCGGAGCTGTTGGGGGGAGAGGCGGAAAGCAGCGGAGCTGTTGGTGGAAGCGGCGGAAAGCAGCGGAGCTGTTGGGGGAGCGGCGGAAAGCAGCGGAGCTGTTGAGGGAGCGGCGGAAAGCAGCGGAGCTGTTGGGGGGAGCGGCGGAATGCAGCGGAGCTGTTGGTTTGATAACAGCTGACGAGGCTGACAGGCTTATTTGCATAGAGCGATGCTATGAGAATGAATTCAGTCAGTCAGTTTAAGGCAGAATGCTGGCTCTCTGCCTCTGCCTACCCTTCAACTGAATCGAGTGAACTCGCAGTGCCGGAAGTGCCCGAAGTTGGTTCTACATGTTGAGTGGCGAATTGGTGACGGTTTAAATGTTGCTAGGGCTACGTGTATGCGACCCGGCCGGTGCTCTACTACCTTGAATTCATGCCCGTAAAGCTCAGCCTCCGATCATTAACTAATTATTTATTGTCGTGAAAGGGGACTCTCAGTCTGGGGACTATGAACTCTAAACATTGGCACCTCAAGATTAGAGCGGCGGCACTCGAACCAAAATAATGTTGAAGGACTACAGAATACATGTTATCATAAAATAGAGAGCTAAATAAGTTGGCCAGCTGAAACAGTGGTTTGGTATAATGGGCTGAAACAAAGCAAATAAATTATTAAACTACTATAATACTTTAATTTTGTGATGGAAACTGATTTAGAAACAACTAAAAAGATTTTGAATAATAAGAAAGACAAAAAGCATAATGAAACATTTCAAGTGGAAAATGGCAAGACAGTTTTATCAAAACAGAAAACAGAAAAACAGTGACACGAACGTGAGCATGTGTATATTTTCTTTCCCTCCTCCTTTTTCATCCGGGCTGGGGACCGGCAATGGCGGAGTTAAAAGAGTTGACTAAACGCAAGAATCACGAATTTGGTGGCCCTGAAAAGGGCCGTTTTAACGTTCAGAAGGGATCACGTTTTTACAGGTCAGTGACCAAGACCTTTCCCAAACCACAACTGCACAAGTGCAGTGGCGGCGGGCCGCTGCTGCGTGTTGCCAGACTGGCCAGCGTGGCAAGGCTCGGCACCTTGCCAGCGGAACAGCGGGGAGCTGGCGCTGGAGCTGGCACAACTGGCCCCTCGCACCATGAATTTTGCCCCCAAAAGCAGCCTGGCCTATTGCAGATTGCGTAGAAATCATTTTCTCTTGGACAATGTTTCCTACGGCACGTATTGGCCAGCAAATTTTGGCAGCAGCTTAAATGGTGCAAGGGGCACCACTCAACTTCTGCCAGCTCAGTAGCAGACTGGCGCGACAATAGACAGCCCTGGAATCATTTTGTGAACAGAAATGATTATCCCACAAAAAATAAAAAACTAGCCAACATCTAGCCAACTCCCCACCTAGCCACCCAACTGCCCACCTAGCCACCCAACTGCCCACCTAGCCACCCAACTGCCCACCTAGCCACCCAACTGCCCACCTAGCCACCCAACTGCCCACCTAGCCACCCAACTCCCCACCTAGCCACCCTGCTTTGCTTTGCCTTCGGTTTTCGGCTTGCTTTTTTATCTGAGCATTCTTTAAAGCACACTTTTAGCAATGGTTGCCTTTTCAAATATCTAAGTCACTTACGTTTTCTATCAATTTTAGCTTTGCAAGAGGCGAAGATAGAGCCGCTGCCACCGCTGACATCGCCACTGCCGACACCTCGATCCGCATCCGCCGACACCTCCGCCGCCGCCGCCGACATCTCCGCCACCGCCGCCGACATCTCCGCCACCGCCGCCGACATCCCCGCCGCCGCCGCCGCCGCTGACGCAGAAGGAGAAGCGACGGCTGCAAACGCAGCCGGCGAGGGAGGCCCGGGCTGCCAAGCGGAAGCGCAAGGTAAACCCGCAACTTAAATACGCGCTGTGCAACTACGAGTTGTTTTCTGGCATTCTCGCAGGTCTCTGGGGGAGGGGGGGGGGCAACGCGTGCCTTGCGGAAAGTCCATACTTGTCAGTCTCTCCGATTGGCTCAGGGTACCGGACTTTCGAAAAAAAACGCAAAATACAAACCCATTGGTCATTATGAGTGATTCAACCCGGCACCTTGAAACTGACATATTCAGTTTGTACTTCGGCTGTCCGGAAAGTCGCGAGAATGTATTTAAAAAACCAGTCAGAACTATCAAAAAACACGATAACAGCACTAGTTGGCAATGTAATCTCCCCTTGCATTGATTACAGCTTGGCAATGGTCAACGAGTCGCTGAACCTCTCTTTTTAAACAATCTTCGTCAAGGCTTCTTGCCCACTGCAACGCAGCTTCTCGAACTTCATTGTGGTCGCTGAATACTCGCCTGGAGAGATCATTCTTCATCCAACTGAACAAAAAACGGTCGCACAGATTGAAGTCTGGGCTGTAGGGACTCTGAAACACCAGCTGAACTCCACGGGACTCCATGTACTGCTGCACAGAACGGGCTACGTGAGGTCGCGCATTGTCCCACTGCCAAAGAACATCCGACAGGTGAATTGGCTTTGACCTCAGAGTACGCCATAGGTCTCCCGTGTGCCGAATGAATTCAACTATGCCATCTGCATCAACAGTTTGCTTCGGGGCTGTGGATTTAATGGAGAAGCGCTTGCTTGGAGTGAAAGCAACCAGAAGCATTGTCTTTGCATTCCCGACCGAGTGCCTGACAACCTGGGGCCGATGATCTCCTTGGCCAAGCCAGCACCTGTTGTTTTGCTTTGTGCCAGTGTTGTTCAGGTACACCCACGTCTCATCTTCCACCACGTACTTGTCGCAAAAGTTTTCCACCCCCTCGTTGTAAAAAAGCCTGCGGATTTGCTTGGCACAATTGATGCGAGCAGTCTTGTTCTCCTCGGATAGAGCATGAGGAACCCAGACGGCAGAAACGTTTCGAAGGTGCAAATCCTCGGTCAAAATTTCGTGCACTGTTGTTTTACCAACTTCCAAAAAGTCGGCGAGGTCTCGGACACTAACTTTTGAATCCTCTTCAACGAGAGCTCGGCAGGTTTCGATCAGTTCCGTTGTCCTTGTTGACCGTGGCCGGCCAGTCCGAGGAGCTGAGGCCAGGGGAAATGCTTCATCACGGAACTTTGAGTACCATCTGTAAACCGTTGACTGACCTGGTGCGGCATCTCCATAAACTTTAAGTAGTTCGTCATAACAACTAATAGCAGAGATTCCAAGACGGTATCTAGCGTTGGCATAAGCCTGGAAATCTTCCATTTTGACGAACTCGCTATTAAATTTTTCAAGCTTGATCACCGCGTTGCATTGGTTATTGAGCACTTTATGCTGAGCTCGCCCCTGCCCCCAATTTTGCTGCTAGAATAACAAAAATTTTCACCATAGACATATATAAGTCTATTATTGAAATTTTATGTGTGCCATGTCATCAGCTTGCTGCTTTCTTGCTTGACTGACACATTCTCACGACTTTCCGGACAGGCGAAGTATTTCTTTTTTTATGAGGCAAACAAACCCCAAAAGCAGACTCCCAATTAGCAAGACATCAGCTTTAGCTTATAGCAATTATGATGTAATCATATATTATGTTACAGAATTTATAATCTTTTAGTAAACCAACATTTCAGGAGTAACGACAAGGACTCGTGAGCACCACGGGCGGACGCGGCGGCAGAGGCGGCTGGAAGAAAAAAATGGAGAAAAAAATTTCTGTTAAAAGTAACAAATAAAATAATAATTCTTTTCTCTTTGACAAAACTACTATAAACTGGCAGATAGGGTCGTTTTGCGAAGGTCCGTCGGGCTGATGTCGGCCTCTAGCACCGACGCGGCAAGGTGCTCCCTCGGGGTGTACCACCTCCCCCGGGGTGTACCTCCAGCGGGGTGGGCGTCCAGTGAGTGTACCTCCAGCGGGGTCCAGGTGTACCTCCAGCGGGGTGGGCCTCCAGCAAGTGTACATCCGGCAGGGTGGGCGTCCAGCGAGTGTACCTCCAGCAGGGTGGGCCTCCAGCGAGTGTACCTCCAGCGGGGTGGGCCTCCAGCGAGTGTACATCCAGCAGGGTGGGCCTCCAGCGAGTGTACATCCGGCGAGGGATTCCCGCCCCTCCCACCAATGTCGTGTGCACGCGGTTAGTGTTGGGGGAACCCAGATGCTGACGCAGCCCTGTAAAGTGAGCCTAGGTGAGTGTGGTCATGCGATTTGGTCATTCGAGCAACTGTGCATTTGTGAAGTACAGGCGACTTGTCATTTTTTGGCTGCCTGCGTGAGCTCAATTTTTTTAGCTCTAAGATTTTTCATCTGGCGCCATGTCTGATCTCGACCGGTTAACAGTAGCCCAACTGCGAGCGGCCCTAAGAGACAATGGCCTACCGGTTTCGGGAAACAAGCAAGAGCTTATTGAGCGGCTTCAAGCTGCTCCACCACAGCCAGGCGACGCCGAAGTCCCAGATGATGCAGAAGGGGACGAAGCAGATGCTGCGATGAATCAGCTGCTGAGCGGGGAAGAATCGGATAATGTTGACACCGCCAACATCGCCCAAGTGAGCCGACTTGACAGCGAAATTATCAAGATTTAAATCTGTTGCTCCCGTCAGATGAGGAATCTGTTACATCAGAAGACCTGAAAAATCTTAGCCTCGTCTGAGGAATGTAAGACCTGGAGGAAACTGAACCCTACAAAAGGAATCTGACCCCCCACATGAGGAATCTGAACCCCAACCTGAGGAATCTGAACCCAACTTGAGGAATCTGAACCCAACTTGAGGAATCTGAACCCCAACCTGAGGAATCTGAACCCCCAACCAGAGGAATCTGAACCCCAACCTGAGGAATCTGAACCCCCAACCAGAGGAATCTGAACCCTACCTGAGGAATCTGAACCCCCAATCTGAGGAATCTGAACCCCCAATCTGAGGAATCTGAACCCCCAATCTGAGGAATCTGAACCCCCAACCTGAGGAATCTGAACCCAACCTGAGGAATCTGAACCCCAACCTGAGGAATCTGAACCCTCAACCAGAGGAATCTGAACCCCAACCTGAGGAATCTGAACCCCCAACCAGAGGAATCTGAACCCTACCTGAGGAATCTGAACCCCCAATCTGAGGAATCTGAACCCCCAACAAGAGGAATCTGAACCCCCAATCTGAGGAATCTGAACCCCCAATCTGAGGAATCTGAACCCTACCTGAGGAATCTGAACCCCCAACCAGAGGAATCTGAACCCCCAACCAGAGGAATCTGAACCCAACCTGAGGAATCTGAACCCCCAATCTGAGGAATCTGAACCCCCAATCTGAGGAATCTGAACCCCCAATCTGAGGAATCTGAACCCCCAATCTGAGGAATCTGAACCCCCAATCTGAGGAATCTGAACCCTACCTGAGGAATCTGAACCCCCAATCTGAGGAATCTGAACCCCCAATCTGAGGAATCTGAACCCCCAATCTGAGGAATCTGAACCCCCAATCTGAGGAATCTGAACCCCCAACCTGAGGAATCTGAACCCAACCTGAGGAATCTGAACCCCAACCTGAGGAATCTGAACCCTCAACCAGAGGAATCTGAACCCCAACCTGAGGAATCTGAACCCCCAACCAGAGGAATCTGAACCCTACCTGAGGAATCTGAACCCCCAATCTGAGGAATCTGAACCCCCAACAAGAGGAATCTGAACCCCCAATCTGAGGAATCTGAACCCCCAATCTGAGGAATCTGAACCCTACCTGAGGAATCTGAACCCCCAACCAGAGGAATCTGAACCCCCAACCAGAGGAATCTGAACCCAACCTGAGGAATCTGAACCCCCAATCTGAGGAATCTGAACCCCCAATCTGAGGAATCTGAACCCCCAATCTGAGGAATCTGAACCCCCAATCTGAGGAATCTGAACCCCCAATCTGAGGAATCTGAACCCCCAATCTGAGGAATCTGAACCCCCAATCTGAGGAATCTGAACCCCCAATCTGAGGAATCTGAATTAGCACTCGGCCCAGATTAGTGTATGCCTTAGGTATTGCCTACTAGCTCTATGAAAGTATGAAGTTGCTAAGCTGCTAAATTTAATAAGACTGAATTGGGAAAAAACTGCCGATATGTATCAAAAATTGATTAGTGAACTGTAATAAATGCTGAGAAAAAAAGATTCTTGAAGGGATCCTTTATTTCAGTTTGCTAAATATACTGAGGAGCCCGCCGAGAGGAGAACTGCAGACTGCTGAGGGGAACTGCAGATTGGCGAAAGGATCATTCATGCAGACTGCAAAGGGACAAACTGAAAACTGCTTAGGTAGTTATTTCAGACTTAATTAAGTTCTAGGCTGCTGAGGATAGTGGCGCCGCCGCGTCATCAACTGCCGCACCATTACGCCGCTGGCTCTGCGGTCCGACCATCGGCTGCTCATCTGCGACCTTCGGCTTCGGGACCCGCTCTACCGTCCGCCAAAGCGGCCACCGCGGCGCTACTACCGCGCGCTAAGGGACGCCGAGACGCGACGTCGCTTTGCCGGTGCCTTTGTCACTGCGCTGGGCGACAAGCGTGGAGGAGCCGAGTACGCGGAGGTGAGCGCTGCAGTTCGAGCCGCTGCGGAGCAAGCAGTCCCGCTGATGCGACCGGCCCAGCGCGGGCAGCCGGTCTGGCAGGACGACCCCGCGATCGACGAAGCGAGGGAAGATCTGGAGAGGCTCCGTCTGAGTGGGCGGCAAACTCGCGAGGCGGAGGAGGCTCTGGCGGCTGTCTACCTGCAGCGGCAGCAGTCCGCTGTCGATGACGCCATCCAAGCCGTCTCTGCCGCAGGGCCCGATGCCAGAGGGCGCGTGGCCTGGTCCGTCATCAACACTCTAACGGGGCGAAAGCGGCGCATCGCGCTCAACCTGGCAGGCGACACTCCGGATGAGCGCAGGAACAAGCTGCGCGAGTTCTTCGCCGCCATTGTCAACGCGCCGCCCCCTCCGCTTCCAGAAAATCTGAGGCTGCCGCCGGAGACGCCGTTGCCGGCGGAGGAGAGCTTCAACGTTGCCCCAGTCAGCACAGCCGACGTTGTGAAGTTCGCTCGGCAGTCGCCGGGCGGCAAAGCGCTTGGTCCGGACGAGGTGCCCACCGACATCGACACCGACACCGACACCGATAGGGGATAAAGTTGCGGGTTGGCAGGCGGTGGATCCGAGGGATGCCAAATGCAAGATGCCATTTAAATGAGGCCGTTCCTCTACCTCAGGTAAGTGCAAATTAGCTGAATTAGCAAAGCAGCTGCTATAAAAATTTTTTATGTCCAACAAAAGAATCGTCGTGTACACCATGAAATTATTTGTCATGTCAATCATAGAAAATCGCCATTTCCAGTTGACTCTGCTGTGATTGGAATACAATCGTACCAAGAGTGTCCAACTTAAGAAGTTTCTACTCATTGGTCTAGTATATTGTAGAGAATAAACATCATACATGTGCATTATATAGCGGCAGTATCTGAAATAAATATTTTGTAAATTCTGCATTGTCAAATATGTGCCGCTATATCACAGTCAAAACGAAACAGCATTTGCACACCTTTTTGTAGCTATAAATCAGTTTAAACAGAGATATAAAAACAGACAGTATCAGGAAAAGTCCATCAGTCTTCAGGCCTTCAAGAGGCGACCGCAACCTCGACCTAATCGTATTGATTTTATTTGCAAAAAAAAATCTGCTCATCACTGTCATCAGTTTGTGAAACTTTCGCAGCGTGCTGTCGAAGTACAGGATCGCCAGTCGCAGCATTCAGAGGCAGCATTCAGCACGACCCAACAGATGAAAAAAAACTGGCGAATGCACCTCTTCAAGGTCCAGGATGTATCCGATGGCAGAGTGCAGCCAAGTCGACCGCTGGAAGCTGCGCCAGTCACGCTTCCACAGTCCATGGATGCACGACAGTGCTGTACTTGCCTTAACCATCGAGAGTTGCTGCTGCAGCCGCTTGATCGTTGCCTCCCACGCTTGGAATCCGCAAATCAGCTGCAGAGGTGAGAGCTCTCAGCCGCAACACCTGCTCTCGGCGCAGAACCTGGTAGCTGAAGGTTGTTCTGCCACAGCACTGGCAGCAGGCAAGTCGCAGGCTCGGCTGCAGATAGATCTTTAATTGGCTCCAGCACTGGGGGCTACATGTCGTCCGCCTCTTCATCAGTTCTCTGCACAGATTGTAGTGGGTCTATTCGAACGAGCTGAGGCAGCATCAGCTCTTGATGCGGGATGGCGTCCCAGCAAAGGCGGATGTTTTGTCCGTAGCGCTTTGTTTTAGGAGGCCTCGTCCGTAAAGTGCAAGCTCACACATGTAGGCCCCGTAATTTAATTTTTAGGGTCAATATCCGGTTCCAGTAGGCAGTAGCTGCTACCAGCGCTTCGCCAGTGTCATCTTTCGGTAATTTGCGCATTCGCAACGGATTTCCTTTCTCGGATGCTGATAGCACATAGTACAGAGCTCGTGCAAGTGGTAGCACGCAGCAGTGGTTCGAATGACCGAATCAAAAGACATTTCTACGAGTACGAGATGGAAAAGCCAGTAACGCGCTAACTTTCATTAACTCTGACTCTTGTCCTGTTTATCCTGTTTATTAGGCTTGTACTTAAAGCACGATTTTTTAGAGGCAGGGGGTTGTGTGCACCCTGGCGCACTTTAAGCGTCATTGGCACACAACCGGCGAGAGGCATTACTGCCCATTCCGCCGACTCCCCTGAGCAGGCATACATGACAAGCGCGCGGATACGTTACGCAGGCACACACCCACACAGGAGTGTACAGCGGCCCTAACTTTATTTTATCGTTAGGCATGTACACTTCACTGCGCCTTGGGGGGTTGGCTCTCAAGGCCGTTAATTGCACGAGCAGAGCCAAGCCGAGATTCCAATTCAGCCCCAAATTAATGTGACTGCACTTGGAATCGAGACTGGGTCGCTGGCACACCAGAGCAGCTGCGCTACCGCTGGGCTACGGCCCCCTCGGAATTTCAGTTTAGCTTCCTGTATCTATCTGACTCCCTCATCTGTCTCTCTGACTCCCCCTTCTTGTCTCTGACTCTCCACTGCATCTGTCTGTTGTTTTATCTTAACAATGAAAATAAAAAAAAAAAATCGCGCCTCTGCTTGACGAAAATTCGCGCCTGCCCTCAGAAATCGCGTATTCGCGCCTCAATCACACCACTGATGTACATGTACATAGGCCAAGGCGCCGATGGAGGTCCGTCGTCGTAGGAATCCGTAGGAATTTCGTCGTGTATCGATGTAGACTCCAACCAGTATTATTCAAATTTGTCTCTGCATGTACATTGAAATATATACTCAGCAACATTGAAAAGTGGCCACTCTATGCGCCAGTGAGCAATTTCTTTTGGACTATTGTGAAATAAAAGACACGAGAAAACTGATCGGGGTAGCTTTAATCCGTCCAACCCTCGCACACCGCTCCCCCACTTCATTCCTCAACTCAAGTCTGCCGCGGGGGTAACTGAGTTGCGTCACTCGCAAAGATTGAGAGACTTTACCTGCACTCTCAAAAGTGGCGACCACAGACGGAATGTTTTGTGATGGCGACTTTTCGATGTTGCTGAGTACACATATACGATGTGAGCTATACATAATTAGATGACTCATTTGGTAGTATGATAGATGAGATTGTAGTACACTACTAGCAATCTACGCCCCCCGTTGGGGAGCCAAAGAAATGCAATCGCTACACGTTTTTTTAATAAGCTACATATATCCTTGAAATCTTAAAAAATCTCCTGTCAAACCTTGTAAGCCTTGACATGTCAGTAATTCCCCACCACAAGCTTTAACATATCAACTCCCCCCCTTGACATCTCAGCAATGCCCCCAATAAGCCTTGGAAATCTAAAAATATCTGTCAACCTTCTAACCCTAACCCTAGCCTAACCCTAACCCTAACCCTAACCCTAACCCTAACCCTAACCTAACCCTAAAGCATTGACATTTCAGTAATTCTCTCTAAGAGTCATTATAGCACTGCTACAGCATTATAGCGATTTCCTGCAAGCCTCGACATCGTAGGGATTCCCAAATGAATCTCTTAACTTCGACATGAAGCTTCTTTTATTTTTTACATTACGCTTTTTTTATCAGCGATCCCTCCCCTGAGGAGGCATCAAATAATGTAATAAAAAGTTTTCAATAAACTACATGTAGCTTCTGACTTTAGCTTTGAAATCTCATTTATACCCCGTGAGCCTTGACATCTCAGCTATTCCCCCCGTAAGCCTTGACATGTCAGCGATGGCCTCCATAAACCTTGAAATCTGAAAAATCCCCCGTTAACCCTGAAACCCGATAAAATATAACCCTCAACCCACACCTGACCTAAACCTAACTTTAACCCAACCTAAAGCCTTGAATCTCAGCAATTCTTCTCCCCTAAGCCTTGACATTTTAGTGATTCCTTCTTTAAGAATCACAGCACTGTAACGATTCCCTCCAAGCTTTGACATCATAGCAATTCCCAAATGAATCTTTTAACTTCGACATGACTTTTCTTTTATGTATACATAGTGCTACTTTTATTTTTTACATGACTCTTCTTCTATCAGCGACCCCCCCGTGGCGAGCCAACAAAGAATGTAATAAAAAAATTGAGTAAAGTACATGAACTTTGAAGTAGCTTCTGACTTTTGCTTTGACATCTCAGCAACCCCCCCCCGTAATCTCAGTTATTCTCTGAGAGCCTTAACGTCTCAGTTTTTCTCCCCAGCACAGGATTATAGCTGCATTTATTTTTACATGACACCCTTCATGTCTGACATGACGCTTCTTTTATTCTACCATGATGCTTCTTAATTTTTTAAATGACACTTTCCTTAGTTTTTAAATGAGGCTTCTATGATTTTTTCATGACGCTTCTATGATTTTAACATGACGCTTCTATGACTTTTTTTACATGACGCTTCTATGATTTTTTCTTGACGCTTCTATAATTTTTACATGACGCTTCTATGATTTTTTACATGACGCTTCTATGATTGTTTACATGACGCTTCTATGATTTTTTACATGACGCTTCTATGATTTTTTTAAATAACGCTTTCTATGATTTTTAAATGACGCTTCTACGATTTTTTACATGACGCTTCTATGATTGTTTACATGACGCTTTTATGATTTTTTACATGACGCTTCTATGATTTTTACATGACGCTTCTATGATTTTTTACATGACGCTTCTATGATTGTTTACATGACGCTTCTATGATTCATTACATGACGCTTCTATGATTTTTTACATGACGCTTCTATGATTGTTTACATGACGCTTCTATGATTGTTTACATGACGCTTCTATGATTGTTTACATGACGCATCTATGATTTTTATATGACGCATCTATGATTTTTATATGACGCTTCTATGATTTTTACATGACGCTTCTATGATTGTTTACATGACGCTTCTATGATTTTTTACATGGCGCTTCTATGATTGTTTACATGACGCTTCTATGATTGTTTCATGACGCTTCTATGATTGTTTACATGACGCTTCTATGATTTTTATATGACGCTTCTATGATTGTTTACATGACCCTTCTATGATTTTTTATATGACGCTTCTATCATTTTTACATAACGCTTCTATGATTTTTATATGACGCTTCTATGATTGTTTACATGATGCTTCTATGATTTTTACATGGCGCTTCTATGATTGTTTACATGACGCTTCTATGATTGTTTACATGACGCTTCTATGATTGTTTCATGACGCTTCTATGATTGTTTACATGACGCTTCAAGGATTTTTTACATGACGCTTCTACGATTTTGGCAGGATGATTCTATGATTTTACATGACGCTTCTATGATTTTTACATGACGCTTCTATGATTGTTTACATGACGCTTCTATGATTGTTTCATGACGCTTCTATGATTGTTTACATGACGCTTCAAGGATTTTTTACATGACGCTTCTACGATTTTGGCAGGATGATTCTATGATTTTACATGACGCTTCTATGATTTTTACATGACGCTTCTATGATTTTTTACATGACGCTTCTACGATTTTGGCAGGACGATTCTACGATTTTACATGACGCTTCTATGATTTTTACATGACGCTTCTATGATTTTACATGACGCTTCTATGATTTTTACATGACGCTTCTACGATTTTTACATGACGCTTTTATGATTTTTTACATGACGCTTCTATGATTGTTTCATGACGCTTCTATGATTGTTTACATGACGCTTCAAGGATTTTTTACATGACGCTTCTACGATTTTGGCAGGATGATTCTATGATTTTACATGACGCTTCTATGATTTTTACATGACGCTTCTATGATTTTTTACATGACGCTTCTACGATTTTGGCAGGACGATTCTACGATTTTACATGACGCTTCTATGATTTTTACATGACGCTTCTATGATTTTACATGACGCTTCTATGATTTTTACATGACGCTTCTACGATTTTTACATGACGCTTTTATGATTTTTTACATGACGCTTCTATGATTGTTTACATGACGCTTCTATGATTGTTTCATGACGCTTCTATGATTGTTTACATGACGCTTCAAGGATTTTTTACATGACGCTTCTACGATTTTGGCAGGATGATTCTATGATTTTACATGACGCTTCTATGATTTTTACATGACGCTTCTATGATTTTTTACATGACGCTTCTACGATTTTGGCAGGACGATTCTACGATTTTACATGACGCTTCTATGATTTTTACATGACGCTTCTATGATTTTACATGACGCTTCTATGATTTTTACATGACGCTTCTACGATTTTTACATGACGCTTTTATGATTTTTTACATGACGCTTCTATGACTGTTTCATGACGCTTCTATGATTTTTACATGACGCTTCTATGATTGTTTACATTCTTCTATGCTTGTTTACATGACGCTTCTATGATTGTTTAAATGACGCTTGAATGATTGTTTACATGACGCTTTTATGATTTTTACATGGCGCTTCTATGATTGTTTACATGACGCTTCTATGATTGTTTACATGACGCTTCTATGATTGTTTACATGACGCTTCTATGATTTTTTACATGACGCTTCTATGATTTTTACATGACGTTTCTATGATTGTTTCATGACGCTTCTATGATTGTTTACATGACGCTTCTATGATTTTTACATGACGCTTCTATGATTGTTTACATGGCGCTTCTATGATTGTTTACATGACGCTTCTATGATTGTTTCATGACGCTTCTATGATTGTTTACATGACGCTTCTATGATTTTGACATGACGCTTCTATGATTGTTTACATGACGCTTCTATGATTTTTACATGACGCTTCTATGCTTGTTTACATGACGCTTCTATGATTGTTTAAATGACGCTTGAATGATTGTTTACGTGACGCTTCTATGATTGTTTACATTCTTCTATGCTTGTTTACATGACGCTTCTATGATTGTTTAAATAACGCTTGAATGATTGTTTACATGACGCTTCTATGATTGTTTAAATGACGCTTGAATGATTGTTTACATGACGCTTTTATGATTTTTACTTGGCGCTTCTATGATTGTTTACATGACGCTTCTATGATTGTTTACATGACGCTTCTAGGATTGTTTACATGACGCTTCTATGATTGTTTACATGACGCTTCTAGGATTGTTTACATGACGCTTCTAGGATTGTTTACATGACGCTTCTATGATTTTTTACATGACGCTTCTATGATTGTTTCATGACGCTTCTATGATTGTTTCATGACGCTTCAAGGATTTTTTACATGACGCTTCTACGATTTTGGCAGGACGATTCTATGATTTTACATGACGCTTCTATGATTTTTACATGTCGCTTTATGCTTTTATGATTTTTACATGGCGCTTCTATGATTGTTTACATGACGCTTCTATGATTGTTTACATGACGCTTCTATGATTTTACATGACGCTTCTATGATTGTTTCATGACGCTTCTATGATTGTTTACATGACGCTTCTATGATTTTTACATGACGCTTCTATGATTGTTTATATGACGCTTCTATGATTGTTTACATGACGCTTCTATGATTGTTTACATGACGCTTCTATGATTGTTTCATGACGCTTCTATGATTTTTACATGTCGCTTTTATGATTTTTACATGGCGCTTCTATGATTGTTTACATGACGCTTCTATGATTGTTTACATGACGCTTCTATGATTTTTACATGACGCTTCTATGATTGTTTCATGACGCTTCTATGATTGTTTCATGACGCTTCTATGATTGTTTCATGACGCTTCTATGATTGTTTACATGACGCTTCTATGATTTTACATGACGCTTCTATGATTTTTACATGTCGCTTTTATGATTTTTACATGGCGCTTCTATGATTGTTTACATGACGCTTCTATGATTGTTTACATGACGCTTCTATGATTGTTTACATGACGCTTCTATGATTGTTTACATGACGCTTCTATGATTGTTTACATGACGCTTCAAGGATTTTTTACATGACGCTTCTATGATTCATTACATGACGCTTCTATGATTTTTACATGACGCTTCTATGATTGTTTATATGACGCTTCTATGATTGTTTACATGACGCTTCTATGATTGTTTACATGACGCTTCTATGATTGTTTCATGACGCTTCTATGATTTTTACATGTCGCTTTTATGATTTTTACATGGCGCTTCTATGATTGTTTACATGACGCTTCTATGATTGTTTACATGACGCTTCTATGATTTTTACATGACGCTTCTATGTTTGTTTATATGACGCTTCTATGATTGTTTACATGACGCTTCTATGATTGTTTCATGACGCTTCTATGATTGTTTCATGACGCTTCTATGATTGTTTACATGACGCTTCTATGATTTTGACATGACGCTTCTATGATTGTTTACATGACGCTTCTATGATTTTTACATGGCGCTTCTATGATTGTTTACATGACGCTTCTATGATTGTTTACATGACGCTTCTATGATTTTTATACGATGCTTCTATGATTTTTTAAATGACGCATCTATGATTTTTATATGACGCTTCTATGATTTTTACATGACGCTTCTTTTTAAAAAGTCTTTTAGTTTTCCTGACGTTGAAAAGCTTTAATTGAAAAAATTATATTCTATGAAAATTCGAACCATCGTCGCTGCATTTATCAAATTTTGCACATATATATATAATTCAACAGTTTAAAATCCAAGCATAGAGTAAATCACACGAAGCAGTTATGACATAATCAGTTTCTCAGTCAGTCAGTATCAGTTAACAATATGGTTACGCAATTTAAATCAAGTCTGGTGCTAGGCTTCCACACTGCATTTTCAATTCAAGTCAGAGTTACAATTCAGTTATGATGCAATCTATTTCAGAGTCAGAATTCAACCAGTCAGTTTTTTCTCTAGCATTCTTACAATGCATTTCAAGTCGAAAAGTTTGCTTGACCTTTGCAAAAAAGCATGTTTTTCGAATATTTAATGCCTCTAGCATTGAGCAATTTCTTAGCCACGATGCATGTACCGTCACGGGAAAATTTCTGATCGAACAGTGCAAGTTCGAACAAAATCGGTCCAGCCATTTTTTCTCTAATCTATCACATATATATATATATATATATATATATAGACATCACATTTTTAGTATATAGGACTAGCAATCTTCGCCCCCCGATGGGGGACATCTGGATAGAATCTCTGTTTTCTAAAGTAACAAAAAGACAGCCAAAAATCCTTCAAAAAGACAACAGACAAACTGCTCAAATGAAGTGCATTGCAAAAAGAAATCATCCCAAGACTGCAAGCATCCCCCAGATAGCAAGCATCCCCTAGATAGCAAGCATCCCCAAGATGGCAAGCATCCCCCAGATAGCAAGCATCCCCCAGATTGCAAGCATCCCCCAGATAGCAAGCATCCCCAAGATAGCAAGCATCCCTCAGATAGCAAGCATCCCCCAGATAGCAAGCATCCCCCAGATAGCAAGCATCCCCCAGATAGCAAGCATCCCCCAGAAAGCAAGCATCCCCCAGATAGCAAGCATCCCCCAGATAGCAAGCATCCCCCAGATAGCAAGCATCCCCAGATAGCAAGCATCCCCCAGATAGCAAGCATCCCCCAGATAGCAAGCATCCCCCAGATAGCAAGCATCCCCCAGATAGCAAGCATCCCCCAGATAGCAAGCATCCCCAAGATAGATAGCATCCCCAAATAGCAAGCATCCACCAGACAATAAGTAGCTAGTGCGACAATTTCCTTAGCATTATAGCGGCTCCTTTAAAATTCGCTTACTTTTACGTTTGAAATTGTGTATCTTTTTATGTTTAACAGGGTGGCTCTTTTATGTTCTACGCTCGTACATGGTAACTCTTTTATGTTTGATACGGTGGCTTTTCAATGTCTGACATAGTGGCTCTTCTATGTTTGACATGGGGGCTCTTCTATGTTTGACATGGGGGCTCTTCTATGTTTGACATGGGGGCTCTTCTATGTATGACATGGGGGCTCTTCTATGTTTTACAAAGTGGCTTTTTAATGTTCAAAAAGGTGGCTCTTTTATGTTTGACATGGTGGCTCTTTAATGTTTGACATGGTGGCTCTTTAATGTTTGACATGGTGGCTCTTTAATGTTAGACAAAGTAGCTCTTTAATGTTTGACATGGTGGCTCTTTAATGTTAGACAAAGTAGCTCTTTAATGTTTGACATGATGGCTCTTTAATGATAGACATGGTGGCTCTTTAATTTTTGACATGGTGGCTCTTTAATGTTGGACATGGTGGCTCTTTAATGTTAGACATGGTGGCTCTTTAATGTTCGACATAAAGTCACTTATATGTTTGACATGATGGCTCTTTTATGTTTAACATGGTGGCTCTTTAATGTTTGACATGGTAGCTCTTTTATGTTCGACATGGTGGCTCTTTAATGTTCGACATGGTGGCTCTTTTATGTTCGACATGGTGTCGCTTCAATGTTTGACATGGAGTTACGTATATGTTTTACATGGTGGCTCTTTTATGTTCGACGTGGTGGCTCTTTAATGTTTGACATGGGGTCTCTTCAATGTTTGACATGGAGTTACGTATATGTTTGACATGGTGGCTCTTTAATGTTTTACATGGTGGCACTTTCATGTTTGACCTGGTGGCTCTTAAATGTTTGACATGGTGGCTCTGTAATGTTTGACATGGTGTCTCTTTAACGTTTGACATAGAGTCATGTATATGTTTGACATGGTGGCTCTTAAATGTTTGACATGGTGGCTCTTTAATATTTGACATGGTGGCCCTTTTATGTTCGACATGGTGGCTCTTTAATGTTTGACATGGAGTCATATATATGTTTGACCTGGTGGCTCTTGTATTTTTAACACGTTGGCTCTTTAATGTTCGACATGGTGGCTCTTAAATGTCTAACATGGAGTCACGTATATGTTTGACATGGAGTCATGTATATGTCTGGTATGGTAGCTCTTTAATGTTTTACATGGAGTCACCTATATGTTTCACATGGTGGCTATTTTATGTTTGACATGGTGCTTCTTAAATGTTCGACATGGTGGCTCTTTAATGTTTTACATGGTGGCACTTTCATGTTTGACCTGGTGGCTCTTTAATGTTTGACATGGTGGCTCTTTAATATTTGACATGGTGGCCCTTTTATGTTCGACATGGTGGCTCTTTAATGTTTGACATGGAGTCATGTATATGTTTGACCTGGTGGCTCTTTAATGTTTGACATGGTGGCTCTTTAATGTTTTACATGGTGGCACTTTCATGTTTGACCTGGTGGCTCTTTAATGTTTGACATGGTGGCTCTTTAATATTTGACATGGTGGCCCTTTTATGTTCGACATGGTGGCTCTTTAATGTTTGACATGGAGTCATGTATATGTTTGACCTGGTGGCACTTTCATGTTTGACCTGGTGGCTCTTTAATGTTTGACATGGTGGCTTTTTAATATTTGACATGGTGGCACTTTCATGTTTGACCTGGTGGGTCTTTAATGTTTGACATGGTACCTCTTTTATGTTCGACATGGTGGCTCTTTAATGTTTTACATGGTGGCTCTTTAATGTTTGACATGGTGGCTCTTTAATGTTTGATAAGGTGGCTCTTTAATGTTTGACATTGTGGCTCTTTAATATTTGACAAGGTGGCTCTTTAATGTTTAAAATGGTGGCTCTTTAATTTTCGAAATGGTGTCTGTTTTATGTTTGACCTGGCGGCTCTTTAATGTTTGACATGGTAACTCTTTTAGGTTTGAAATGGTGTCTCTTTAATGTTTGCCATTGTGGCTCTTTAATGTTTGACATGGTGGCTTTTTAATGTTCGACATGGTGGCTCTTTTAGGTTTGAAATGGTAACTCTTGTATGTTTGATATGGTGGCTCTTTTATGTTCGACATGGTGGCTCTTTAATGTTTGACATTGTGGCTCTTTAATGTTTGAAATGGTGGCTCTTTAATGTTTCGACATGGTGGCTCTTTAATGTTGAGAATTTTGTGTTTTTTAACGTGTTTTAATAAAAAAAACATTTTTCACCACTAAGATTCGAACCAAGGTCGCTACATTAGCATTCCAGTCTGTTTGCATCCGGCTATCTCTTTTCAATTGGAGAACATGACTTGTGGCCCTTATAATTCAATACTTATAGCAAGTCGGTAAGAGTAAAAAGTTATGACATAATCAATTTCTCAGTCAGCCAGTATCAGTCTCAATTCAAGTTAGCAATATGGTTACGCAATTTCAATGAAGTCTTGTGTGCGTTTCTGTGGCACTGTTTTCACCTTGTTGTGATGCAATCTTTATCACAATCGTAATTCAGCCAGTCAGTTTTTTCTCTAGCATTCTTACAATGCATTTCAAGTCAAAAATTTGGCTTGACCTTTGCAAAAAAGCATGTTTTTCGAATATTTAATCCCTTTAACATTGAGCAATTTCTTAGCCAAGATACATGTACCGTCCCAGGAACATTTCTGATCGAATGGTGCAAGTTTGAAGAAAATCGGTTGAGCCATTTTTTCTGAAATCTATCGCATAGCTAGTTAGTTACAGACATTTCATTTTTATTATATAGGAATTCTCGCCCCTGCGTACAACTGTACATGTAGTATTGTTTCGAGTTGTACATGTAATCTTGGTACGCGCGCGGGCCGGCTGGGGAGGACACTACATAATGCGCAGATAGAGCCGGGTTTTCAGAATTTTGACGCAAAAAACGCAAATTATACTACTATCTGAAATGAACACTTTAATCAATACACTTCAATATGTATTCGTATATGTACATTAATCCCACATACGCACATTAATCCCTATCCCAAATTGTATCTGTGCATGTCTATTCCCAATTCTATATGTACACAGTACATACTTCTGCATTAATCTACATGTACATGTACAGTGTCTTACATTAATCCCCAGACGGCCCGCGCGCTCTCTGCGTATGAATCACCAAGATTACATGTACAGTTCGAAACCCAACTACGTGTACAGTTGTGCACAGAGTAGAGAATTAGCGCTGTACAATCTCATCTACTACCAAATGAATCAACTAATTGTATAGTTCACAACGTGGGATATGTATATTTCCAATAGTATCAGGCGCCATGCTGTATAGAATAGCATGGTACTAATAATAACATTGTTCGCTATATGTTTTTGATATAAGCGCCATGCCGTTTCTGATCACAGTGCCATGCTGTATGGAAAAGCATTGCGCTAGCTATCGTAAAGTTAAAGTAAAGGAACGCAAAAATATGTCTTGTCGCCCTGCAGCAAAATTATTGATTTCCATAACGGGTCACAAGGTCGGTTGAAGGGGACAAAGAATTCTGGCATGTCCCCCTTGGCTCCCCCGTTGGCGATGCCCCTGACTACAACTAAATAATACCTACAAGGTAAATACTCGCAAATGATTAAAAAGGAAACGAAAATTTCACTTCTGCAACGATTAACATGCTACTAATAGTAGAAAACTGCGATCGAAGCAACTGTGGGAAAAATGGCCTGGAATTGGCGCCCCACTGTATGACAGCAATCAACGCACCTGCACAGTGATGTAGTCGGGATCAATATCCTCCACAGCTGCTTCAGTGCCGTCGGTGAATCTGACAACAATGCGAACGTAGCCAGACTGATTGTAGCACTCGAAATTTCTGCTGATATGAGCGGTGAGGTAGCGGCCCATGAGCTGGTCGCCGATCAGCAGCACGGACAGGTTGGTGACAAAGTGCGCCTCCACGCTGTCGATGCGGACGCTGCCGCCCGTGCCGACAGACAGGCTGGCATTGCCGCGGCGCAGCTCCGCCACGACACCAAGGCGCGGCCGCGACCAACGCCTTCCAGGGTGCTGCCTTTCAGGGCGGCGACACGGGAGTCGCTGACGGTCGGGCGGCCGCAAAAGGGGGTGACGTCAAGCAGTTGCTGGTGCTGGTCGGGCAGCTCGGCCGGGGTGTCGGCAAACATCGGCGAAGCTGAGGAAGCAGCTGAGGCGGCCGCGCCGCCGCTGAATTTCGGTATCGACAGCACCGACAGCGCTGGTACACAAAATTTTGCTAAGAAATTGCTTCATTTTTTTCGGGCTTCAATATTCGAAAAACTCGATTTTTGCCCCGTTTATTAAAGTTCAAACAGTTCTTTCCGATTGAGAAGCAGTCTGACTGCCGATGGAATTGTATTGCATCATAACTCAGTGCCAACTATAGCATTGGTTCTCAACACTCGCGTGGAGAGTTACAAGCGTTGAAAGGTTGCGCAACACATTTTAGTTATTGAATTGAGGGGCGGCCGTCGCTATTCAATTAGTCCTGGGCATTGGTTTGGTTGTTAATTTCAATGCATCAACTTGCAGGCCTCTCACTGTAGCTGGCGCTGAATGTACACCTTATGAATTTGAATGGTTTAAAGCAGGAATGTTCAATCGTTGTTTGTGCTTCGAGTTTTTTACTTTCAGAAGAGAGCCTTGTATTGCTGGAAACCCCGTTGGCGATGCCCCTGACTACAACTACCTTCAAGGTAAATACTCGCAAATGATCAAAATGAGATGAAAACTAGCAATCTACGCCCCCCGTTGGGGAGCCAAAGAAATGCAATGCACGTTTTTTTAATAAGCTACATGTATCCTTGAAATCTTAAAAAATCTCCTGTCAAACCTTGTAAGCCTTGACACGTCAGTAATTCCCCCCACAAGCTTTAACATATCAACTCCCCCCCCCCTGACATCTCAGCAATGCCCCCAATAAGCCTTGAAAATCTAAAAATATCTGTCAACCTTCTAACCCTAATCCAAACCTAACCCTAACCCTAACCCTAGCCTAACCCTAGCCCTAACCCTAACCCTAACCCTGACCCTAACCTAACCCTAAAGCATTGAAATTTCAGTAATTCTCTCTAAGAGTCATTATAGCACTACTACAGCATTATTGCGATTCCCTGCAAGCCTCGACATCGTAGGGATTCCCAAATGAATCTCTTAACTTCGACATGAAGCTTCTTTTATTTTTTACATTACGCTTTTTTATCAGCGATCCCTCCCCTGAGGAGGCATCAAATAATGTAATAAAAAGTTTTCAATAAACTACATGTAGCTTCTGGCTTTAGCCTTGAAATCTCATTTATACCCCAGTGAGCCTTGACATCTCAGCTATTCCCCCGTAAGCCTTGACATGTCAGCGATGGCCCCCATAAACCTTGAAATCTAAAAAATCCCCTGTTAACCTTGAAACCCGATAAAATATAACCCTCAACCCACACCTGACCTAAACCTAACTTTAACCCAACCTAAAGCCTTGAAATCTCAGCAATTCTTCTCCCCTAAGCCTTGACATTTTAGTGATTCCTTCTTTAAGAATCACAGCACTATAACGATTTCCACCAAGCTTTGACATCGTAGCAATTCCCAAATGAATCTTTTAACTTCGACATGACCTTTCTTTTATGTATACTTAGTGCTACTTTTATTTTTTACATGACTCTTCTTCTATCAGCGCCTCCCCCCGTGGCGAGCCAACAAAGAATGCAATAAAAAATTGAGTAAAGTACATGAACTTTGAAGTAGCTTCTGACTTTTGCTTTGACATCTCAGAACCACCCCCCCCCGTAATCTCAGTTATTCTCTGAGAGCCTTGACGTCTCAGTAATTCTCCCCAGCACAGCATTATAACTGCATTTAATTTTTACATGACACCTTCATGTCTGACATGACGCTTCTTTTATTCTACCATGATGCTTCTTAATTTTTTAAATGACACTTTCATTAGTCTTTAAATGAGGCTTCTATGATTTTTCATGACGCTTCTATGATTTTTACATGATGCTTCTATGATGTTTATATGACGCTTCTATGATTTTTACATGACGCTTCTTTGATTTTTTACATGACGCTTCTTTGATTTTTACATGACGCTTCTATGATTGTTTACATGACGCTTCTATGATTGTTTGCACGACGCTTCTATGATTGTTTACATGACGCTTCTATGGTTTTTACATGACGCTTATATTTTTTACATGACGCTTCTATGATTGTTTACATGACGCTTCTATGATTTTTTCATGACGCTTCTATGATGTTTACATGACGCTTCTATGATTTTTTACATGACGCTTCTATGATTGTTTACATGACGCTTCTATGATTTTTACGTGATGCTTCTATGATGGTTTACATGATGCTTCTATGATTGTTTACATGACGCTTCTATGATTGTTTACATGACGCTTCTATGATTTTTTCATGACGCTTCTATGATTTTTTACATGACGCTTCTATGATTGTTTACATGACGCTTCTATGGTTTTTACATGACGCTTATATTTTTACATGACGCTTCTATGATTGTTTACATGACGCTTCTATAATTGTTTACATGACGCTTCTATGATGTTTATATGACGCTTCTATGATTTTTTACATGACGCTTCTATGCTTTTTACATGACGCTTCTATGATTATTTCATGACGCTTCTACGATTTCTGCAGGACGCTTCTTTGATTTTTACATGACGCTTCTATGATTTTTACGTGATGCTTCTATGATGGTTTACATGATGCTTCTATGATTGTTTACATGACGCTTCTATGATTGTTTACATGACGCTTCTATGATTTTTTCATGACGCTTCTATGATTTTTTACATGACGCTTCTATGATTGTTTACATGACGCTTCTATGGTTTTTACATGACGCTTATATTTTTACATGACGCTTCTATGATTGTTTACAAGACGCTTCTATGATTGTTTACATGACGCTTCTATGATGTTTATATGACGCTTCTATGATTTTTTACATGACGCTTCTATGCTTTTTACATGACGCTTCTATGATTATTTCATGACGCTTCTACGATTTCTGCAGGACGCTTCTTTGATTTTTACATGACGCTTCTATGATTTTTACATGACGCTTCTAAGATTTTTTACGTGACGCTTCTATGATTGTTTATATGACGCTTCTATGATTTTTTACATGACGCTTCTATGCTTTTTACATGACGCTTCTATGATTATTTCATGACGCTTCTACGATTTCTGCAGGACGCTTCTATGATTTTTACATGACGCTTCTATGATTTTTACATGACGCTTCTATGATTGTTTATATGACGCTTCTGTAATTTTTACATGACGCATCTAAGATTTTTTACATGACGCTTTTTTGATTTTTACATGACGCTTCTATGATTGTTTACATGACGCTTCTATGATTGTTTGCACGACGCTTCTATGATTGTTTACATGACGCTGCTATGGTTTTTACATGACGCTTATATTTTTTACATGACGCTTCTATGATTGTTTACATGACGCTTCTATGATTTTTTCATGACGCTTCTATGATTTTTACATGACGCTTCTATGATTGTTTACATGACGCTTCTATGGCTTTTACATGACGCTTATATTTTTTACATGACGCTTCTATGATTGTTTACATGACGCTTCTATGATTGTTTACATGACGCTTCCATGATGTTTATATGACGCTTCTATGATTTTTTACATGACGCTTCTATGATTGTTTACATGACGCTTCTATGATGTTTATATGACGCTTCTATGATTTTTTACATGACGCCTCAATGATTTTTACGTGACGCTTCTATGATTTTTTACATGACGCTTCTATGCTTTTTATATGACGCTTCTATGATTGTTTATATGACGTTTCTATAGTTTTTACATGACGCTTATATTTTTTACGTGACGCTTCTATGATTGTTTACATGACGCTTCTATGATTTTTTCATGACGCTTCTATGATTTTTTACATGACGCTTCTATGATTGTTTACATGACGCTTCTATGGTTTTTACATGGCGCTTATATTTTTACATAACGCTTTTATGATTGTTTACATGACGCTTCTATGATTTTTTACATGACGCTTCTATGATTGTTTACATGACGCTTCTATGATTTTTTACATGACGCTTCTATGATTGTTTACATGACGCTTCTATGATTTTTTACATGACGCTTCTATGATTGTTTACATGACGCTTCTATGATGTTTACATGACGCTTCTATGATTTTTTACATGACGCTTCTATGATTGTTTACATGACGCTTCTATGATTTTTACGTGATGCTTCTATGATGGTTTACATGATGCTTCTATGATTGTTTACATGACGCTTCTATGATTGTTTACATGACGCTTCTATGATTTTTTCATGACGCTTCTATGATTTTTTACATGACGCTTCTATGATTGTTTACATGACGCTTCTATGGTTTTTACATGACGCTTATATTTTTACATGACGCTTCTATGATTGTTTACATGACGCTTCTATGATTGTTTACATGACGCTTCTATGATGTTTATATGACGCTTCTATGATTTTTTACATGACGCTTCTATGCTTTTTACATGACGCTTCTATGATTATTTCATGACGCTTCTACGATTTCTGCAGGACGCTTCTTTGATTTTTACATGACGCTTCTATGATTTTTACATGACGCTTCTAAGATTTTTTACGTGACGCTTCTATGATTGTTTATATGACGCTTCTATGATTTTTTACATGACGCTTCTATGCTTTTTACATGACGCTTCTATGATTATTTCATGACGCTTCTACGATTTCTGCAGGACGCTTCTATGATTTTTACATGACGCTTCTATGATTTTTACATGACGCTTCTATGATTGTTTATATGACGCTTCTGTAATTTTTACATGACGCATCTAAGATTTTTTACATGACGCTTTTTTGATTTTTACATGACGCTTCTATGATTGTTTACATGACGCTTCTATGATTGTTTGCACGACGCTTCTATGATTGTTTACATGACGCTTCTATGGTTTTTACATGACGCTTATATTTTTTACATGACGCTTCTATGATTGTTTACATGACGCTTCTATGATGTTTATATGACGCTTCTATGATTTTTTACATGACGCTTCTATGCTTTTTACATGACGCTTCTATGATTATTTCATGACGCTTCTACGATTTCTGCAGGACGCTTCTATGATTTTTACATGACGCTTCTATGATTTTTACATGACGCTTCTAAGATTTTTTACGTGACGGTTCTATGATTGTTTACATGACGCTTCTATGATTTTTTACATGACGCTTCTATGCTTTTTACATGACGCTTCTATGATTATTTCATGACGCTTCTACGATTTCTGCAGGACGCTTCTATGATTTTTACATGACGCTTCTATGATTTTTACATGACGCTTCTATGATTGTTTATATGACGCTTCTGTAATTTTTACATGACGCTTCTAAGATTTTTTACATGACGCTTCTATGATTGTTTATATGACGCTTCTATGATTTTTACATGACGCTTCTAAGATTGTTTACATGACGCTTCTATGATTGTTTACATGACGCTTCTATGATTTTTTACATGACGCTTCTATGATTTTTACATGACGCTTCTATGATTGTTTACATGACGCTTCTATGATTGTTTAAATGACGCTTCTATGATTGTTTACATGATGCTTCTATGATTTTTTACATGACGCTTCTATGATTTTTACATGACGCTTCTATGATTGTTTACATGACGCTTCTATGATTGTTTACATGACGCTTCTATGATTGTTTACATGACGCTTCTATGATTTTTACATAACGCTTTTATGATTGTTTACATGACGCTTCTATGATTTTTACATAACGCTTTTATGATTTTTTACATGACGCTTCTATGATTTTTTACATAACGCTTTTATGATTTTTTACATGACGCTTGCATGATTTTTTAGTTTTTTTGGCGTTAAAAAACTTTAATTAAAAAAACTCTCTAAAAATCCGAACCATCGTCCCTGCATTTAGCAGTCAGTCCGTTTACCTCTAGGCTAGCTCTCATCGTTTTGATAACATGAATTTTAGCACTTCAGTGGATCAGTGGCGGCGCAGGACCTCCAGCTGGGGGGGGCGGTGGTTGGGTGGTCACCCCCCCGGCTGGGTGGTCACCCCCAGAAAAAAAGGTCTCAGGTGACCACCCCCATGCCCCATGGGGTGACCACACTTTTGAAAAAATATGGTAAAGTACCAATTTTTTTTAAGTGGGTGGTCACCCCCTGGGGTTGGTCACCCCCTGAGAGTGGTGAGGGGTGGTCACCCGGGGGCAGCCCGCCCCCCTTCCCCTGCGGATTCCCGTTTTGAATGGCTTTTCCCTATTTTGATTGTCCAATTCCAAATTCTATGGTTTTGTATTCCCAAGCAGCCAGATCGAGTCTGTAGCCTGTGTTGAAGGTCTATGGCGTCCTTACGTTTTATGGTCCCAATTCCGATTAGATCGTCAAAAGCAATACATGTATACTACTGACGTTTAACATAATGTTACATGTTACATGTACTGTACAACTGTACATATGTACCTGAAAACAAGCTAATATTAATTATAACAACAACAGAGAAAATCCTTTCAAAGACTTATCAAAACGTCAGGGAGCGTCTCTGTCGCTAAGCTGGAGAATACATGCATGTAAAACGCGTTGCATGTTACATTGGTATTACGTATATGACGACATGTCTGCATGCCAGAGCGCGCAGAGAATTGCCAACGAATAGAAAAAACAGGTAAATGTACACCAAGGACGCAGGAACAGGACGCAGGAAATTGTGAATTCGCTTGTCACCGACCTAATTAAGGCAGGGAGCATAACAAGCTAGCATGCCAGCTGCTCCCACTCTCCCAAGTAATGAACGTATTAAGTCAAGGCTAATTAATACTGGGGGCAATTACTAAGTTGTCCAGCAGGCTTGCTGGGGGGGGGGGTTGCTGAGATGTCAACGCTTATTACTGGGGGGAATTGCGAGTAGATGTCAAGTCTGGGGGAATTGGCCAAGGCTTTTCTGGGGGTAAGCTGATCATGATACTTATAATTGTTTGTCGAGACTTCCTGGGGGAATTTCTAAGATGTCAAGGCGTACTGGGGAAGTTGTTGAGATGTTAAGGCTTATCGAGGGATTCGCTTTTCAAGGCGTCAAGGCTAATAGGATTACATTAATAATTGTTGCCCCTACTTATTGGGCGCCCCAAACCCGAAAGAGGACAATGCATTGCAGATTGCTAGTATCTCATACTAGCTATAGTACTCGTATTTTAAAACATCATTTAAAATACGAGTTTAAAATACTTCTACTGCTTTCAGTCTTTCATGAAGCCTAAGCGTCATGAAAATGTAGATGCAAATTAAAAATCAAGAAAAAACAAGCAAAATTTTATTTTAAGGTAAAAAAAGTAGTGTTATTTACTTAATTAAACAAGAAAAAAAACTTTATTATACTATTTTTTACAATAAATTTGTTTTACTTTCACAAAGTTTCTGGGAATTTAGTGCCAAGTTTGAATCCGTAAAATTCAATAGCGAGCCGGCCGACCTGCGTGCATGTTTTAGTGAGAGCTTGCAGTTAAAGTAAGCCACTAGCTCACTTACGGCATTTGGCACGGTTTTCCTTTATTATTCGCAGACCTTGTCTAAATAAAAACTAAAAATCACTGCAATATCAATAATATTATACTCTGTACTCTGCAGATAATGCATTAATTATTACAAAACTTTAAGAAGGCTGATACGATGCTAACCATAAGTAAGAAATGAAGTTATTTACCTTGACATTTGTTTTTTTCGATTCCATAGCTAGGTGGCTAGGCCTATCGTGTTTTTAACAACAAGAAATTTTTTCCTGCAAATAGGCCTAGGTCGACTCGAAGTATAGGCCTAGCCCTAGCCTAGGGCATCATCTTTTCGTAGATTTAAGAAGGAACTAGTCATCGATGACAATGGGTTGAAAAATCAACATTTGAATTCAGCCGTGAGCCTAGAATTGGCCCCCAGGCCCAGCCCACACTAGAATGTTTAACCAATTAAGTTGCAATTGGGTTTCTATACACTTTGGTGCTTGCCTGCCTGGCATTTTGTGGAAGGTTGCGGAATACCATATTGTGGTAGGTTTTCTGTGTACGCCGGACACATTTTCATAGAATTTTCAATTGTATGCCAACAAATTTTAAATGTACGCCAACTTTCTTTGATGCCAAATGTATGCCAAAAAGAATTGAATATTTAAATATGGTCATGACAATTCTGGTAATTAAAATTATTAGTAAATGAGAAAATAGTAACAGGAAAAATAGTTTTTGAAATAACTTAACATAGAAAAATGCACAAAAAATTGTTTAGTCCTATATTAATTTGTACCCGTGTATGCCACACTATACACCACACTGTACATAGCCAAGAAATGTATGCCAGTATATGCCACAGAACTCAAGTGTTTGCCGGAAAATTCCGGTGTATACCCCTCCTTCCGCAATATGGATTTTATAGTGCCCCAGATTGCTGTTTGGTACCCCAGTTTATTGTTTATAATGCCAAAATAATAATAATAAAGTAATTATATAGCAAACAATGATAAACACTTTACAAAATATTTAAATTTTATATTTCTAATAAAAGTAGTGTCTACTTTGTTAAACTGGCATGTTTTTTTAATTTTAAAAAATCTAGTCAATTTATTTGCATGCATTTACTATCTATGACTATGACTATATCCTATATATATAAATACAAGGCCACATTTTGCAAGCATACTATGCAGACTTAGGCCCTAGGCCTAGATATAAATAAAGTCCATTAATAGGCCTAGTATTCCACCGTAAGAAGGGTCTATATACCATAGCCATAGCTATAAGCAAAACTATGGCTTATTCCAATTCTCTATTCCATAGCTGTAGGGACTTTAATATTACCATATTCCCATAGCAATAGCTATAGCCATAGCCATAGTTTTAACAAAGATTCTTGGAAATAAAGTCCTTTGAATTAGGAAGGTATAAGCCCAGTACTTAAATAACTGCAAGGGTTGTTTAAAAGACTGCAAAGAAAAACATTTTTTGCAAAAAAACTCAGCAAACTAGCAGTGTCAAATGTGAAAGTTTTGTTACCAACATTACAAAAACATGTATAAAAGCAGAAGAAACACTAAGCATTTATTTGCTATATTTTATTTATTTATATTAAAAACCATGATTCCAAATTAACTAACAATAATCCAATAAAAGAATTTTTTTAATAAAATAAAAAAATATATATAATACAATGAGCAAACTAGCACCTAGTAAACTTTTTTTCTATAGTAAAGTATTAAACTATAAAGTGTGTTTGTTAATATGTTCATAGTTGATTACACTAAGTGATTTTAACTCCAAAACACCGAAATACCAAAATATCAATTTCTAATTAATTAGGTGAAAAGAAACTGACCCTATTCACATGGATTAGAGTTGAAATTTGCTAGTGTTTTTTAAATTTTGTAAATCATGATACACTTTACTCAAGTATCTTTGTTTTACTTTACCTGTTTCTAATATTTTTTAAAATTTTTTAAATTTATAACTATGGCTATGGGAATCTATGGAATGTGACAACAACTACCATATTTCTATAGTCATACCCATAAGAGCAGCTATCTACCATAGGGTAGGCATATCCATAGCTGCCATAGGCACCTATTTTACCATATTTGCTGTAGGATCCCATTGCCGTGGCTATGGCTATGGCGGAACACTATCCATTAATGATGTTATACATAGTTTGATTAAAATCTATATGACTAGTCTATTCTCTATTTTAGTATTGATTTCTTGAATCACATGATCCTGTTTTAATTCTTAAGAAATTGAATTAAGAGAAAAAATAAAATGAAACAAAACCTTTTTTTAAATGAGTCTTAGTAAATAAGACAATATTTTTAAATTATTAATATTAGTTTTAATTATTAAAACACCAGGTTAGCTTAACATTTAACAAACATTGCTAAATTAGGACTAACTTTATATAATATAGGCCCTATATATATATTTGTGGGTTCCTGGACATTTTGGTGACAAGACATTTTGGTGATAGCCTTTTTGGTGACAATTTGGTAGATGCTGATTCAAGTGTGATGCTCACCTGGAGCATACCTTTTGGTCTGTACCATCCTATAGTAGTGATGGATCAAAATTTGATTTCGATTTCGAGATTCCAAATTTCGAAACTAATTTTGCATCAAAATAATTTCAATTTCGAATTTCGACACCATTCATCGAAAATTATTTCGAAATTTTGGTTATATTTTAACAATTTAGACATTGATGATCATGCTACACAAGTAAGAAAATCTATAGGAAATGAAAGGAAGTGCGGTTCAAAGACTCAGTGGGGAGGTGAGAATCGCCTTTTCTACAAGAAAGATTGTGCGGGGCGGGGCACATACTGTTCTAGGCCTTGTGCTGCATCCACCTCAACCTCTACAAGCCCACTGGCTGAACTCATCGGCGTGGATTTTAATTGGCTAAAGACTTAAAGCCTTAATGAAATGGACTACTCGTATCTAGATCTTCAGCTTAAACAGCGGTGAAGTATAGTACAACTTCTACTATATTTCTATGTACGAGTGTATAATACATAATACACCAGCATTTTGTATTTTTAAAGTAAGTTAAATCTTAAGTATTCTGGTTTAAACATATCAAAGATACTTTTTATAAAACATGTAAGCTCATACATGCAGAGGCAAGGTGTTAACCTTTTTGCATGATTAGCGAAAAAGTAAAAATTTGTTAAGCTCAAGAATTGTATGGTATGGGTATGGTATGGTAATGGTATGGGGTGAAGACAAGATCATGCACAACACAAGACTCACTAATGTTCAGAACATTTTGAGAAAGAATGGACTTCACATCAACAAGGAAAAAAGCATTTTCAATCAACTAGCAATCAAATTCCTGGGTTACAAAATAAATGAGAAAGGAGTAAGACCCATACCAAAGAAGGCAAGAGCAATTGCTAGGATGAAGGAACCCAAGGACATTAAAACACTGCAATCATTCATTGGAATGGTAGAGTTCTACAACAGGTATATACCAAACCTAGTGACTATCAAAGAGCCACCTACAAATCTAACTCACTCTAGAGTATGCTGGGCATAGGGAAAGCATGAAAGTGATACCTTTAACATGAATCATGTTGCAGCTTAAACATCAGTGTAAGGAACCTGATAGGTTTCACTACTCAAAGCTGGGCATGCCAGACATTGGCTAATGGTTACTTGGTAATCTGTGTACATGGTGCACAACTGGGCCATTCCATATAATTATAGTTGTAACATGACAGACTATTTTTACTTACATGCATGCGCAACCTCCAAAATTCAGTCGGCTGCGCAACTTAGTTTTAACAAAAATGCAATGTAGTTTTTGGCCAAAAATGCGACTTTCATATAAAAAAAATCCTAAAACAAAATTAACGTAACTTTGGGTAAATGGCAGGAGTAACTATGACTGTCTTATTAAGCCAAAATGCCTCGTCAGCAACTTAGTACTACTATTTGGGTGGGCATTTTTGTGACTTCCTTGATTGGCCGCCAAATCGGTTGGCCAAATCGGCCGACTGTTGCGCATGTATGTTTACTTATAAAATGAAATCTAATAATAGAATATACTAAACCAATATTTTAAATGAAATATTATTTTGTCAAAAATATGTTTATAAAGTTTCATATAGATATCATCATTAGTATAGATGCTATTAAACCTTGAATGGCACTTATGGTCGTAACAACAGGATTTTTGACATATAGAAACTAAAAGGTAAAAGTCTTATAACATTTTTCATTTTTGATATTTTGCAAAATTTTTTTTAAATTTGACTAAGAACATCTTTAGAAGTCATAACTCTTTTATTAGAATATATAAACTCAAAAAGGCAACAAAGATACAAAAGAAAAGGCAGCCTTATGTTAGTAACATTATGGTCGTAACATATTTTTTTCTGTCAATTCAGTAACTTTGACGTACTAATATATTAAAAATATAATAGATTATATGGTTGCTAATGTTTTTACCTGATAATGCAAGTACTATGATTTTATATATAGTTTGTTTTAACCTTCTAATGCTTTCTATTTTTTTAAAAGGTACATAAACTTAATGATGTCTTTTGCTTAGAAAATGTCCAATTTTTTACAAAAATAACTTTTTGCCAATTGATAACATACTTATCCAACATTTGATCATTTATTTATTCTTAGATTGTATACATTACACACAAAAAAGATTTGGTAAAAAAATTGGCTGATAAGGCAATGACAAGCAAAAATATTGACTTTTTTCTATTTTCCAAATATGTCCATCTTTATGGAATGGGCCAACTGACTAAAGGGAGAATGTTACAGATTTATTTATAAGCTTCATGCTGATTGTTCTTTATTTAGCTGAAGCTGCGGCTCTATAAATATGAATATGATATTGCCAATATTCAAATTTTGGTATTGGACTTTCAGGTATCAGCGATACTTTTTTCAGAAAACGTATTGGAGTATTGGTTTTTACCAATACAAACCAATACTTTTTTAGTATTATGCATACTACTTAATACTTTTTAGTATCATGTATACCACTGATAATACTATATTGCATGAAAAACCTAACCTAGGTTTTTACTATATGTTTGATATTGAATTACATCCAAGGTCTATTATTTGAAAAGAATGTTTGATAGGCTTGAAAGTTATTAATTCTGATTGTAGGCTTATTAGATTTTTTTGACTTACTCTTTGTCACTTATATTCATCATTGCAATCAATTATATTTTTAAGTACTAATGCAACTGCTGACAAGATATCCAAATTGGTTGCATCCTTATAGTTCTTAGAAACAGTGCAATTCACATGAGGCTCAAAGGAGAGAAGTTATCTTTTTTGTTGCCTAATCCTGTTCGGTTGTGAAATATTTGTATTTTGTTTGTCATTAGCCTCAAAATGATCTTCACAACTGCCTTTTCAGGGTATTCCCATAAAAAAGAGCTCAAGTGACCTTTTTGTACCAGTCTTGATCTCTTGTAATTGTAACCAGGCTTTCTACTTTGTTGATTAAATCAATCAAGGAAATATAAAAGACTGTTAATAATTTGTTTGTCTTACTATATACGAGGGTCATCCCAAAAGTTCTCTGTATCACTGAATTACTCCTACGAACTGGCACCAATTTTGAAGAAACTGCACACAAACTTGCACCAATATCTGCACACAACATTGATGAATTTTCATAAAAAAATCTCCATGCAATTAAAAATAACAAGCTGAGTTGTCCAACACCTTCAGAGCAAATGGACAGCTCTCACATTGACTTCTTTAACTGGCTTTAATCTTTTATATTGAGTTTACTATTTACTATATAAGTACAATATATTTTTAAGTTATTCTTATTGCCATTAAAGGTTAATGAGAAATGAATACAAAAGTTGTTGAATTTGTAATTTGGACCTTAGCTAGTACCATTGATAATAATTTTTTGCTTACATTAAGTTCACACGAAAATAACAGTCATATTAGTTAAAAAAATGAGTAGTTTTTATTTAAATTTATAAAGTAATGGCATTGGAAGGCATTTATTATTAGATTATTTTTTAATGTAGATGTCATATCAATTGATACACGAAAAAGAAACTAGGGTATAGAAAATTTTGCTATTAAAAAGTTGCATTCCTAGCAAGTGAATTGGGGGCAAACTGCATTTCAGTCTACGCCAGTGCACCAACCGCAGACTGCTGCTCCTCAGCAGCAAGCAGCCACTCCGTCGACTACACCAACTCCCACACCGCCTCAGACGCCTCATCTGCAGAATCAGCAGCAGCAGCAGCAGCCTCGTACTGCTGTCAGAATCAATCTGCACCCGGATTCAGCGGCCACCCCAGCCGGAGGAGGCGGCGGGGGCGGCAGTTCCATTTCGTCAAATAAGCGACCCCTGCGCCAGTGGTCTGTGGAAGAAGTGGCCGACTGGCTGTCCAGGCGTGGCGGCCCAGTGTGCGGCAAATATGTTGCAAGATTTCGCGAGCACCAGATCTCCGGTTTGGCACTGCCGTTGTTGAACAATGCCAGACTGCTGCTTATGGGTGTGAACTCTTCATCGGAGCGGGACGAACTGATGCGGCATATAATGCGACTGCGATTGAAATATGCTTCTATAGAGCTGCAGCAGGTCAGCGATATTGCTAAGTCTGGATCGGCGCAAACTGGCAGGCCGATTATCCGGCATCACACTTGAGCTCGCTTAGACTGTTGCGGTTTTGTGCATTTTCTTCACGTGTCAGGATGAAAAAAAAACTTTAGTTTGATAAGCTTACAACTTTGTATCGTTCAATAAATAATAAGTCTTAGTCATTCTTATTATAATATACAAGGACTTCTTAAGTAGAAGGACGGGATAATACGTTTCTTGGAAAAAGTACACTGCCGGAGATGGAAGATTCTGCCTGTTTTGATAGCAGGTGAACCCAATGTTCATATGTTCAATGTAACATTAGAACATTGTAACATTAGATACTAGAACCACTCAGGCATATATACTTAGCAAAAGAGCTTTCTACTTTCAGTTTAGTAGCATTGAAGAATATATAAGCTATTTTATAAGAATAAAGGCAGCTGAGATGACTTTGATAAGGTTCATCCATAATGTACATTAGCCGCTGAAATGTACAAGGCAGATGTAGGCTGGAACAACTAAAGAACGTTATAAAAATTGGGTGGCGGCTCAGAGGGTAGAGGTTCTATGTGGAGTCTAAGGGTTTAAGTTTGGGGGAGGGTGAGAGCCAATAAATAAGTCTTGTCATAAAAAACTTTAAAATGCTTGTTCAACCTACTACTGAACTGAAAGTAGCTTACTACATGCAAATGTGCTGAGTGGTCTATCTAGTCAGTCTAGTATCTGTTATCTCACTTTCCTAATGTACTTTAATATTGTACTTTAATCATAAGTTGTAATTACAACCTAATAAGTTAACTCCTTAGTATTGTTGTGTTATTGTATGGAGCGTTACTTAAGCGTTATTTGATTCAATTGATTATGACATTTTCTCAATGGATTCGAAATATACGAGCCAATAAAGTTATTAAATGTGTTTTTTGTTTTAATGTTTCTATTGCCAGCGTTGAGAATTTTACTACATACAAAGTAAATTCTATGACTGTGATTGTAAGTAAAATGTACTTTGCAATAAAATCATGTAGAGTGATTAAATTCCACACAGTTGAGCACATTTGTCTCAGCATCATTCCCCCCGGGCATCATTCCTTCTCAGCATCATTGCCCCTCGGCCCTCGGCATCATTCCCCCTCAGCATAATTCTCCCTTAACATAATTCCTCAACATCAACCCCCCTCTGCATCTTTCTTCTTGGGCATCCTTCCCTCTTGAAGCATCATTCCCCTCTCAGCATCCTTCCCCTCTCAGCATCATTCCCCTCTCAGCATCATTCCCCTCTCAGCATCCTTCCCCTCTCCGCATCATTCCCCTCTCAGCATCATTCCCCTCTCAGCATCATTCCCCTCTCCGCATCATTCCCCTCTCAGCATCATTCCCCTCTCAGCATCATTCCCCTCTCAGCATCATTCCCCTCTCAGCATCATTTTCCTCTCAGCATCATTCCCCTCTCAGCATCATTTTCCTCTCAGCATCATTCCCCTCTCAGCATCATTCCCCTCTCAGCATCATTCCCCTCTCCGCATCATTTCCCTCTCAGCATCATTCCCCTCTCAGCATCATTTCCCTCGCAGCATCATTTCCCTCTCAGCATCATTCCCCTCTCAGCATCATTCCCCTCTCAGCATCATTCCCCTCTCAGCATCATTCCCCTCTCAGCATCATTCCCCCTCAGCATCATTCCCCTCTCAGCATCATTCCTTACTCGGCATCATTCCCCTCCGCAACATTTTCTTAGCAACGCCCCCTTAACATAATCTTTGCGCATCATTTTTCTCAACATCAATCCGCAATAGTCAGCCGATAGATTTAGTTATTTTTTTATATATATTAGTACCTGATGTCAGTATTATAACTCTTCTGTTCATGCAGTCTAAACAACCCGGATCGCATACTTGATGGTGACACTCCACGGATTGGCCTTCATTCAGCTGGTCTAGTAAAGGGTTTTAATTGATTAGTAAATCAAATAAATTAATGTCAGACTTAGCAACGGAATCCTCGTCTTCTTGTTTGCCTCTGAAAACGGAGCCAAATATGGAAACAAATATTGCAACGGCAGCCCTAGCCGATAAGGCGTCAACCGCGTTAGCGCCTTCCTGTCACATCGACTTGACTTTGAATCCGGAAACTCCGCCACCTCCTCCAGTTCCTTCGGCTACTACTGCAACTGTTCCTTTGGCGAAGCCTCTAGTTACAGCGCGGGCTCCTTCTCAGCAGCAGCAGCAGCAACAACAACATTTTGTTGCCGTGATCTCGCAGCCTCAGCAGCAACATCAATTCCAGCAGGTTCGGCCTAAACCAATCCAGCCCGCTTTCAAACAGCAGGGGCCTAATCAAGCCTTGACTTCCATTAGTGCATCGGGTACTGCTAATGCAGCCGCTCCTGTTGCTGCATCGGCTAGACCCATTGCTCCATTGCAGCATCATGGTCAGCTGAAGGCTATCGCTCCTCATACTGGATCGCGGCAACAGCAACAGCAGCAGCAGCAACACCAGCCTTATCATCATCCTCCTCCTCCTCACCAGACTCAGGCTTCTCAGCCTAATTCAACAGCAGCAGCTCAACTGCATCATCAGCATCCGCATAACCAGATGCAAACTGCTGGCTTCTGCTTCCCAACTGGTCCTATGATGATGGTGTATCCGCAAAGCATCATGGTGCAGTCCGCTCCTTTAGCTATTCACACTTCGCAGGGCTTCGTAGCCGCATCATTTGCTCCGGGACCTCCGCCTTCGTCAGCTTCCGCTTCAACTACAACTGGCATAGTGGCATCATCGGCTTCCGGAGCTGTCGTCTGTTCTAGCACTTCCTCAGCTGCCATAGCATCCATAGCTGGCACTGCTGCAGTTGTTACTCCTCACAGCAGCATGTCGGCAGCTCATCAATCAGCTGCTGCTATTGCAACTAGTAGTAGCTCAACAATTCAGCCAGTGTCGTCTTCTTTTGGAGCCGCGGTACTGACTACAACTACCACATCGTCTGCGTCAGCTGCTAGACAGCATTCCTCATCAGAGACAGAAGAGCAGAAACAGAAACAGCAACACCAGCAAAGATTATTTGATTTGAATCTCAGACCGCAGGAGAGCGCTTTAATCTTGCAACGACTTGGCGGCCCAGCCGCTGTGGCAACGCAGCCGGCCGCCGCGGTCTTGTCCGCTCCTCCTCTGCCATCTAATTCTAGCAGCCCCATTAAGTCGCATACTGCTGTTACGCCTGCGGCTGCTTTGGTGCCTCCGCTACCTCCGCCGCCACCAATTCAGCCGCCTGTGCCTCCGGCATCAGCTCCTATTGCTCCTCCTAGTAACAAGCCGCAGCAGGAAAAGCCTCAACAACAACAGCAAGAGAAACAGCAGCAATCTAAAATCATTCCAACAAACGTGTCCGCTAATACAGAATGTGAAAATCAACCAGAGCAAAGCGATTCAAAACCGAAACAGCCAGTAGAGCAAACAATGCCGCAATCGCAGTGCCAGCAGTTGCAGTGCATTGAAAATCAACAGGTTGTTGCAGAAAGCCCTGACAATTCTGCAGCTGATGAGGCTAAACTATCTTGCTCGCCGGCGGTTGTCTCTGTCTCTGAGTCAGTAACTCAAGTTGCTTCTACGGCTGCAGATTATCAAGCTAGCAATAATGGTACTGCCAGTGCAGTCGTTGCAGCTAATGGTGGCGCAGTTACTACTAGTATTAATAACAGTAATAGCTGCAGCAACAATGAGCCAAGAATTATTAAGCATCTTATTGACGGCTTTGTAGTGCTGGAGAGTAATCAACCGTTTCCAGTGAGTGATGGGGCGTTATTATGGTTATGTGACAATTTGAGCAGTGAGTCTCTAAATGTGATCAGTGAGTATCAGAATGTGAGTAGTGAGTGTCAGAATCCGATCGATGAGTGTCAGAATGTGAGTAGTGAGTGTCAGAATGTGAGTAGTGAGTGTCAGAATGTGAGTAGTGAGTGTCAGAATGTGAGCAGTCAGTGAGTGTCAGAATGAAAGTAGTGGGTGTCAGAATCCGATCGATGAGTGTCAGAATGTGATCAGTGAGTGTCATATTGTGAGTAGTGAGTGTCATATTGTGAGTAGTGAGTGTCAAAATGTGAGTAGTGAGTGTCAGAATGTGATCAGTGAGTGTCAGAATGTGAGTAGTGAGTGTCAGAATGTGATCAGTGAGTGTCAGAATGTGATCAGTGAGTGTCAGAATGTGAGTAGTGAGTGTCAGAATGTGAGTAGTGAGTGTCAGAATGTGATCAGTGAGTGTCAGAATGTGAGTAGTGAGTGTCAGAATGTGATCAGTGAGTGTCAGAATGTGATCAGTGAGTGTCAGAATGTGAGTAGTGAGTGTCAGAATGTGAGTAGTGAGTGTCAGAATGAGAGTAGTGAGTGTCAGAATGTGATCAGTGAGTGAGTCAAAATATGATCAATAATTGTCAGAACGGGAGCAATGCGTGTCAAAATGTAAGCAGTGAGTGTCAGATATTAATGTAGATTTGTAAGTATTTAAATACTTTATGTACTTGTTTAGTGATGTTAATAGCAACAACTTGAACACCTCACGCAGGTGAAGCGGCCCTATCCTGAGGTAAACGGCTGCGCGGCTGCCACCTACGGCCCTAGCTTCAAAGTGCTCAAAGCCACTGGCGGCATCTCCAAATCCGTAAACCTAGACGGTGAAGAAGTTGAGCAGCCCACCTACGTTACGCTGAACTCTGTTGGCGCTTTGATGTGCGAATTTTGCGGCAAATTTAAACCGTTTCAAACTTTCAAAGCCAGCAGAAGATTTTGTTCCGTTAGCTGCGCCAGAAAGTACAATGTTAGCAAGAAGGTGGAAAAGCAGCGGCTGAAGAGGGAGGCCCCTGCGCCGCAGAATGTGAGTTGTTTGTTGGGAAGCTCATGTATAACTGTGAGATTAGATGCTGTAGCTAGTAGACATGGGATTAGATGCCGTAGCTAGTAGACTATGAGATTAGATGTTGTAGCTAGGAGTAGACTATGAGATTAGATGTTGTAGCTAGGAGTAGACTATGAGATTAGATGCCGTAGCTAGGAGCAGACTATGAGATTAGATGCCGTAGCTAGTAGAATATGAGATTAGATGCCGTAGCTAGGAGCAGACTATGAGATTAGATGCCGTAGCTAGGAGCAGACTATGAGATTAGATGCCGTAGCTAGGAGCAGACTATGATATTAGATGCCGTAGCTAGTAGAATATGAGATTAGATGCCGTAGCTAGGAGCAGACTATGATATTAGATGCCGTAGCTAGTAGAATATGAGATTAGATGCCGTAGCTAGGAGCAGACTATGAGATTAGATGCCGTAGCTAGGAGCAGACTATGAGATTAGATACCGTAACTAGGAGCAGACTATGAGATTAGATGCCGTAGCTAGAAGCAGACTTTGAGATTAGATGCCGTAGCTAAGAGTAGTGTGAGATTAGATGCCGTAGCTAAAAGGTGATAAGGAGATTGGATACCACAGACTGACATTAGCTCACAATAGCCCAGTAAGACTACATGAGGTTATGAGACCAAGTACAATTCATATTTAACCTTTGATTTCTCACAGCCGGATACAGACCAACTCTCACACCGGGCCCTACAACCGAAGCAAGCAAAAGTGGAGCCTCAGGACGAGCAGCAGCAGCAAAGCTTGGACAGCTCTGTCAAAGAGCAACAGCAGCAGAAGCCAGACGACATCGCGGATGCTGTTGACGGTAACGCAAGCTGCAACGAGGCCAGCGGCCTATTAGACCAGTTCTACCAAGCCGACAATGAGAATGATAGCAATGTCAACAATGCCACAGATGTTCGCGATAGTCAGCGCGATGTCGAGCAGCTGCAGGAGCAGCAGCAGCCGCAGGAGGACGCAGACGAGGAGGCGACGGTGGCTCAAGATGATTCACTCGGCGATCACGATCGAGTGGATCTGGATCCTTGCGGTCAAGCGCAGGCGGCCCTTGAACCCGAGAAGGCGCCGCAACAGTCCAGCGCTAGCGAATCGGTGGAGCCTCAGCGACCTGCTAGACCGGAGGTGCTGAACTGGTCGGTGTCGGATGTGCACCAGCTGGTGGCTTCCACGCCCGGTTGCGCTCCGTTCGCTGTGAATTTTCGTCTACAGGAGATTGATGGAGAAGCTCTGCTGTTGTTGAAAGAAGAGAACTTGATGAGACCGCCTTTGAGTATGAAGCTGGGACCGGCTTTGAAGTTGTCGGCCCGAATTGAGGAGGCCAGGGCTACTGTACCGCCTGATTTCTTTGCTTGAGTTTGGGCAACTTTGTCCGGGACCTTTGTACTACTTTTTCCTATCAAGAAATATCAAATTTTCAAAATTTTATTTTTTCAAAAAAGTTTCAAAAATCCTAAAATTTAAAATTTTCTGGAATATAATGACTTGGAATTTCACGATTCCTGGAAACTTATGAATCATGTAATTTCAGGTTTTCTAGAATTTTGTTTTTTGGTATTTTATGATTCGTCGCAGTCCATGATTCCTGGAATTCCAAATTTCCTAGAATTTCATAAATCTCGTGATTCTTGGAATTTAACATTTCCTGGAATTTTATGAATCTCAAATTTCCTGGAATTTCACATTTCCTGGAATTTCACATTTCCTGGAATTTCAAATTTCCTGGAATTTCATATTTCCTAGAATTTCATATTTCCTAGAATTTCATGAATCTCATGATTCCTGGAATTTCATATTTCCTGGAATTTCATGAATTTCATGAATCTCATGATTCCTAGATTTCCACATTTCCTGGAATTTCATGATTCTTGGAATTTCACATTTCCTGGAATTTCATATTTCCTGGAATTTCCCTGAAATTTCATATTTCCTAGATTTCCACATTTCCTGGAATTTCATGATTCTTCAAGTTTAATGTTTTCTGGACTTTCATGTTCTCTAGTATTTAAACCTTACCGAATTTCATGCTTCCCAAAGCCTCAAAGTTTAACAAGGGCCAAACTTCATCACAATCACAATTTTTCGCATTCAATTTGAATGAATTAAAAAAGCTGAAAAACCTAGAAAAAAAGTTCTAACACATTTGTTTATTTTACATCGCGTTACAATCTGCTTTAGGTGGTTTTGAACTTTTTAAAAAATTTGAATAATTGAAAAAATAATGCTATTACCAACGTTCTTATTCAGCTCTTTTTCAATGCAATTTTAGTGCGTATTAGTGTCATTTTACATACTTTTTTCATGCTATTAAATAGCCATGTATATATACATACTCCTACATTGTAATATTACAGTTTTTGTGCCTATGATTTACTTGTCCAGAAATTGCTAAAATCGTTGCAGTCACACATTTTCTTATTATCAATTTAATTTCTTTATTTCACGATCTGTGGGTGTCTCTGATCTGTGGGTGTCTGTGATCTGTGGGTGTCTCTGATCTGTGGGTGTCTGATCTGTGGGTGTCTCTGATCTGAGGGTGTCTCTGATCTGTGGGTGTCTGATCTGTGGGTGTCTCTGATCTGTGGGTGTCTCTGATCTGTGGGTGTCTGTGATCTGTGGGTGTCTCTGATCTGTGGGTGTCTCTGATCTGTGGGTGTCTCTGATCTGTGGGTGTCTCTGATCTGTGGGTGTCTCTGATCTGTGGGTGTCTCTGATCTGTGGGTGTCTGTGATCTGTGGGTGTCTCTGATCTGTGGGTGTCTCTGATCTGAGGGTGTCTGATCTGTGGGTGTCTCTGATCTGTGGGTGTCTCTGATCTGTGGGTGTCTCTGATCTAAGGGTGTCTGATCTGTGGGTGTCTCTGATCTGTGGGTGTCTCTGATCTGAGGGTGTCTGATCTGTGGGTGTCTCTGATCTGTGGGTGTCTCTGATCTGTGGGTGTCTCTGATCTGTGGGTGTCTCTGATCTGTGGGTGTCTCTGATCTGTGGGTGTCTCTGATCTGTGGGTGTCTCTGATCTGAGGGTGTCTGATCTGTGGGTGTCTGATCTGTGGGTGTCTCTGATCTGTGGGTGTCTCTGATCTGAGGGTGTCTCTGATCTGAGGGTGTCTCTGATCTGTGGGTGTCTCTGATCTGAGGGTGTCTGATCTGTGGGTGTCTGATCTGTGGGTGTCTCTGATCTGAGGGTGTCTCTGATCTGAGGGTGTCTTTGATCTGAGGGTGTCTCTGATCTGTGGGTGTCTCTGATCTGTGGGTGTCTCTGATCTGTGGGTGTCTCTGATCTGTGGGTGTCTCTGATCTGTGGGTGTCTCTGATCTGTGGGTGTCTCTGATCTGAGGGTGTCTCTGATCTGAGGGTGTCTCTGATCTGTGGGTGTCTCTGATCTGAGGGTGTCTCTGATCTGTGGGTGTCTCTGATCTGAGGGTGTCTCTGATCTGTGGGTGTCTCTGATCTGAGGGTGTCTGATCTGTGGGTGTCTGATCTGTGGGTGTCTCTGATCTGTGGGTGTCTCTGATCTGTGGGTGTCTCTGATCTGTGGGTGTCTCTGATCTGTGGGTGTCTCTGATCTGTGGGTGTCTCTGATCTGTGGGTGTCTCTGATCTGTGGGTGTCTCTGATCTGTGGGTGTCTCTGATCTGTGGGTGTCTCTGATCTGTGGGTGTCTCTGATCTGTGGGTGTCTCTGATCTGAGGGTGTCTCTGATCTGTGGGTGTCTCTGATCTGTGGGTGTCTCTGATCTGTGGGTGTCTCTGATCTGAGGGTGTCTGATCTGTGGGTGTCTCTGATCTGTGGGTGTCTCTGATCTGTGGGTGTCTCTGATCTGAGGGTGTCTCTGATCTGTGGGTGTCTCTGATCTGAGGGTGTCTCTGATCTGTGGGTGTCTCTGATCTGAGGGTTGGGTTTTTATACATCTCCATTTTTCTTTTCACCCTGTCTACAATTGGTGCTCCAATGTTACATTATTATGTAGTAGACTAAATGTGTAGTGAGCCATTTCACAAGCGTTCTTTAATTAATTAAATAAAACTTTTATATCAAGGTTAACAATTACAACGTCGCAGAAAAGCGAGGGTTTCAACTACAGTTCATTCCCAATTTCTATTGCCGATATATTAAAGTGTAGTGTGCAGTTATCTGCTTTTTAATTTACGTACTTGTTTTAGTTGTTGTGCGTTAAATCGTTTTCTTTGTGTTGTACTCCTATATATGCTGAACGTACCACTACTGTAGTCCAGTTAATTATCAGTTCGAATTGCTAGTCGCACGAGACCCTGTCTTTGAAATGAACATTTTATTGTACAAAGTATTCTCTCTGAAAATTGCCAGTGAACTTTGAATTTCTGTAGCCGTCAATTTGTAACTTTTCATTTAAGTGCAATGTAGTTTTATAATAATGATTTTGCTTGTGTGTTGCGATTCTATTAAAATGAATATGTTGTTTGGATTTGTTTATTTACCACTGTATTCTAGGGTTTGCTCAGTCAAGGGTGTGCTCAGTGTAGGGTGTGCTCAGTGTAGGGTGTGCTCAGTCCAGGGTGGGCTCAGTCTAGGGTGTGCTCAGTCCAGGGTGGGCTCAGTCCAGGGTGGGCTCAGTCTAGGGTGGGCTCAGTCTAGGGTGTGCTCAGTCCAGGGTGTGCTCAGTGTAGGGTGTGCTCAGTCCAGGGTGGGCTCAGTCTAGGGTGTGCTCAGTCCAGGGTGTGCTCAGTGTAGGGTGTACTCAATGTAGAGTGTACTCAATGTAGGATGTGCTCAGTGTAGGGTGTACTCAATGTAGGATGTGCTCAGTGTAGGGTGTGCTCAATGTAGGGTGTGCTCAGTCTAGGGTCAGCTCAGCTCAGCTCATGGTGTGCTCAGTCTAGTGTGTGCTCAGTCTAGGGTGTGCTCAGTCTAGTGTGTGCTCAGTCTAGTATGTGCTCAGTCTAGGGTGTGCTCAGTCCAAAATGTGCCCAATGTAGGGTGTGCTCAATGTAGGGTGTGTTCAATTTAGGGTGTGCTCAATGTAGGGTGTGCTCAATGTAGGGTGTGCTCAATGTAGGGTGTGTTCAATTTAGGGTGTGCTCAATGTAGGGTGTGCTCGATGTAGGGTGTGCTCAGTGTAGGGTGTGCTCAATGTAGGGTGTTCTTAATTGTAGGGTGTGCTCATTGTGTGCTCAGTGTAGGGTGTGCTCAGTCAGCAAATATCGAAATGCTTCTATCACTATTTTATGTAATTTCAATATTTATCTTCATAAACTTGCCACAACGACGGCACACACAGAGAATACCACGCGGACAACAGATCTAAGCAATGAGCACACGAAGCAAGTCAGCTGCTGGTGGCATCCAATTGAAATGCCGTTTATGCACACTGCGCTTTAACACCGCGGAGGAATTGGACAAGCACACCTACTTGTGCCATCCTCAGGTGTCAGCCTCTGCAGCTGCTTCATCGCCCGCCATGTCAACGGCTGCCGCTGCGGCTGCCAACATGGCGGCAGCTGTGGCAGCTTCCCGTCTGCTGGCTCTGGGCATCGAGTCTGCTGAATCAGACATTGTTGGTTTTGCTGGTGGCGTCCTTAGCGCTCTGGAGAATCAGGTTGGAAAGCGAGTCTATTTTCTGAGCTAGATCTGACCTATTTTCTGAGCTAGAGCTGACCTATTTTCTGAGCTAAAGCTGACCTATTTTTCTGAGCTAGAGCTGACCTATTTTTCTGAGCTAGATCTGACCTTTTTTCTGAGCTAGAGCTGACCTATTTTTCTGAGCTAGATCTGACCTACTTTTTGAGCTAGATCTGACCTACTTTCTGAGCTAGAGGTGACCTACTTTCTGAGCTAGAGATGACCTACCTTCTGAGCTAGAGCTGACCTACTTTCTGAATTAGAGCTTACCTACTTTCTGAGCTAGAGCTGACCTACATTCTGAGCTAGAGCTCACCTACTTTTTGAGCTAGATCTGACCTACTTTCTAAGCTAGAGCTGACCTACTTTCTAAGCTAGAGCTGACCTACTTTCTGAGCTAGAGCTGACATACTTTCTGAGCTAGAGCTGACCTACTTTCTAAGCTAGAGCTGACCTACTTTCTGAGCTAGATCTGACCTACTTTCTGAGCTAGATCTGACCTACTTTTTAAGCTAGAGCTGACCTACTTTCTAAGCTAGAGCTGACCTACTTTCTGAGCTAGAGCTGACCTATTTTCTGAGCTAGAGCTGACCTACCTTCTGAGCTAGAGCTGACCTACTTTCTGAATTAGAGCTTACCTACTTTCTGAGCTAGAGCTGACCTACATTCTGAGCTAGAGCTCACCTACTTTTTGAGCTAGATCTGACCTACTTTCTAAGCTAGAGCTGACCTACTTTCTAAGCTAGAGCTGACCTACTTTCTGAGCTAGAGCTGACATACTTTCTGAGCTAGAGCTGACCTACTTTCTAAGCTAGAGCTGACCTACTTTCAGAACTAGATCTGACCTACTTTCAGAGCTAGAGCTGACCTACTTTCAGAGCTAGAGCTGACCTACTTTCAGAGCTAGAGCTGACCTACTTTCTGAGCTAGAGCTGACCTACTTTCTGAGCTAGAGCTGACCTACTTTCTGAACTAGAGCTGACCTATTTTCTGAACTAGAGCTGACCTATTTTCTGAGCTA
>NIVC01000885.1:0-12500 GCA_002269645.1 Macrostomum lignano | reverse complement strand
CCTCTTTGTCTTGCTTTACAGTACATTCCATTTTTAACGGCCTGCTAATTCAGTTGCGGCGCAGTATCTCTGGTTAGGGGGAAGGGGGCAGTAGTTAGGTGGTCACCCCCCCTTCTAAGAAAGTAAAAAATTACGAACAAATTATGACACACTTCTTACAAAATGAATGTACAACATGAAATTTCTTATAAAAATGCATTTTTAATCATTGATGCAAGTTGCATTACAGAGGGAGACTATCTGCCCTCCCTTCCTAGGGTCTTTTTGAGGGCCGTGGGGATGGTGGGGTGGTCACCCCCTGGCCCCCCAGGCAGCTGCCCCCCCCCCCCCCCCTGCGCCGCCGCCACTGCTGCTGTTTCTGTTTCTACCTGAGCTTTTGTCAGTCATCGGTAAGAAAGATTCTTTAAGAGTAGGTTTATGTTAGGCATCGTGTTTGGGTTAGAGTTATAGGGCTAGGGTTTAGGACTTAAGTCAGTAAGTAGTAGGTGCTAGCCGTCTTCTGTTAGAGGGAGGTAGGGATTGCAAAATCCCGGATTTTTGTGATCCCGGGATTTAATCCCGGAATTTGGCCAATCAGAATAATACAGATTTTTATGCTTCTAGGTTAAAATTTTAAGGCAAAATATGCGCTAAACGCTTTTTTGCTTACTTTTTTGTATTGTTATAGAGATAATGATCTATTTTTAGATGAAAAATAGCATTATCTTGTGACCTATTGAAGTAAGTAGTATAAATGTACTAATTAGTAGTAAAGAAGCAAATCATATCAAAATTTAAATTGAAATTAATTTCAAATTTAAATCTGTGATGCGGGGTTTAAAAAGGTGCCACACGACGTGAGGCAATTAACGAAAATTAGGGGCTCCGATTAATTTGGTGGTTGTGCTCACAAAAGTTGCCAAGGAAGAATGGGTCATAATAGTCATAATACGGGGCCAACTCATGCTTCTGTGCAGCCTGTGTGAGCGTGTGTATGAGCGCTTGTATAGTTTTGCTTAGGAGTCGGCGGAATGAGCAATATTTATTTATGCATACAGACAAACTATAAGTTTAGAAGAGAGGCAGAGTAGAGTGTACATTTAATGAACCCCAATAGCCGTAGTTTTTTTAGATAGTTCACTTTACGATTCTAGATTATGTAAGTCTCAAACTTTGGCTAAATGTACATCTTGTGCTCTTATCTAGCAGTGGGGTGGTGGATTTCGCTGGCGCGGCGTTTTGTTTGATAATTGAACCCACGTTTTATCTATATTTTTTTCAGTCGCGCCTTAACTATCGATTATTACTTTAATTTTTCGCGATGGCTTCTCTACAATCTGACTTGGCCAATCAAGAAGGCTCTGCCGCCGATTCCTTTGAAGTCGCCGCCGCCGCGTCGAGCGATTGTCGCGTCAAGCTCAACCGACGCTCGCTGGGCGGCTTAGCCTTTGATGTTGAATTTATTGACGACAGCGGCCAGAGTAATAAAACTGATAATAGCGATGTTAAAAGTTCAGTTGGCGGCGGTAAAACGGCTGTTGACGCCAGTCCGAGTCGAAAGGCCCAGCAGCCGCCACAGTCGACTGCAGTCAGCGCCGATGAAATCGCCGAACGCCTGGCCGCGGCTGAGCTCCGTCGAGAGCAGCAGCTGGCCGAGCGAGTCGGCCGTCTGGAGACCAAGCTCAGTCATGTGACCGAAGTGGCCGAGCGACAGAAACGCGAAGTGGAAGCTCGAACTGAGCAGAATTTGAAGTCTGTTGAGGAGACGCTGAAAGCTGCCGAAGAGCGCCGACTGGGAAGGATGGAGGCAAGTTAACGGTCTTGGATAAATGGTTCCATGTGTCTTTTATTTTCTATGGTCGATTGCTTATAACTGCCGCCTGACTGGGGGGGGGCAGCGACCTGACTGGGGGGGCAGCGGCCTGATTGTGGTGGGGGGGGGCAGCGACCTGATGGTGGTGGGGGGGGCAGCGACCTGATGGTGGTGGGGAGGGGCAGCGACCTGATGGTGGTGGGGGAGCAGCGACCTGATGGTGGTGGGGGGGGCAGCGGCCTGATTGTGGTGGGGGGGGCAGCGACCTGATGGTGGTGGGGGGGGGCAGCGACCTGATGGTGGTGGGGAGGGGCAGCGACCTGATGGTGGTGGGGGAGCAGCGACCTGATGGTGGTGGGGGGGGCAGCGACCTGATGGTGGTGGGGAGGGGCAGCGACCTGATGGTGGTAGGGGGGGGGACAGCGACCTGATGGTGGTAGGGGGGGGGGACAGCGACCTGATGATGGTGGTAGGGGGCAGCGACCTGTTGGTGTGGGGGGGGCAGCGACCTGATGGTGGTGGAGGGGCAGCGACCTGATGGTGGTGGGGGGGACAGCGACCTGATGGTGGTGGGGGGGACAGCGACCTGATGGTGGTGGGGGGGGACAGCGACCTGATGGTGGTGGGGGGGGGACAGCGACCTGATAGTGGTAGGGGGGGGACAGCGACCTGATGATGGTGGTAGGGGGGCAGCGACCTGTTGGTGTGGGGCACTAAGGGGCAGCGGCCTGAAAGCTTGGAAATTGTCAAGTAGACGCGCACCCCGAATGCAGTTAATGACACCAGCAACGTTATTATCATCAAACCGATGCCCCAACCCAGGAGGTGAAGCAGCGAGCTCGCGGCCTGAGCGCCGGAGCCAAGGAGCGCAGCAAGGCGGTACGCGAGAAGCTGGAAGCGGAACGGCAGTCGCTCGAAGCCGAGCTGGATCGCGACATTCGTGCCAAAGAGGCGAAACGCCGCGAACAAATCGAACGAATCGTGCAGGGCGCCCAGCAGCACCTGGCCAAGGTGGAGGGGGTGCGCAATCAGCGGCTGAGCACCGGGCCTGAGCAAGGCTGCGGCGACACGGCCGGAACGCAGTCCGAGTAGCAAAAGCGGACTGCCGATTTTTGAAACGTCTGATAATTAAAAAACGTTCCGTTGGATTATATTTAGGTCAAAATTCTCTTCATATACTACTTAGTTTATGCCAGTTATTCAGCGCTCATTATATCCTTTATTTTTTCTATTATTTTCCTATTATTAGTATACATTTTTTGCTATAGAAGTAGTGCTGTTTAGAAATCGCCAAAAAATAATTGCATTTTTCTATTTCTAGGATAAGCGAATAAGAATTCGTAATTTTTGTTTAAAATCTAGTTTTCATTAATAAGAAATTTTTGCATTTGTTTAAGTTTACCAGTTTAGTGTCAATATATAAAAATTGCATTAGTCTACCAGTTTTCCTATAATTAGTTTATACCCGTTGTCGCCTATATAGCTCATCATTTTCTCCTCTACATATAGGCATCAGTGTGCAATCTCAATTAGTCAACCCCAATGACTGTCAGTTGGACTGTCGCCAAACTTATAAACAAAACTTTTGTAACTCTCGGTGACCAATAAATCTTCCAGTGTGTGCGAGCAAGTTAACGAAGTTGTGTTCTGCTGAAAATTTGATTCAAAAATTGTTTCAATGCTCTTCAACCTGAGTTAGTTAATTTATTCAATGAAATACATCTACGAAAACATATTAACCAATTAAACCAGGCCATTAACATTTTAGAGAATTTTCTAGGGAATCACCCCTATTTAAAAACCCACAGAAATTTCCCCTAAAGCCTTGATAAATCGCCCTATAAAACCCCCCACAGGGTCGTCCAAAAATCCCAATATAATTGCCACTAGAAGCCTCCTAAAATCGCCCCTAAACCCCCACATACAATCGCCTCTAAAAACCCCCTAAAATCGCCCCTAAATCCCCATATCATTGCCACTAAAACCCTCCTAAAATCGTCCCTAAACCCCCACATACAATCGCCTCTAAAAACCCCCTAAAATCGCCCCTAAATCCCCATATCATTGCCACTAAAACCCTCCTAAAATCGTCCCTAAACCCCCACATACAATCGCCTCTAAAAACCCCCTAAAATCGCCCCTAAATCCCCATATCATTGCCACTAAAACCCTCCTAAAATCGTCCCTAACCCCCCCCCATACAATCGCCACTAAAACCCTCCTAAAATCGCCACTAAAACCCTCCTAAAATCGCCCCTAACCCCCTAAACAATCGCCCCTAAAACCCTCCTAAAATCGCCCCTAAACCCCACCTACAATCGACACTAAAACCCTCCTAAAACCGCCCCTAAAACCCTCCTAAAACCGCCCCTAAAACCCTCCTAAAATCGCCCCTAAACCCCACCTACAATCGACACTAAAACCCTCCTAAAACCGCCCCTAAAACCCTCCTAAAACCGCCCCTAAAACCCTCCTAAAATCGCCCCTAAAGCCCACATACAATCGCCTCTAAAACCCTCATAGAATCGCCCCTAAAACCCTCCTAAAATCGCCCCTAAAATCCCCATCCATAAAATCGCCACTAAAACCCTCCTAAAATCGTCCCTAACCCCCCCATACAATCGCCACTAAAACCCTCCTAAAATCGCCCCTAACCCCCTAAACAATCGCCCCTAAAACCCTCCTAAAATCGCCCCTAAACCCCACCTACAATCGACACTAAAACCCTCCTAAAACCGCCCCTAAAACCCTCCTAAAACCGCCCCTAAAACCCTCCTAAAATCGCCCCTAAACCCCACCTACAATCGACACTAAAACCCTCCTAAAACCGCCCCTAAAACCCTCCTAAAACCGCCCCTAAAACCCTCCTAAAATCGCCCCTAAACCCCACATACAATCGCCTCTAAAACCCTCATAGAATCGCCCCTAAAACCCTACTAAAATCGCCCCTAAAATCCCCATCCATAAAATCGCCCCTAAAACCCTCCTAAAATCGCCCCTAAAACCCTCCTAAAATCGCCCCTAAAACCCCAATATAAAAATCGCATTGAAAACTGTATATTATACAATACCTGAGCGTTTAATTACATTGCATGCAACTCCAAAGATTCGCGCTCGCGCCCCTAAAGGCCTTGCAATGGACCAGTGGCTTCGCTGTCATCGGCAACAGAGGCAGCAGGCGCCTGTGCTCAATAGGAACCATTCTAGGCATTGAGACTAGCTGCGATGACACAGGCGTTGCCATGGTAACCACAGACGGTCGGATACTGGCCGAGACTGTCTATGGCCAGACTACTACCCACCTAGCAACTGGAGGCATTGTTCCAGCCACGGCTGCGCAGCTCCACGCTGCCAATATTAACCCCGCTATTAGCCAGGTGTTACACGAAACTGGCGTTGCCATGGAAACGGTCGACGCGGTCGCCGTTACCAATTGTCCAGGTATGGCGCCCTGTCTGAAAGTCGGCTTGGTGCACGCTAAGCGCCTGGCTCGGCGGTTTAATAAGCCGCTGATACCTGTGCATCACATGCGAGCTCACGCGCTCACCGCTTGCCTCACTGATGGGGTGCAGCTGCCCTTCCTAGCCTTGTTGCTAAGCGGCGGCCACTCCCTGCTAGCGGTTGCTAGGGAAGTTGACGATTTCTACCTGGTTGGCAGAGGTTTGGACCAATCGCCAGGTGACACATTGGACAAGTGCGCTCGGTGAGTTTGGAACTGTGAGAATCGCCCTCAATGTAGCCATGAGAATCGCCCTCAACTGTAGTCACGAGAATCGCCCTCGTAGCCATGAGAATCGCCCTCGCTGTAGCCATGAGAATCGCCCTCGCTGTAGCCATGAGAATCGCCCTCGCTGTAGCCATGAGAATCGCCATCACTGTAGGCATGAGAAGCACCGTCTCGGTGTAGCTAGCTGAGAATCGCCCCTAGAGTGTCGCCCCATAAACAGTTCTGAGAGTTGCCCTCACCTGCCATCGCCATTCCCTTCTCGCAGCTACCTGCGTCTCAGTGAGCTGCCCGGTCTCGGCGATCTGCCCGGAGGTCGCGCCGTCGAGATCGTAGCCTCCCAAGGCGGCGACTCCCGCGCTTGGCCGCTGTCCGGCAGCAGCACCCGGTTTAACAAGTCCGACTGCAACTTCAGCTTCTCCGGATTGCAGTCTGCGTTTCGACAGCTGGCAAACAGGGTGCTTCTTGGCGACCCCATGCAGCTCTCTGAGCCGTTGCAGCATAACCATTTGGTAAGTCTCTGTTGTGCTCTGTTCCTGCAATGCCTTATCGACATTGACACTCATTTCAGCTCCATCAAAACTCAATGCAGTCCCATCGACACTCATTCCAGCTCCATCGACACTCATTCCAGCTCCATCGACACTCATTCCAGCCCCATCGACACTCATTCCAGCCCCATCGACACTCATTCCAGTCTCATCGACGCTCATTCCAGCCCCATCGACACTCATTGCAGTCTCATCGACACTCATTCCAGCCCCATCGACACTCATTACAGCCCCATCGACACTCATTCCAGTCTCATCGACACTCATTGCAGCCCCATCGATACTCATTCCAGCCCCATCGACACTCATTACAGCCCCATCGACACTCATTCCAGTCTCATCGACACTCATTACAGCCCCATCGACACTCATTACAGCCCCATCGACGCTCATTCCAGCCCCATCGACACTCATTGCAGTCTCATCGACACTCATTCCAGCCCCATCGACACTCATTGCAGTCTCATCGACACTCATTCCAGCCCCATCGACACTCATTCCAGTCTCATCGACACTCATTCCAGTCTCATCGACACTCATTGCAGCCCCATCGATACTCATTCCAGCCCCATCGACACTCATTACAGCCCCATCGACACTCATTCCAGTCTCATCGACACTCATTCCAGTCCCATCGACACTCATTACAGCCCCATCGACACTCATTCCAGCCCCATCGACACTCATTGCAGTCTCATCGACACTCATTCCAGCCCCATCGACACTCATTGCAGTCTCATCGACACTCATTCCAGCCCCATCGACACTCATTGGAGTCCTATTAACACTCATTGCAGCTTGTCTAATTACTCGTAATTCGAGTTACTAATTAGCTAATTCTCTAAGTACGCTCGTACTTCTGTTTCAGGTTCGCCAGCACTACCCTCACCTCTGCGCCAGTCTTCAATACGCCCTGTGTCGAATGGTTGCCACCCGAACAGCTCGAGCCGTGAAATTCGCTCGCCGCACCGAGCTGCTCCCAGAATCCTTCCCTATCGTTGTCTCTGGCGGAGTGGCCGCCAACTCCGCCGTTCGTAGTTCGCTTCAAAGCCTCGCCAAGTTTTACGACTTGCCGTCGGCGGTTTTTCCGCCGGCGAGACTCTGCACCGACAATGGCGTCATGATTGCCTGGGCTGGTGCGCAGCTCTGGCGCCGCCGGCTTCACTGCGTGATGCCAAGGGATTTTGCTAGCGTCGATTTGGAGGCTCGCTGCCCTATTGGGGAAGATTTAACTGGCCTGGTGGCCAACTGGCACATCCCGGTTGACAGGTTTAGCATTCTGACTGATCATCCAGTAGCTGAGTCTGGGACTGCTCAATAAATGAGTTCTTGTTGCACAGCGGTGTGCATCTATCTCAGGTTTTGAGATTCTCAGTTTTGAGCCAGCCTCTCAGATCCTCAGTTGCTGAGCCAGCCTCCCAGATCCTCAGTTGCTGGGCCAGCCTCCCAGATCCTCAGTTGCTGGGCCAGCCTCCCAGATCCTCAGTTGCTGGGCCAGCCTCCCAGATCCTCAGTTGCTGGGCCAGCCTCCCAGATCCTCAGTTGCTGGGCCAGCCTCCCAGATCCTCAGTTGCTGGGCCAGCCTCCTAGATCCTCAGTTGCTGGGCCAGCCTCCCAGATCCTCAGTTGCTGGGCCAGCCTCCCAGATCTTCAGTTGCTGGGCCAGCCTCCCAGATCCTCAGTTGCTGGGCTAGCCTCCCAGATCCTCAGTTGCTGGGCCAGCCTCCCAGATCCTCAGTTGCTGTGCCAGCCTCCCAGATCCTCAGTTGCTGTGCCAGCCTCCCAGATCATTCAGTTGCTGTGCCAGCCTCTCAGATCCTCAGTTCTAGGCTAGCCTCCTGGGCCACTGCCATCCGCTTTGATCCTCAGGCTGGCATGGCAGTTTAAGTTTCCAGCCTAATTTTTCAGCATTATGAGTGTCATTTTCATGGCTATACGCTCGTACGAGCGTATACATGTACTTTAAATGTAGCTAAATTTCTTAAAATGAAAATCATGTACATGTAGAATCAGTTGTAGACATGCCTGTTACATACATGTATTTCCATCAGCTTAATAAGTGGCTGCATTTGCCGAGCTGGTTAATTTTGTATTGAAGATATTCTTCGTCACGCATATATAAATCATACAATACGTGTATACGCGCTTCTCTATTTTTAAAATATATGTAAAAATAAATGAGAAAATATTTTTCTTAACAACCACAACCATTATTATTCTATTCAACTTCATCTCGTATTAACCATATCGCTCCTTTAAATTTTATTCCCTCCCAACTAGCTGTATGCGAATATGTTAGTTTCTAACGAAAATCCCAATGAACTGCTCCTAACATGTTTGTTCCTGTACGTGTACGTGCACATATACATGTATCTGGCATGATCTGTCTGTACGATTTGCAATGCAATAATCTGAATAGATTCAAATGTTAAACGAAAGCGTGCCTCACATTTATTACAGTGGAAAATGCAATCTTTAATCATTTGATTAATTATGAAATCTCAAATACAGAAACGTGTTTCTGCTTTCAGCAGTGCATTGCTAGCGTTAAAATTATTACCATTAGTTTTAGTTTAAAAGGCTTAGTAATTTATTTTATTACATTGCCTGTATTAAAAAAATCTACTATACGCCTAGGCTAAATAGAACAGACAGTTTATAATTTTTGTTAGTATTCTTCGAACATTTTTAAATTATTAGTATTAGTCACAATTTCCACGAACCCGTTCAACCTGTCGTCGAAAAAATCCATTTTTTTGCTTTACAGAGAAGCTAGTCCTATACGAGTTTATAGTTGGCAATTTGCAATTGTATTAAAAATAATATTTGTCCATTTTGAAGTTCTTTTTAATTTTAGTTGTTTCATTTCTTGGCTTTAAACATTCATAGGCCTAATATACTATATTAAAGACTTGCAGACTAAGTCTAGTCTAAACATAATAAGTTCGAGTAGACTTTAATATACAGACAATTGCTGCATTCGAGGAGTAGTATTGGAATAAAAAGTAATTTTTTTTATAAAAATGACCTCGATACCGCGTTTTAATGTATCATCGCGCTACACAAGAACCAAAGAAGGTAAGAATAAGCTGCTTCAGCAGCTTCGACTTAATCCTTGGGCCTTGACCTTGAATCATAATAATGAAAATGGCCTCCTTGTAATTCAAGCTTAAGATAAGACTGTAAAGTAGAAGTTTATATAGGCTGATTTTGATGTTTAGGAATTTTGATGATGCTTATTAAATTATAAAACTTTTTATTTAGTCTAAATCTATCTAGCACTAGGTCTAACATTAACTTGATACTAATATAGGCCAGTTCCTGGACACTTCGTCATCTTACTACTTTGTCATCCACTCATATTTCTAGACACTTCGTCATCTTACCACTTCGTCATCTACGATACTATTGTGGACACATCGTCATCTACTCCCTGGACACTTCGTCATCCATTTTGTCTGAAAAACTTATTGAATAGCTATATATAAATTCGTCAGCTAAGTTGTATTGAGTAGTCATAAATATAGGTGGCTACACTGAGGATTAACTAACTGATAATTAATGTGGATTAACTACGACAGGGAAGAGCTGGAGATTGGAGAAGAGAAGAGATCGCAATCAGTACAAAATTGAATTCTACTCGCGGTTTGAATACCATACAAAATCTTGGAATCATACAGCAAAACAAAAATAATAATAAATTGTAAATTTGCATACTTGAATAGCAAAATTAAATACAACTTAAAAAATAAATAATAATAAATATTAAAAAATATACTATTCATAAACATAATTAAATCTACATCGTTACAACTCCTACACAACTCCACATGGTTGTGGAAGTGAAGCTATAATAAAATTACAATCAACACTTGTACACATACAGCGTGCATTTAGATGCCAATTATGGCGAGAAGTTGAGTCCCTAAATGTGTATTTAATCTTATATTTTATATACTATTGATTGAGAAACAATTTGCATGTATAAAAAATTGAATAACAATTTTATAGCTTTGCAAAATCTTGGGAATGGGATGACAGTGTTCTCAAAAATTGGTCACTTTGTCATCTAGATTTCTAACATTTTTTTTGTATGACAAAGTGTCCAAAAATCATGGTCACTTCGTCATCTGGATGACAAACTAGTAAGATGACAAAGTGTCTAAGAACCATATAGGCCTACCTTTCCTGCTCAATTTAAACAAATCTGCAATATAATTTAGACAACTCAAAATTCATTTTTGATAAGTCCTGGAGCAAAGCTCACATTCAATTTTGATAATTGTGATTCAATTTAATCATATTTCATTATTTGGCTTAAGCCCTTCTAGACATTTGCTTCCTATCACCTTTGTTTCTGACCTTAAGAGAAAGAATTAGAGATTAATATATACATTCTATAAGCTAGGCCTAGGCTGGCTTTATATCCTAAAATATGTTGTCTCTTTTTTAACAACAATGTAATTGATTGGTAGACTATAGAAATAGGATATGATCATAAATGTGATCACAAAATTATAGTTTCATGACACTCACTTTTTTACAACTGTAACTTATGGAATTTTAACCTGGGAGTGTGATTTTCTCATTGTTTTGAATTGAGATTTTTGTGGATTTAAATAAAGTATTCTGGTAGTAGGCCTATATCTAATAATAAAAGAATATGGTAAGTGCTTTTTGGTATTTAATTATTAGGCCTAGGTTATTTAAAATAAGATTAGGTTACAAAACTAGAATTACAATTCTTTTATGTGCCTTAAAAGAAGCTACAGCTCACAAGAATCTCAACTTAAGAAAGTGCCAAGAATCCAAGATATAAAATAGAATAATAATAAAGAGCTAATAATAATATACCAACATTCTAACTAAATATAGCTGTAGATTATCTAGACATAAATATCAATACATTTAATTCAAAATGAATCAAATTAATACCAAAAATTCCACTCACTTTAGTGTTGCTTCTAATAAAATATTTTGAAAAATTTCATGCCTAAGAAGGTATTATAGCAAAAAATTCTAATGCTTATAAACAAATAAAAACAAAAAATATGTATAAAATGGCACATATTGCATTAACAAAAGCCCAACAAAAAAATTTAGTGCCTAGTGGCACACAGCCAAAGCTGATCAAAAAGATTTAGCTCAGAACAGGTCACCTAAAATGTAAAATCTGCATATGCCCTGCATGAAATATGCTTTTAGACACATTTGAAAGGCATAATTGATTGATGTGACAATATGATAATTGTTTCTAAGTAAATTTCACAAATAATTAAAATTCTAAAAACATTTTACTGGTAAGTTTTAGCCAATATTTTTTGATAATTTTCAGTCTGAGCTAAAGTAAAACATGCAGTTTTAAAGTTCAAAATGCTTAAAAAGCAATTTAATCTGATTTTTACCTGATTTTTAGTACTACTATGCCCTGTGCTCTGCTATGCATATGCTTGTATGTCAATAAACTAATGTAGGAATTGGCGTACAAACTTGTATTTTCATACATGCATAGCACAAACTCCAAAATATGCCAAAATATATTTCCATGCACATGTGACACCTTAAGTGTATACAAATGATTTACCCCAAAATTTCCGTGTTTTTATGAAATAAAGGTTATGATTTTTAACAAAAGTGTACAAAGTTTACTATTGTTTTTTAATATATAAAACAGTATAGAAACAGAACAGCTATTTTTTGTTGTTTTGCTTTATTGGTAATTAATACTTAGCAAATAACATTGGCAATAATTATCATGATCCAAACCAACAAAAATGATCTATGAAATTTGTACAATAATTGTATTTGTCTGACCTCTATATTATTAAGTGTTTGGAATGAGGTGCAATTTTGTACCAGATGCAAATCTGGCATTGGTAAACATAGATGCACAAACAAATTTATAACTATGTCATAAATTATTATACCCTAAAAGCTATGAAAATTTTGCTCAAATTTCCTTTTTGTTAAAATACAGAAGACACTTTGGAAGTTTTGGGAACAAAACATACATGCGCAACCACCAAAATTTGGTCGGCCATGCAACTTAGTTTTAACAAAAATGCAACAGTTTTTGGCCAAAAATGCGGCTTACATATAAAAAAACCCTAAAGCAAAATTAACACAACTTTGGGTAAATGGCAAGAGTAACTTTGACTGTCTTATTAAGGCAAAATGCCTCATCATCTACAGTGTTGGGCAAGTTACTCAAAAAAGTAACTTGCGTTACTATAATTTAAGTTACCAATTTTTAAAAAGTAACTTACGTTAGCCTAGTAACTTTAGACAAAAACCTGGTAACTTTTAAGTTACTGCCCATTACTCACTTCTGTTATCCATGTTATTAACAAAATTTTCTGCTTTTTTCATATTGCACATTTTTTCACATTGTTGTTACCGAAATTTGCCATTGGCATTGGGATTATCCGATTTA
>NIVC01000884.1:342500-395615 GCA_002269645.1 Macrostomum lignano | reverse complement strand
CTCTCCTGCGTTGCCTTCTAGCTGGCCTCAGCTGGTACAAGTCGGGCACTTTTTCAAACATAGGCTTCTTTCCTATGTTTGCTATCTATCTTTCCTATCTTTCCTTCTTTCCTAAGGGGAGAGAGTGGAGACCAGAGATAAATGAGAGAAGAGAGAGCAAAGATGAAAAGAAGAGAGGTGAGGGAAGATCGACGAGAGAAGATGGGAGAGAGGAGATAGGAAAGAGAAGAAAGAGAGAAGAGAGAGAGAGAGAAAACAAATAGAAGATAGAAGTTTTAAAGGATCGAGGGACATAGAGAGAGACAAGAGGCCAGAGATTTTGCCAATACATGTTTCAAAAGACAAGTTTTGTTTGACAACAACAACAACAACAACAGAGTACGCTGCCAGTTCACAAAAGCAGCGTCAGATGGCGCGCTTCAAAGCTTGGGCGCGAACAAAAGCCGCACCGCCGGCAGAGTCCGGGGCGCCGGCGTCAGCCAGCAGACAGTTGACGTAGCGCCGAGTCTTCGCCTGTCCCCGCCGGTAGGGTGCCTGCAACGTAAGTAGCAGCACCTCCTGCACCGGCTCCGGACAGTAGGCCTTGGCGCGGATGACGTGGCCTGCCAGCTGGAGTCGCCGACGGCGCAGCAGATCGCTAGGACGGGCCAGGCGGCGCGATGATAGAGCGCCGTGTTGGTGACTCGCTCGTTGCCGATCTGAAGTGGCGCGCAGCAGGCCAGCGTGCGCCGTGTCGACTTGAGCCTCGAGCGAGTCTGTCAGCGTCCAGGTCTCGGCGTTGTATAATAGGATGGTCTCGATCACCGCCTAGAACAGCGCCGCCCTCTGGCGGTCCGGTAGGGCCTCGGGCTGCAGGACTGACCTTATAGAACGAAAGGCAGCCCAAGCAAGTCCTCGGCGACGCCGCAGATCCTCGTGGACGTCGGGAACCAGACTGCCAAGGTAGACCAACTGCTGACATCTTGGAAGCTCACTCGCCTGTCCATCAGCGCCTTGGCAGAAAATTGCAGCCTCGGTGTCGTCCGGCACGCATAGCACGACGGTCTTCTGCATGTTGACCACCAGGTCGACGCTCGCCGCAACGGCAACCAGCCTATCCAGCTGTCGTTTGTTTGAGTATGACTTCAGATTTTAGAACTAGATATAAGCTGAGCTGAGAGAGAAGATGAAAGTAGAGGCTGAGAGTAGAGAGAGGCTGAGAGTGGAGAGGCTGAGAATAGAGAGGTTGAGAGTAGATAGAGGCTGAGAGTAGAGAGGTTGAGAGTAGAGAGGCTAGTTCACATTGTTCTCAATCCCATTCCACTATACATGTAGTTTTTATCTAATGTGACTAAGCCAGGTGCTTTTAGTGCAGGGGTTGGCAAACTTTTTACCTTGATTGAGAACCTAGCTCATGACTGCCTTTCTATAGTCTGCTTCGTTGGCCCCCAAAGCGAAGCGAGGAGTCCTGATGACAGCAGGCCAGAGGTGAGGAGAGAGGGTAAGGAATAGAGAAGAGAAATACAAACATAGGATAAAGGAGAGGCAAAGGAATAAAGGAGAAGAGAGTTGATGAGAGGAGAGATTAAATATGAGCAGAGAGAGATCAGAGGAGAAGGGAGATTAATGGAGAGGAGAAAGGCGGGAAGGGAGAAGAGAATGAAGAGGAAAAGGGAGATGAGAGCAGAGGTGAGGAGAGAAGAGAGGATAGAGATGAGGAGAGAGGAGAGGAGAGAGGTGAGGAGAGGAGAAGGCAAGATATGAGAGAAGAGAGGGCAGAAATGAGAGAGAGAAAAGATTAGAGACGAGAGAGCAGAGATAAGAGAGAAAAGATAAGAGACAAGAGTGTAGAGATGAGAGAAAAGATCAGAGAAAAGAGGGCACTCCAATTTTTGCTTACTTCTATCATAACTAATACCTTTAACCTCTACCTTTAACTTTTAACATATACAAACAACACGTCAGTTTTAGTATATTAAAGATAGGTTTGAAACTATTATCCATGATCCAAAAACCAAATGTATTGTGCTAGTAGTGCTACTAGCTTTAGTAGGTAGTAATACCTGCTGTAAAGGGAAGTGTTTTTTGTTTTACTTAGTCTAATTTCACTAACAAAATCTGTCTTCTCCGAGACTTGAAGCTAGGTCATACCCCATCCCAATCACAGCCAATAGGAAATGAGGAAATATATAGACCTATTCCTATCCAAGCAGCCATTCAGAGCTGTGGCCATCTTGGTGTGTTGCCATCTTGGTCATGTGCCTAGTATACGCCCGAAAATTTGGGCATGCATTGGCCTTGCACACCAAAGTTAGGCATGCACAGTTGGCGTGCATCACTCCTGAGAAAATAGTATGCGTGCACACCTGGCGTGTACTTTATAGAATCACGGGTAAGAGTTATTGTAAAGTAGAAAAAAGATGAAAAGAGTTCATTTTAAGCATAAATTTCAAGCTTTCCAGTTTTTTCCAGCTCGTAAAAGACTATTTACACAAATTTTTGCGTATATAAACTTTCCGCTATAAATAGTATCGCCAAAAAAGCTTTAGAAGCAACAAAATATCTATCTAATATTAAGGGTCTATTATGCAATTTAAAAAAAGGAAAAAAAAGGTTGTTTATTGTCACAACGTAAAAAAAGGTATTTTATTATTGCAACACCGGCATATTTTTAAGAATGGGCATGCACTAAATTTTTTTCGGCATGCATTTGTAATTATTCAATTTTTGTTCGGGCGTGCACCCAGCATGATCCAGAGTATGCATGCCATATAGTGTATGTGCACTCAAGTTCTACTTTTCATAGTCTGGAAGGTTGTGTTTACGCTGGAAAATTTTAAACAAAAATAAAACAAAGAATAAAAGTTTTTAGCAAAAAAAGTTACTTTGAAGTTTAGTGAAACTCTTATAATTTTTAAAGAATATTTTCTCTAAAAATTATAGTGTTCAAGCTACTATACACTTAAAGTATAACTTTCTAATTTATGTCGGCATAAGAATTGAAAAACTAGAAATTTCATTTTTTAGCATATAGACCCACCATGCTCTGTATCATGATTTTTTACAGCTAGCGTGTACACTGCTCGTTTTCCTACCCCAAGCAAGAATTCCATCCTGGGACTAAGATATATTGTAAATTTCATTATGCATTCTGATATAATTAAGTATTATATAGTATACCATATAAAAAATTTAGAACAACTCTACAATCAATGTACAAGGGGTGTCCCAAAAGTCTATGCAAAGTCTTTTTGTGACTACACTGGCTATTTACCAAAATCATACATGCCCAACTTTGAAATTTCACCTAGCTTTGCAACTTACTTTGTGACCAAATATGCAACTTACTGATTAAAGAAGCTCTACTAAAGCAAAAATTAATGTGACTTGTGTAACTATGCATTATTATCATGAGTATATTATTAAGTAACTATGACTATATTTTAGGCTAAATTCTTTGTCATCTAATAAGTAGTACAATGTCTACTTTTTTAATTTTGGGTTAGCATTTTTGTGACTTACATTTGCTAGACCTTTTGTGCCACCTAGCCAAATTGGCCAGGTCAGCTAAGTGTTAGGCATGTATGACCAAAATGGTCTTTTCTTATTACAAAAATGAATATTATTAAAAGAAACATCTCACTAAAATCACAATAATCCTATTGGAAAGGTTAAGTATTTGACAAGTCAATAGTAGTATGCTATCCAATCACTCTTATTTGGTTACCAAACACTTATTTGAAAAAAAGCAGTACCATAAAATTTTTTTTATCAAGTAGCTAGCTTTCAAGTTTCAAACATGGCATCAGAGATGTTGTGTATCACCCTGCATTTGGCCTTGGCCCTCGATATGGGCCCAAGACACCTCAATAAAATATCATGTTGGTACCAACCATTGGGTTGTTGGGGTCCTCAAAATAGAGTCAATAATTTAGAGTGACAATATATTAGCCAAACATTTGACATTCATATATCAAATGTTTTGGTTTGCTGAATTACATTAACATGTTGCTTAGAATCATTAAGTCATTTTAAGCTACTATAATGCACCCCATAGATTAATTTAACAATTTTATTATAAAATGTGTTATTGATACTTGGTTAAAAGTGTCCCCTTAATTTAATGCCTTCAATTTGTTATTAACCTGCAAAATTTTAGAACATGGAAGAAAATGGCGAAGATGCTAGTGAATACCAGTTTGAAATTGAGACACGCGGTAAGATTATTGATTAATGTTTTTCTCACACTTTACTTGTTATTAATTAAGGTGTAACTGTGCGAACGTTATGAAAACTTCACCTTTCTATTGTTTTATTTTAGATGGCGATAATGCCCGGCTAAATGATTCGAAAAAAGAAGATCCACCAACAACTATAGAGTCTGACATCTACTCAACTGACGTTGTAGACTATGTTGATGTGAGTAGTGGGTTATATGATTTTTTATTGTTGTAGCAGCAGTTTACTTTTTTATTGATAAATGAGTTATGGCGAGACTAATATAATATTCTCTTAAACTTTGCAGGACGTTCAGGAAGAGTCTGGTGGTAAGCAATCATGTTTACATTCTTATTTGCATCGTCAGCTTTCATCTGCACTCCCTTATCCTTCAGTGAAAGCAGAGTTGTCCCTAATAATGAATCCCGCAGTTGAAAATTTGTCAGAAAAAGTTGCAACCGAAGAAGACGGAGACAACGATTCTATGGCCGATGCTCACCTAGCGAGTCAGCAGGATGAGGAGCCGCAATTGCAGGAGTCTGGCAACGCGTCTAGCATCGCTAAAGATGAAGATAAACAACAAGAAGATGAATCTGCAAGCGCCGCTGAAGTTCATTCAAACGCGATAGTGTCAAAGCCGGTTTCAACTACTGCCGCTGAGGAGGCTTCGCTAGAGGTGCACGTTGAACAAACGGACGATCTCGACGAAGATTTGGCTAAGCATCAACGCTTGTCGTTGTCTTCTGCGGCTAAAAAGAGTCAGCAAGCTCATAAGTGGGCTTCTAAATCTAATGGGTTTGTAGTTTCGTTTTGTCTATTTTTATTGATGACTTTGCTGCATCTTAACTATTGTTTTGAATAATTTATTAAAAATTCCACTTTGCCAGCTCCGCTTCCGGACAGTCTTCTGCCGCTTCTAAGTCTAATGCTGTACCCGCGTCTAAAGGTAAGTCGGCAAACTATTGTTTAATTGTGAAACGGCTTCCCTTACTATACGAGTTACTGATGACTGCAAGTTTCAATTTGTGGCAAGTTTGTTTAAATGTTGAAAAATGGCGGGACGGGGGTCTGCTGTTGCAATATGCAGCCTACAACTGATTCGACTGCAGCACGAATTGTCAAACAAAGACCGAGTCGACTGCAAGCCAGGATCTACTACAGAGATTCAATCTGTTCGACTGCTGTCAGAGCCTACTACTCCGTGGACATCTAAATTGATCTTGGGTTTTATTTCTTTTGGTACATAACGATTTCAGTCGACAGAACCATGGATTAAACAACAATAAAGATCATTGGTCTTGCACTCCAGTTATTGTGGTATATGTCTGTGCTTCAAGTCAAGAATCCGCAGTTCGAAGCAACAGCATTAAAGAGGATTAGAAAACAAATAAACAACTGATCCTTGGGCACCATAAGTATTGTGGTAATAATGTTTTAGGCCCAAGTTTCCACAGCTCAAATCGAGAATATTCAAGAAGAACAAAGAACTTAAAGCATTGATCGTGGGATCCAATTCTTGTGGTAATAATTTTTATTCAAGTTTCCACAGCTCTAATTGACATGATAACAACAAGGACAATCTGCAACTATTAAATCAACGCTTTGTTGCGCATGTCAAGTCTTCAAAGTAAATAAATTGACGAAACTTATTGCTCTGTCTTGTCTTTGAGTTCGAAACGTCGGTAAAAAAAGACAGGAAACGCTGGGGAAGAAAAACTATTCGCCCAAAATATTTAAATTTCGTTCTTGCAGACAGCAAAAGCCTGTGGGTTAGCAACATCCACAGCAGTACAAAGGCCGTGGATCTCAAACAGCTATTTAGCAAGCACGGCAAAGTTCTCGCTGCTAAAATTGTTGTCAACGCTAAAGGATCCAATCAGAAGCGCTACGGCCTCATACAGATGTCATCGGCTGACGAGGCTGACAAATGCCAGAAGAGTCTGCACAAGACTAGCTTGCATGGTCGGACAATCTACGTTGACCGGGCCAATTCGGAGCCATCTACTACTAAAAAAGCAGAGTCAGCATCATTGACTACTACTAAGTCGTCTTCATCAGCGGAAGCGACTACCGATGCGACTAAGTCTGCAACCACTGGCTCGTCGAAGTTAGAGACGACATCGACGACAAAGACTGCCGACAATAAGCCAAAGCCCGGCGTTATCAAGTTGCCAATTACGTCGTTCTCTTCTAACCAGGAGTCGGCGCGGACAGCGGCGGCTTCGGCTTCAATGTCGCGCGGCGGCAGCGGCGGCCGCTCTCGATCTCCAATTAGCGGACGCGCCGGCAGCGCCAGAAGCCGATCGAGGCAGCGTCAGCAGCACGGCCGACCGTCTACTGATCAGCGCCGGAGCGCCGGTAGCGATCGTCGACGCGGTAGCGCCGACGGCGCCGGTAATATTAGTAGAGTCCCCAGTGCTTTGCAGGGTGATCGGCGACGGTCCAGCGGCGGCAGTCGGGACCGCAATAACCGAGGACGAACTGCCAGCAGTCGGGATCGGGACAGTCGGGCGCGGACAGGAACAAGTCGGGACAGACTTGCCGAGGCGCATCATCAGCATCGACCTGGCGCTCACACGTCTGCCCGGTCTAATCCTCCGCGAGAGCGGCGCACCTCGATGGAGAATAGCGGAATCCGGCGCCAAGCTGGCGCTCCTAGTTCCGGCGCTAGAAATGCACTGCTTGGCAGCGACCATTCGGCCAGCGCTAAAGGCGTCCGAGAAGACGATTTGCGTCACCTTTTGGCTGCCAGGGACGCCAAGAAGGCCGCAGAAGACGAGAAAGTGCGCCTAGAACGCGAACGCCGCCAACTAGAAGAATGGAAGAGGCGCGAAGAGGCGCGCACCCGCGAAAAGTTCGAACAGATGCAATACCTATTGCAAAAAGAGAAGGCCAATCTGGAGCGCGAGAAGCAAGAAATGAAACGTGAACAAGAGCGAGCTCTGATTGAAGAGAAACGCCGACTGGAACGGGAGAAAGAAGAGTACAGACGAATGAAGGAGCACCTGGAGGCTGAGCGACGCCAGCGCGAGGAGCGCGAGCGACGTGAACGGGCCGAACGTGAGGCGCGCGAACGCTGGGAGCGCGAGCGGAAAGCGCGCGAAGAGCGAGATCGACGCGAACGCGCCGAACGCGAGGCGGCAGTCGTGGCCGCTGCTAAAGAGCGCGAACGCGTCGAACGAGAGCGCGCCGAACGCGAGCGACAAGAGCGCGCTGAACGGGAGGCGCGCGAACGCCACGATCGAGAGGCGCGCGATCGAATGTCTAGGAAGCGCAACTCTAGCCGCGAGCGGGACGATCGTAAGCGATCAGCCTACGATTCGAGAGGAGGAGGCGGCGGCGGCTCCCGTCGGGATGGCGAGCGCGACAGAAGTCGGGATTATCACGGTGGCCAGGAGCAGCGCCAGCATAGGTAATGCAAAGTAATTTCGATCGCAAAAGTCAAAGGCACAGTGTGTTGCGGTCAGCACGGTCCACAGACCCGCGCGGCTTTGGGAATTTTGCCAGTGGTTTCTTAAAGCATTTTTAAACTTGCTTTTAACTAGACTCTTCAGAAAAGGTGTTCAGCATCGGAGTCCGTCGGCCTCTTCGACTATATCAAGCCTGATGCATGCATGCTGTTATGTTGGGTGAAACTGAAATTATTATTGTCAGTGTTTGAGTTATATACTGAGTATTATTGCTTCCTTCATGAGGGTTTTTCCACAGCTACTCAGCTAATTTTCGTGTAGTGTAAAGTACTATGATAAGATAATTAATAAATATTTATCGTTAGGCATGCACAATTTACTGTAGTTTAGGGACTGGCCCTCAAGGGTGTTAATTGCACTGGGAATCGAGCCTGGGCCGCTGCGCTGGCACATCAGAGCGCCGCCTCCTTGGCTGATGTACAAAACGGCTACGACTGAATTTGTTTTCATAACAAAAAATAGCTTAAACCTTTCCTTCTTGCTACTGGACTGATAGTACTAAGAGTTTATTGCCATTTTATTACTATAGCCGAGGCCGCCAGCCCGAGCCAGATCAGCAGTCGCAGCGCTACTATCACCGCGGCGAGCCTCAGCGTCAGCATCAGCGAGGCGCTGGCGGTCATCATTTCTCTGCTCAGCAGCCGCAGCAGCCTAGCGGGCCAACCCTGGCCTGGACTGGCGGCAGCGGAGCAGCTGGTAGCTTAATTGGCGCCCACCTGCCTACAGCTCCAACTTTGCCCACTGGCATTGCCGGCGTCAGCTCCGCCCGGCCGCCGCAGCCGCCCCAGCTGCCGCCGCATCATCTGGCGCATCATCATCATCAGCCTCCACCGTCTGCAGCGGCGGCCTACATGTCTGGCCGGGTTGCTATGCCTGGTGCTGGCGGTTCAACCGGCTCTGGATCGGGCGGCGGTGCGCCAATGTTCCTTGGCGGATCGGCTAGTCACGGCTACGACGTGTCCTCTTCGAGGCGATTTTGAACTGATTGCTATAATTACTATTTTATTAACTACTAATTCATATTGGTTTCAAATGCGTCAAAGTTTTCCTAACATCTGTTTAGTTAGCAGTTACCGGTCTGACATTGAGGCAAACTAAAAATAATATCTCCTAGACTAGCACTTATATCCCCTATTCTAAAGACATGGATTGTCTGCTTGCGTCAACATTAGTATCTTACTATCTTTAGTTTTTATGTTCGTTTCCCAGCATCTATAATGTTGTGTTTGTAATGTTGCCGTTATAAACCTATATGCGCTTGTGTGTTGACTAATAATTCAAATATTTCTATGTTGCTAATGCAGTATATCGACCGATTTCAATTAATAGTACAACTTTCTGTATCCGAGGCTGTTACGAGTTGTAACCAACTGTGTTTCTTTAAATAAGAGTTTTCTAATTTATATTTAGTAGCTAGTAGTAAAATATAGTTTTCAGTTCGGGGTTCGGAGTGTTAACTTAACGCCCATGAGGGCCAATGGCTGTAGCACAGAGTGAGTGCATGTCTGAGAGATGATGCTTTTCAACATCGGAGTCTGGACACAGTAGTAAACAGTGGAGTCAGTAGACAGTGGAGTCAGTAGACAGTAGAGTCAGTAGACAGTAGAGTCAGTAGACAGTGGAGTCAGTAGACAGTGGAGTCAGTAGACAGTGGAGTCAGTTGACAGTGGAGTCAGTTGACAGTGGAGTCAGTTGACAGTGGAGTCAGTAGACAGTGGAGTCAGTTGACAGTGGAGTCAGTAGACACAATAGTCAGTAGACAGTGGAGTCAGTAGACACAATAGTCAGTAGACAGTGGAGTCAGTAGACACAATAGTCAGTAGACAGTGGAGTCAGTAGACACAATAGTCAGTAGACGGTGGAGTCAGTAGACACAATAGTCAGTGGACATTAGATCATGTAGACGCTGTAGTGGACATTAGATAATGTAGACGCAGTAGTGGACATTAGAGTCAGTAGTAAGTAGTCACTGTCATGACCCCAGAACAACAGAAGGTCGACTGCATTTGTGACCCTAACTGCTGCCTGCCTTTCATAGAAGGACTTAGAAAAATGAAAATTATAGAATCTCATTCTCATAGTAAGCTAAAGTTTCATGTCGATTTCAGCAGACCGACGCCGCTTCCGCCGCTGTCGGCAATCAGCCGCCGCCGCCGCTGCCGCCGCGTCGAATCCGGCCGGCATTGGCGGCCGCTGTGCAGACTAGGCCGCCTGTGGTACTGCGCACCGTGTGCAGCCGGGAGATACCCAGGCCCACTGCTTTCCGAGCCGAGCCTGTCGCTTCTGTTGCCGCCGCTGCCGCTGCCGCTGCCGCCGGCGGCGCCGCACCGGTCGTGGTTACCTCGGCAACCGGGTCCGTAGCTACGGCGAATTCTTCGCCAAGCTCGGCAGTGGGTCCGCCAGCTTATCCTACAGCATGGTTTGCCGCCACAGCTGCTCCAGTGTCTGCTACTGTTGTGTCAGCTACTTCGTTAACCTGCTTGCCTAGCTATGTGCAACAACAGCAACAGCAGCTGCAGTTCCAGCAGCAGGTGCCTGTGCAGTTTCTCATGCAGTACCGGCAGCAACAGCAGCAGCAGCAATTCCAACAGTATCGCCCAATCAATGCGCCCGCAGCCCCGGCGCCGCCGCCGCGCACTGCCAGACGCAGCTCCTTAATAGGTAGCAATAATGTGAATTTAGCCAGCGCCGCTCTGTCTTCGTCGGGAGGCGGCGGCGGCGGCGGCGTTGGTGGCGCAGTCCAGCCAGTGTTTTATTCGCCGACATTATCCACGCCGGGGGGCATCGGCGACACCGGCACTATGATTGTTCGTTGCAGCTCTTTAGGCGCTTTGAATACGTCAACTTCTTCGTCGGCTGAGGCAGCCGCAGTAGCCGATAGTAGTCGACGCCGGCCTCGGCTTGTTGAACAGCAGCAGCAGCAGCAGGCTCTCGCTGGCGCTACTGGCGGCGGCAGCGACGTTGCTAGCCTCACCGACACTGACAGTCAGGTTGGCGGCGACGATCTCGGGCCTCTAGAATCGCCTGGCTCGCCGCCGCCGATGTCAACAACACCGTTGACTCAACCGTTGCAGCAGCAGCACGAGGCTTCTCTACACCAGCTGCCCCAGTCGCAGCAGCAGCATCAGCAGCGATCTGCATCAACTATTAGACACGTGCCCGCAGCCGCTTGTAAATTCTATTTGGAGCATCATTTCGAAAATCTGATGAAGCATCATCACGAGAGAATTAAACGGCGACAGAAACTAGAAGAAGAGATGAATAAGGTGCGTATAAATCATAACGTTATGTCACAGTAACCCTTAGTAACCCATCGTAAGCGTGAATGGCGCCACGGACCCCGACCCCCCTAAAAAGAATCAACAATAAAATGCAGTTACGCACAGGATTCGAACCTCCGAGTTTTGTTTAGAGATTTATCCGAAACTCGATTTTTACCAATTCTTTTCCACAGGCTGTAGCCGAGTGGTTAGAGTATCGGACTCACGACTGAAAGGTCGGGGGTTTGTTCCCGACCCAGTTGGACCAATTTGTGTCCTTGAGCAAGACATTTAACCCTGCATTGCTTCAGTTCATCCAGCTGTAAAATGGGTGCCAGCATTGGCTGGGGTAATTGAGGGTGTGTGTGGCGACCCCCAGTCCTTGAACTGAACAGCCGTACGCAGCATTTAGATGCGCCGCGCCATAGCTGTCGGTTGCACATCTGCCCCATTAGAATAATGGGGTGTAATTAAATAATTATTATATACTATTTTGTTATTATAATCCCAATATTCCCCAGGTGAAGCTAAGCGAGCAAGCTCAAGAGCAGCTTCGCCAGCTGCTCAGCATGAAGGAGAGCCGGCATTTGCGGATGAAGCGGAGCAAATTAAACGTTGGCATGTTTCACAAGCACGCTCTGTTGGGCGTCGGAGCATTTGGCGAAGTTCACCTGGTGCGCAAGAAAGACAACGATCAATTGTACGCTATGAAAACTTTGCGCAAATCGCAGGTGGCGCTGCGCAATCAGGCGGCTCACGTCAACGCCGAGCGGGACATTTTAGGCGAAGCTGACAACGAGTGGATTGTGAAATTGTACTATAGCTTTCAGGTGAGTCTGATTCGCCGGATTGTTTGTTTCATTCGCAACTATTTGTTTCATTCGCAACTATTAGATCTCTAATCTATCAACTATTCGATCTCTAATCTATCAACTATTCGATCTCTAATCTATCAACTATTCGATCTCTAACCCATCAACTATCCGATCTCTAATCCATCAACTATTCGATCTCTAATCTATCAACTATTCGATCTCTAACCCATCAACTATCCGATCTCTAATCCATCAACTATTCGATCTCTAATCTATCAACTATTCGATCTCTAATCTATCAACTATTCGATCTCTAACCCATCAACTATTCGATCTCTAATCTATCAACTATTCGATCTCTAATCCATCAACTATTCTATATCTCTAATCCATCAACTATTCGATCTCTAACCCATCAACTATTCGATATCTCTAATCCATCAACTATTCGATCTCTAATCTATCAACTATTCGATCTCTAACCCATCAACTATCCGATCTCTAATCTATCAACTATTCGATCTCTAATCCATCAACTATTCTATATCTCTAATCCATCAACTATTCGATCTCTAACCCATCAACTATTCGATATCTCTAATCCATCAACTATTCGATCTCTAATCTATCAACTATTCGATCTCTAACCCATCAACTATCCGATCTCTAATCTATCAACTATTCGATCTCTAATCCATCAACTATTCTATATCTCTAATCCATCAACTATTCGATCTCTAATCCATCAACTATTCGATATCTCTAATCCATCAACTATTCGATCTCTAATCTATCAACTATTCGATCTCTAACCCATCAACTATCCGATCTCTAATCTATCAACTATCGATCTCTACTCCATCAACTATTCTATATCTCTAATCCATCAACTATTCGATATCTCTAATCCATTAACTATTCAACCTTTCTAATCCATGAACACTATTTGATCTCTAATCCGTCAGCAACTCGACATAAAGTATACTTTTCATTTTGTCAATATAGTTACCATCGTCATAAAAATATTTATGAGCTTAATTTCAACATTGATATATTGTCATAAATACAACTGAAATAGGACTGCCATTTTGTCCCATGTCTAGGACGAAAAGAACCTTTACTTTGTCATGGAGTACATACCTGGCGGCGATCTGATGTCCCTACTAATTAAAAAAGGCATATTCGAAGAGAACCTATCCAGGTTCTACATGGCCGAAATGACTCTGGCTATCGAATCCGTGCATCGGATGGGATTCTGTCATCGAGATATTAAGCCTGACAATGTCCTACTATGCTCCAATGGCCATATCAAGCTGACTGACTTTGGTCTGTGCACCGGGTTTAGGTAAGGGAAACATAAAAAATGACGATATTGTTACTCTTAGTAGATAGATTAGCAAATGTCAAAGCGTAATTATCACGTGCACGGTAAAATATTCTACAGCAATACCTAATTAAAAATAGCATTATTAGTAGCAGAGAAAAAAGTCATATAATATACGACTGCATTTTGTCACTCTCTATTCTCTACCAGTGCTCATACGTGTGCCTACTCTTAGAACAGTAGTAGAATTTGCATGTTTGAATTAGCTAGAAAGGAAAGCCCAGGTATGCATTATCTATGTAGCGAGGAAACCAATCAAACTATTGTTTGTACTGTTCTCATTCTCAAATAAATTTCCAGATGGTCGCACAATTCCACCTATTGGAACGGCGGTATACCCGAAGACTCAGTTGATATGTCGAACGACTACACGTCGAAACCGTTGGAGCGTCGAAAGCGCCGGCACCGACGCCACTGCCAGAGCCTGGTCGGCACGCCCAATTACATCGCTCCGGAGATTTTACAGCGACGCCACTACACAAAAAGTTGCGACTGGTGGAGTCTGGGCGTTATCGCCTTCGAGATGATGGTCGGACATCCGCCATTTCTGGCCAGATCCCCGGCCGAGACGCAGCACAAGGTGATCAATTGGCGACAGTTTCTGCATGTGCCGCCAGCGGCCAGGCTGCGTCAGGAGGCCAGCGACATTATCTATCGGTTGTGCGCCGATCCGGGAGAGCGGCTGTCCGATCCGGCCAATATTAAGGTTTTAGTTCTATTGATTAGTTATGCTTTTCAGTTGCTTAGTAGTTTGGTTCGTAGTGAAGAGGTTGTAGTCGAGGGGTTAGAGTGTCGGACTCACGACTGAAAAGGTCGGGAGTTCGATTCTCGACCCAGTCGGAACAATTTGTATCCTTGAGCAAGACATTTAACCCTGCATTGCTTCAGTTCATCCAGCTGTAAAATGGGTGCCAGCATTAGCTGGGGCAATTGAGGGTGTGTGTGGCGACCCCCACCCCAAGTCCTTGGACTGAACAGCCGTACGCAGCCTTCAGATGCGCCGCACAATTGCTGCGGCTAAGCTGTCGGTTGCACATCTGCCCGTTAGATTAGTGCAGGTGCAATCAGTTATATATTATTAGTAGTTGGAGTTACAAGGGGTTGCTGTAGCCTAATGTTCTAGCGCGGCGCTGTGATGTGCCAGCGACCCAGGCTCGATTCCAAGTGCAGTCACATTAATTTGGGGCTAAACTGGAATCTCGGCTTGGCTCTGCTCGTGCAAATAACGCCCTTGGCGCTGTAAAGTGTACATGCCAAACGATAAATAAAGTTAGGGCTGGTGTACACTCCTGTGTGAGTGTGTGCCTGTGCGCTTGTGTGCCTGCTCGGGGAGTTTGCAGAATGGGCAGTAATACTTCTCGCCCGTTGTGTGACCATTTCGCTTGAAGTGCCTTTAATTTGACCTCCAAACTGAGTCTTGAGTCGTCGCCAGCTAGAACCAGAAATTCACTTCAGACTCTTGACTGTCTACTTGCTAGTAGTAGATCTGTATCTCATACTGGTTTACTATTATTAATGAGTTAATTGATCAATCTGCAGGCCCATCCGTTTTTCTGCACCCCGGATCCGGTTAACTGGGACACCCTGCTGCACAGCATTGCCCCGTACGTGCCCCTCATCCGAGACGAGCTGGACACGTCCAACTTCGATCCAGTCGAGGAGGACGCCAGAGGCGCCGACAGCGACGGGGACGACACGTCCGAACAGCTGGCCCAGGACGGCATTAATCCGCACGAGAAATTCCCGGATTTCACTTATCGCCGATTTTTCGACTCTATTTATTGATTGAAATTCTAACGGGTTGGAGGGCAGTTTTTCGGGAAGAACAATTGACTAATTCTATTGTTATTGAGGTTACTTACTGTTACTAATAATTAATGTTTTCTTTGTTCTGCTGTTGTTTTCTTGTGCTCGGGGTGAAGTGCCTTGGATCAGCAGCCGAGTGTCAAAATTGAACCACTCGTTTTGGTTCTGTTTCAATGATGTTAAAGCTTGGATTGTTACTATGCATACATTTATTATTTTTTTTATTGCAGTGCTTCCTTAGCTATTTTGCAACTCATCGTCTTTTTACCTGCTTTTTTGCCGCCCAGCCGTTGCGCAGAGTTTACTGAGATTTTGTAAAAAAATAGAATTAAAAAACTACTTTCGCCTACTTGTAGTAGTATCTTTTTTAGTAGTACTAGTAGTACCTTGTTGCCGCGTGCCCGTGTGCCTTTGCTCTGCTAGTCCAGTCGCTAGAACTAACATTGTATATTTTAATTTATAATATCTAGCTTAGAGCGGACCAGACTACTTACGATTTCTATGCTAGTAGTTTTCCTCAGCAGACAGATGGTCTAATGCGCACAATTTTATTTGAAACAAGTTGTACATCATAAAGAAGTGCAATTCTGTCAATAGGATTTCATTTCTTAAAGTATATATAGGTATGTTGACTGTCTATCCTCAATCATAATGCTGAGTTGTGCTTTAACACTAATAGTTTCTATCTATGCTCATTGTGAGTTCTTTTTTAAATTGTCTTATTAGAGTGGATTTAATGGATTAAGTTCTACTGTACGATGATTTCAGAACAGCGCTGTGTTCTAGACAGGTCTTTGTTGTAGTGTTGACTTTATCTTAAAGAAAAACCTATTATTTTCTCTATAATTTTTTATGATAAATTACGCTGTTTTGTAGACAAAAGATTTTTTGTCAAAAGTCTTGATAATAAGTCCGTTTTTTTTCAATTTTGAGTCCTCTGCTCTCCTACTTTTAGTGGTAACAACAACATATATCTAATCCTAATATTTGTGCACTCGTATATTTATTTTTCTTGAATCTCCTTTGGCTTTCTATTTCTACCTGCCCGTTGCTATGTAGCCCTCTGTGCATAAACTGTGTGATTGTACAAGGCCTATAACTTTAGCTTTCATTAGACACCAGCTTTGCATGTTTGTGTAACATAATTCTATCTATAATTAGCTAATGTCATTCTCAGGGCCAAGGAGAATAAAATTTGTATGCCTGATTTGCGCTATCTGCTCTTACTAATAAGTGCCGTACATTTAACTGCTTATTATTTTTACTGTGGAGACTACACTATTCCAATACTCACAATGGGCCACCGCCAGCCTATCAGATCCTCAGTTGCTGGGCCAGCCTCCCAGATCCTCAGTTGCTGGTCCAGCCTCCCAGATCCTCAGTTGCTGGTCCAGCCTCCCAGATCCTCAGTTGCTGGGCCAGCCTCCCAGATCCTCAGTTGCTGGTCCAGCCTCCCAGATCCTCAGTTGCTGGTCCAGCCTCCCAGATCCTCAGTTGCTGGGCCAGCCTCCCAGATCCTTAGTTGCTGGGCCAGCCTCCCAGATCCTCAGTTGCTGGGCCAGCCTCCCAGATCCTTAGTTGCTGGGCCAGCCTCCCAGATCCTTAGTTGCTGGGCCAACGCTACCCTCGTTGACCATGTAAATTCTAGCCTAGGTTTGGGATACTATCGGGCCACATATTCCAAATATTAACCTATTGCCCTCCACCTCACCCTGCAAAATGTTTCCAGCCAATTAAGCGTCATAACAATGGCCAAAGCAATCGCCTGGAAATCTGTAGACGATCTGTTCTTCAACCCGGTTGTGTACCGCCTGCTCCGATCCATGGCAATCTCGCAGCCCGCCGATCGGCGCGCTATGCTGAAATCCGCCACCGCCGCCTCAACGGAGGCTACGGCGGCCGCCGCTGGTCAATTATTACCTGGCGCCGCTGCCGGTGCTCAAATCGACGGCGGCGCCGATGGCTCGTCGGCTTCGCCTTTTGGCGGCGCCTCCACCTCGGACTCGTGTAGCGCGCCATTGGAACGGATCTGCTTATTAAACGAGGCCCAACTGCAGGAGCATATGCGTAAAGCGGCTATTTTGGAGCAGCAGGCTATGCAGATGCCGCCTTATTTACAGGTGGGTTTCTTTGTACATTCTTTTTTAATCTAGTCTATCTACTCATCCTCGATCCCTATGCCGAAATTCCCAAAAATCCTCCCAGAAGATCTCCTTATTCATTCAAAAGCTTTCCATAATATCCATCCTAAAGATCTCTATTTAATTAGATCCACCTAATTAAATACAGAGACACAGGGTGGACACAGAGATCCACCCTAATCCATCCTGAAAATCCACCCTAATCCATCCTGAAGATTCGCCCTAATTCATCCTGAAGATCCACCCTAATCCATCCTGAAGATCCACCCTAATCCATCCTGAAGATCCACCCTAATCCATCCTGAAGATCCACCCTAATTCATCCTGAAGATCCACCCTAATCCATCCTGAAGATCCACCCTAATCCATCCTGAAGATCCACCCTAATCCATCCTGAAGATCCACCCTAATCCATCCTGAAGATCCACCCTAATTCATCCTGAAGATCCACCCTAATCCATCCTGAAGATCCACCCTAATTCATCCTGAAGATCCACCCTAATCCATCCTGAAGATCCACCCTAATCCATCCTGAAGATCCACCCTAATCCATCCTGAAGATCCACCCTAATTCATCCTGAAGATCCACCCTAATCCATCCTGAAGATCCACCCTAATTCATTCTGAAGATCCACCCGAATCCATCCTGAAGATCCACCCGAATCCATCCTGAAGATCCACCCTAATTCATCCTGAAGATCCACCCTAATCCATCCTGCTGAAGATCCACCCTAATCCAGCCTCAAAATCTCCTGTAAATATCCCTGAAAATCCTTAATCCATAACAAAAATCACACCTACGAGTAATCCATACTGAAGTGTCTCTTCTCTAAAAACCTTCGACAAAGCAACCTTCAAAGACTCAGATTTGCATTGGTGTGTACCAAGCCAGCCCTTCTTATTATATCAACACAAGCTGTTGAAACCCGCGGATTTTGAACCCGGGGAATTCCAATCCCCGGAACTACTTTTGCATGTATTCTGAAATCTAAGGCCATACACAAACAAATTAATGTTAGTAGGATAGAGGTAGAAATAAAATGGAGCACATTCGTGTAAAATTAGGGTTTGAGGCAAACGTTGATATTGTTTGCTGGGGTACTCCACAGAATGCCAGGCAATGTCTGTCTGACTCTAAAACATGTATTGGCAAACTCTGGCCTCTCCCTGACTCTCCCTACGTCCCTTGGATCCTTTAAAATTTCTATCGTCTCTCTGTTTCCTTTCTTCTCTCTCATCCCTCGTCTCTCCTCTCTCTTCTCTCCTCTCTTCTCTCGTATCTTCCTCATCTCTCTTCTCTTTCATCTCTCTTATCTCATCTCTTCCCTATTCTTTTCTCTCTCCTCTCCTCTCTCCTTTCTACTTTTCGTTTTCTCTCTGCTCTCCTCTCTCCTATCTACTCTTTCGTTTTCTCTCTCCTCTCCTCTCTCCTCTCTCCCATCTTCTTTCGTATATTACCTCATCTTTATTCTCTTTCATATCTCTTATCTCATCTCTTCCCTCTTCTTTTCTCTCTCCTCTCCTCTCTCCTCTCTACTTTTTCGTTTTCTCCCTCCTCTCCTCTCTCCTCTCTCCCCCTCTTCTCTCGTCTCTTCCTTGTCCTCTCTATTCTTTTCTCTCTTCTCCTAACTCTCTCCTCTACTCTCTCATCTCTCCTCTCTACTCTTTCCTCTCTCTCTCTCCTCTCCCCTCTTCTCTCGTCTCTTCCCTCACCTCTTTCCTCTCTCTCTTTCCTCTCATCGATATTTTCTTGTTTTATCTCTTCTCTCTCCCCTCGTCGCTCGTCTCTTCCCTCACCTCTCTTCTCTCTCGTCCGCTCTTTCATCTCTCCTTTCTCTTCTTTTATCTTTTCTCTCTTATCTCTTCACGTTTCTCTCTGCTCTGCGCTTTCTCTCTCTCTCTCTCTCTCTCTCTCTCTCTCTCTCTCTCTCTCTCTCTCTCTCTCTCTCTCTCTCTCTCTCTCTCTCTCTCTCTCTCTCTCTCTCTTCTCTGTCTTTCTCTCTTATCTCTCCTCCTCTCTCTACTCTCTCCCCTCTCAATTCTCCTCTTTCCTCTCCTCTCTCCTCACTCAATTCTCTACCTTTGTCTCTCCTCTCTCCTCTCGTCTCTGTAACCTCTCCTCTGTTCTCTCTACTCTCCCATCTCATCTCTGCTCTCTCCTCTCTACTCGCTCCTCTACTCTCTCCTCTTTACTCGCTCTTCTACTCTCTCCTCTTTACTTGCTCCTCTCTACTCTCTCTCTCTCTCTCTCTCTCTCTCTTCTCTGTCTTTCTCTCTTATCTGTCCTCCTCTCTCTACTCTCTCCCCTCTCAATTCTCCTCTTTCCTCTCCTCTCTCCTCACTCACTTCTCTACCTTTGTCTCTCCTCTCTCCTCTCGTCTCTGTAACCTCTCCTCTGTTCTCTCTACTCTCCCATCTCATCTCTGCTCTCTCCTCTCTACTCGCTCCTCTACTCTCTCCTCTTTACTCGCTCTTCTACTCTCTCCTCTTTACTTGCTCCTCTCTACTCTCTCCTCTCATAGTCCTCTCTCCCTCATCTCTCCTATTATCTTTTATCTTTTCTTTTATCCCCTCTGTCGCTTCTCCTCTCTTCGAATCGTCTATTCCTTCTTCTTTCCACTCTCATCTGCCCCTCAGCTATAAGCTGGATTCTTTATCTGGCCTTTGAGGTAAAAGTCTGCCCAGCCCTGCTTGAAAAGCCAGTTTGTGGGACGTAGTACTCTCATGGTTGTTCTCATGCTTTGATCACGTCATCTTTCTTGCCAATTTGCAGCCCTGAAAGGAATTTGTGTATCTTCAGCTCCACTGCAGTCTGCATCAGTCTAACAACCAAGGAAATACGCATTTCTTAGAAGGCCATTTAATATTTACACAGTACCTTTAAAAGAAACCTAAAATTTCCATGGTGTGCCTAATTTAGTAGGGTTGTATTGCATTGCATCGCATCGCCTTTTCATAAATCTTTCGCTTTTACAAACCCTGCTGGATAGTGGATTCCCTCGATTTGCCAATTGCCAATTGCCATCCACTGTTAAACTGCTGCAGAGTTTGCCAATACAGAGGGGAGGGCAGTGGTTAGAATTTCTCACTAAACTGTTATGGCTAAACGTAGCCTCTCCACTCTCGGGGTGCAGAGAAGGCTATAAATAAAGTTATTCCAAAACACTGTACATTTGCTATGTACATTCAGTCCTATCGCCTGACCCTTCGTCTGGCTCTGGGGGAATGAGTGAGTGAGTGGCACAAACAACAGAAAAAGCAGACAAACTTCACATGCTTACAGTTTCTTTTTCGATTGAGTTACAAAGTTGAAACTTTATATTTAGATAGTGAATGGGTCAATGAAGAATTGTGTCAAGTTTGAAGTCAATCGCTTTATGTGAAGCAAACTTATGGCAGCTGAAAGTTAGTCAATTTTGAAACCCTTTTACACATCTGGGGCTGGGCCCAGATCGGGAAAGAGAGGCAGGCGGGCGGACGTTGGGGTGGTTGCTACGCTGAAAAAAACAGCCTAACTTTAAAAGTGCACAGCGGCTTTCAGGATTAACTTTGAGATTTGAAATTTTACACGATTGTGTCAAAATAGTTGAAAATTGCCTGTGTCAAATTTGAAGAGAATCAGTAGAAGTGGAGCGGCGCTATGGAGGATTTAGTGAAAAAATCGCGCATTTTGAGCAGTTTTTTGTACTTTTAGGTAGGAAGACTTGAGTCTAGGAAATTAAAAGGTAGCCTAAGACATTCTCCGTAGTAAGTTTAGGGTGGGTGTAAAGTTTGGTGTCATTTGGTTGAGCGGTTTGGGAGTCCATAGCGAAGTAATTTGTCCACAGACAGACAGACAGACAGACAGAGTTTTGATTTTTATAGGTAGAGATGAGCTGGCCTGGAAGGATTAAACAATGCAATATTAAACAGCTGTGCTGTCAGGCTTTACACCGTGTCGATTGCTGTTTGAATATTTGCTGTTGCAATTGACACTCCGAGGCCTGTCTACAGAATTTTAATAGTTTTTTGATGATATTTTACTCTCTTTTAAGTCACCTTAGGAATGGTTCTTAATTTCTTAATTAATAAAAAGCATTTCATCAGAAGGCTAATGTAACAATACTTCAATTGCTTAGCGAATCATGCTTTTTTTCGGCATAAAAATAAACGTTAATTACTTTACAAGTCCTGCCTTAATTCACCGCGAGAGTCATGCCCTAATCACTGGGAGAGTCATGCCCTAATCACTGGGAGAGTCATGCCCTAATCACTGGGAGAGTCATGCCCCAATCACTGGAGAGTCATGCCCTAAATCACTGGAGAGTCATGCCCTAATCACTGGGAGAGTCATGCCCTAATCACTGGGAGAGTCATGCCCTAATCACTGGGAGAGTCATGCCCCAATCACTGGGAGAGTCATGCCCTAAATCACTGGGAGAGTCATGCCCTAATCACTGGGAGAGTCATGCCCTAATCACTGGGAGAGTCATGCCCTAATCACTGGGAGAGTCATGCCCTAATCACTGGGAGAGTCATGCCCTAAATCACTGGGAGAGTCATGCCCTAATCACTGGGAGAGTCATGCCCTAATCACTAGGAGAGTCATGCCCTAATCACTGGGAGAGTCATGCCCTAATCACTGGGAAAGTCATGCCCTAATCACTGGGAGAGTCATGCCCTAATCACTGGGAAAGTCATGCCCTAATCACTGGGAAAGTCATGCCCTAATCACTGGGAGAGTCATGCTCTAATCTCCGAGTAAATCTTCAATAAAACAACCAATATCAAACTTCCATCACTGCAGACTTGGAAAGAAAAATCAGACACTCGCGTACTGCAAGACGACTCCGATAGGCTGGCCAACTGCCTCCCACCTGGACAAAAAATCGTAGTAGTCGATATTGGCATCAAAGACAAGGTGGCTCCCCAGGATCGATTTATGGCTATTCGCGAGAGCAACGGCCAATTGCGGTCCCCGATGCGCAGCGAGAGACGGGATTTATTGCAGGTTAGTAAACTCGTAAACTCTTTGATTTAGAGTCAGTAGTCACAGAGAGTCAGTAGACACAGTCAGTAGTCACAGAGAGTCAGTAGACACAGAGAGTCAGTAGACACAGTCAGTAGTCACAGAGAGTCAGTAGACACAGAGAGTCAGTAGACACAGAGAGTCAGTAGACACTGTCAGTAGACACAGAGAGTCAGTAGACACAGAGAGTCAGCAGACACAGAGAGTCAGTAGACACTGTCAGTAGACACAGAGAGTCAGTAGACACAGAGAGTCAGCAGACACAGAGAGTCAGTAGACACAGAGAGTCAGTAGACACTGTCAGTAGTCACAGAGAGTCAGTAGACACAGTCAGTAGACACAGAGAGTCAGTAGACACAGAGAGTCAGTAGACACAGAGAGTCAGTAGTCACAGAGAGTCAGTAGACACAGAGCAGTAGACACAGAGAGTCAGTGGTCACAGAGAGTCAGTAGACACAGGGAGTCAGTAGACACAGGGAGTCAGTAGACACAGAGAGTCAGTAGACACAGAGAGTCAGTAGACACAGAGAGTCAGTAGACACAGGGAGTCAGTAGACACAGAGAGTCAGTAGACACAGGGAGTCAGTAGACACAGAGAGTCAGTAGACACAGAGAGTCAGTAGACACAGAGAGTCAGTAGACACAGAGAGTCAGTAGACACAGGGAGTCAGTAGACACAGAGAGTCAGTAAACACAGAGAGTCAGTCAGAGTCAGTAGACACAGTCAGTAGTCAAGAATAGTCAGTAAAGAGTCAACGATAAAGATGGACATCTCAAAACCCGCAGACCTACTTCCCGCTGCCGCACCGTCGCACCGTAGTGCCCAGCATGTTTGCCGTGCCGAAAAATCTTGAGCGCCTTTTGTCGCCAGAGTTGCGCAAGTATGCCTACGTATTGGACCGGGCCACTGTCCAGTTCGAGCCAAACGATCCGCAGTACGTTCGAATTCGCGACCGAGTCTACGAAGCCGTCGACGATGCCAAGGCCTACGCCGAGCTGCAGGCTACTCGCCATTTCGGCGGCCTAGTATTGCACCTAGTGTTAAAGCAGAAAACTGCCGGATTAATCGTATTCCTACTGCAAACTGAACAGTTTGAGCGTTGCTTGCATCTGCTCAGACTGCGCACGGCTATACACGATTCGGACGCTAAAGCTTTGCAGAACTACGATTTACCGTTTGTACTTAACGACGCGAAATCGTTTGATAATCAACGCAAAATTGGTTTATTAGTGTGTCTGATGAAGCTGGAACCGACCGTGTCCAGAGTTGCCAAGCCGCTGTTGGAGCGGTTTCGACAGGCTAGCGTTGTTGGTCGGCATCGATCGGACAGTCAAAGCTAAAGTTGTTCGCTTGGAAAGGGACGTTTCTTATCATATAACCTGAGGGAGCTCATTGAAGGACCTGAGGGAGCTCATTATCATATAACCTGAGGGAGCTCATTGAAGGACCTGAGGGAGCTCATTATCATATAACCTGAGGGAGCTCATTGAAGGACCTGAGGGAGCTCATTATCATATAACCTGAGGAGCTCATTGAAGGACCTGAGGTAGCTCATTATCATATAACCTGAGAGAGCTCATTGAAGGACCTGAGGGAGCTCATTATCATATAACCTGAGGGAGCTCATTGAAGGACCTGAGGGAGCTCATTATCATATAACCTGAGGGAGCTCATTGAAGGACCTGAGGGAGCTCATTATCATATAACCTGAGAGAGCTCATTGAAGGACCTGAGGGAGCTCATTATCATATAACCTGAGGGAGCTCATTGAAGGACCTGAGGGAGCTCATTATCATATAACCTGAGAGAGCTCATTGAAGGACCTGAGGGAGCTCATTATCATATAACCTGAGGGAGCTCATTGAAGGACCTGAGGGAGCTCATTATCATATAACCTGAGGGAGCTCATTGAAGGACCTGAGGTAGCTCATTATCATATAACCTGAGAGAGCTCATTGAAGGACCTGAGGGAGCTCATTATCATATAACCTGAGGGAGCTCATTGAAGGACCTGAGGGAGCTCATTATCATATAACCTGAGAGAGCTCATTGAAGGACCTGAGGGAGCTCATTATCATATAACCTGAGGGAGCTCATTGAAGGACCTGAGGGAGCTCATTATCATATAACCTGAGGGAGCTCATTGAAGGACCTGAGGGAGCTCATTAAAGAACCTGAGGGAGCTCATTAAAGGACCTGAGGGAGATTATTAAAGGACCTGAGGGAACTCATTGAAGGACCTGAGGGAGATCATTAAAGAACCTGAGGGAGCTCATTAAAGGACCTGAGGGAGATTATTAAAGGACCTGAGGGAACTCATTGAAGGACCTGAGGGAGATCATTAAAGGACCTGAGGGAGATTATTAAAGGACCTGAGGGAGATCATTGAAGGACCTGAGGGAGCTCATTGAAGGACCTGAGGCAGATCATTAAAGGACCTGAGGGAGATTATTAAGAGCCTGAGGGAGCTCATTGAAGGACCTGAGGGAGATTATTAAAGGACCTGAAGGAGCTCATTGAAGGACCTGAGGGAGATTATTAAAGGGCCTGAGGGAGCTCATTGAAGGACCTGAGGGAGATTATTAAAGGACCTGAAGGAGCTCATTGAAGGACCTGAGGGAGATTATTAAAGGGCCGGAATGAGCTCATTAAAGGACCTTAAGGGGCTCATTGAAGAACTGAAGGACGCTAGTAAAGATCTTCATGGTCCTAAAATTGTGCTAATGCCTTGTTATGGAGAGCCATTCGTTAAAGTTTTAGTATTTTAAGTTGAATTTGAAATACCTGATCACCTGATCAGTATGTGTAACTGCCCACGCTAGCTTGTTGAAATTGCATTTTAAAATAAGAATAATGTTGCTTATATAATCAACAAATTGTCATCCTGACTTGACCGTTTGGTCACCTGTGTCCAACTGTTTCATTACACTACGCACTATTATTATAGTGGAAATATAGTCATGTGAGCTATATAGATACACGCCTGGCTAATGAGTTGATGAATGAAATAAATATAAATCCATTTTTACTATTTGTTTGATCGAACCAGTCGGGAGATTTTGCTTTTAACTTTAAATCATATTAGTAAGAAAAATTATATATAGTACAAAGTGAACTTGATAATTCAATGTTAGATAAGCAGTATCGATTTAAGTACATATTCTGATGTATTAATATTTCTTAGAAATATATATATATATATTTATGCTTTCAACAATCTGCGTCCCAGTCGTTAAGCGAGAAGGCAGAAGACCAAATCTCTCCGGAAGAGGGTCCAAGACTATCAGTGGCATCGGAAAATGAAAATTTTAACGAATAAACTTGTCAGGCAGAGAAACACGTCAGCGAGATTATTCGCTTATTTTTCAGGCTTTTCTTATTGGCGTTTATTTGTATTATATACATTTATACTTTTCTAAATGACTCAAACTACTGTACAGGCAACTGTTGAGTCACGAGCGCATCACGTGAGTTGCAAAAATCGTAAGAGAGTTGAAAATTTGTTTTAAGAGTCGTTTATTAACTTTCTATCAACTCAAGTAGACTAAATAGAGTTGTCATCAATGTGAAATGCGATTCTGAATTCATAGTGACGCATAGTGATGAATTCATAGACTCATTATGAAAGCGCCTAAAAGTCGCTTGCGCTGCTCCAAAGTAGTTTTAAAGTCGCCAACAATAAAACGCCTCAAATTGACTCTTAGGCGACTCTGACGGTCTTTTTGGCCACTTTTATCAAGACGTTTCGGTTTTAAGAGTCGTCTAAGAGTTGCAAGCATGCATGCGCAACCTTGGGAGTCGCCCGGCCGTTTCTAGTGGCAACACACACATGTAAGTCACTATTGGCTGAGAGCAGTCACGTGACTACTATTCCGTCCAATAGCGACTTACATGTGTGTGTTGCCAGTAGAAACGGCAGGGTGAGTCCCTGGGTTGCGCCCAAGCATGGTTGCAAGTCATGCAACGCTTCTTGGCCCAGATACCATTTTCATAGGGTTATATTTCGGCGTTTTATGTGTTTGTTATAGTCTTTCATATCCGCGCTTGATTATCATTATATTGTACATAAAATACTGTATAGAAAACTGTAGTCATTCTTTATTTACATCTGCATTTCAGTAGATTTTTGTACGCGTTTACCTGCTTTTATTTTCATATTGCATGCTATTTTGTATGCCCGCGCTGTCTTTTTTCTTCGAATGCGGCAAGAAGAGATTCGTCTAATGTGTCGCCTTATGCAACAAGCAATAGCGCAGCAGCAGCAAAGCAGCAAAAATCTTCTAACAGCAGCTCAGCTTGCAGCACAGCAGCAGCAGTAAAAGCAGCAAAAATGAACCTCTCGACACAGCTAATTAAAGCTCAGCTCAGCGCTTCAGCCTGCAGCTCTCAGCTCGCCACAATAGTTTGCACCCTCACACCTACTACACTACTACAGCCCAGCCGCCTCATCGTTATAAGTTAATGCTAAGAGTTAATCCCCCCGACTGTCGAGTCAGTGGCACACCCGAGAGCAAAGAGAGAGTGGGGAGAGAGGCGGATCGAGTGCGTTCAGCGACAGTTGCTAATTCCTTCGTCTCGGCTTTTCCATCACAGTTCCTACCACCGTCTCGATGGCTAGACAGAATGTTTAAAAATACTCGGCGATATTGGCGCTGCGCCCGTCGTTTAAAGTCTGCTAAAAAAACCGACCTTCCTATCCCCCCTCTCCCCCTCTCTGCCTGCTCTGATTCGCGCTCACTTTTCGCGCGGTAAGTTGACTGCAATAATTTTATTTATTGTAAAGCGTCTACCCTTAGGGAGTTGTTGAAAAGGAAACATCCGAAGGATTATGCTTAGTTTCTTATATGCTACTAAATAAGTAGCATGCTATAAGATTTAGAACTCTTGAGATTTTTAGATTTTTTTGAGTGAGATTATTAAAAATAATAAAGTTGCATTACCCCTCTAAATTAAGCTGCAGTTGCTGCTCTGTAGTTCAATAAGTTTATTGGTTGCGCAGTTTTATCTCTATCTACTGATATGTGCAGAATCTTCAAAGAAAATTCGTTTAGAGAGCCTTTTATACCCAAGGAAAAGCAGAAATACAATTTGCACTGTTAAACATGAAAACTCAGTTGGGGAGCTACACTATTGTAGTGCTTAAAGAACCGTGCTTATCTTTGCCTTCATTTATCGAGGATAATTCTATATTTTGTGATGAAAATTAATAACGTGTTGCAGAATTTCTACCAAAGTTTTTTAATGCACTTCATATCCGTCTACGTTGTTATCTGTTTCTCTGTTAATCTCCTCTTTCTGACTTCTTCTGTGGCCTAGATTTTTTGGTGGCAGTGTGGTGGACAATTAGTGATTTTCAACTAATGCTTCAATATTAATTGCAAGCGTCTTGTGAGCATCCTGGCGCAACGCCTTCGGCGACGTCGGTCCCACAACCAGGGCTGTGAGGCGATTCTGCCCATTCTGCTGGCTCCTGAGCACATACAAGTGCGTCAATACTGTGTACACAGGCACTCACAGTTATCGTTAACCCATTGCTCAAAAACTGTCTGAAATTTAATAGCTTACTTGATAAAGGCCATATTTGATCGAAATTTACCCCGTAATATTTTTTTTTAATTTCCTACGCTTCTCTGCACTTTTATCTTGTTCTCTCTTACTATTTGTAGTGTTTCCATCTTAAATTATCTCCGTAACTCGCCTCTGACAAGGACTTCTGCCCTCATACTAAAAACAGCTTAACACCCCCCATTGCCCACCTCTCGCCATGGTTTTTCAAGGTTTTAAGCTAGCTAAATAATGTCAACCAAACGTTACGACGACGACGACGGCTGCAAAGTGTACATCGGCGACCTGCCGCGCGACGCTTCGGAGTCAGAAATTGAGAAAGCGTTCCGGCACTACGGCGCCGTCCGCTCCGTTTGGGTTGCCCGCAATCCGCCCGGCTTTGCCTTTGTTGTATTTGAAGATTCGCGCGACGCTGGCGACGCTGTACGCGATCTAGACGGCACCGTCATCTGCGGAGTTCGGGCTCGAGTTGAACTGTCCAGCGGCCGGTCGCGAGCCCGCCGACCCGGCCAGGGCGGCTTCGGTGGCGGCGGCGGCGGCGGCGGAGGCCGAGGCGGCGGCTGCTACTCGTGCGGCCGGCCCGGTCATTTCGCTCGCGAGTGTCCCCGACTGCGCGGCGGCGACCGCGACAGGGACCGGTCTAGGGACAGGGACCGCGATCGCGGCGGCCGCTACGACGATCGGCGGCGTCGGTCGAGGTCGCGCTCGACTCGCTCCCGGTCCCGATCTAGGAGCTGAACAGCTGCAGCATGTAGCGAGGGAGCGGCGAAGAGCGGCGTCAGGTTTGAATGTTGGATAAACTGAACCAACTGCAGGCTTTTATAGACAGTGTAAGGAGCTGCTCTCGAAGCAGCCTACCTATTATGGCCAGCCCGATGAGAAACAGTACCTAACCTATTACCGTGTTCAGCTACTCTAGAAGCTACCCTATTACCATATTGAACTGACTCTACAAGCTACCCTATTGCCATATCTAAGCTACTCTAGAAGCTACCCTATTACCATATCTAAGCTACTCTAGAAGCTACCCTATTGCCATATTAAGCTACTCTAGAAGCTACCCTATTGCCATATCTAAGCTACTCTAGAAGCTACCCTATTGCCATATTAAGCTACTCTAGAAGCTACCCTATTGCCATATCTAAGCTACTCTAGAAGCTACCCTATTGCCATATTAAGCTACTCTAGAAGCTACCCTATTGCCATATCTAAGCTACTCTAGAAGCTACCCTATTACCATATCTAAGCTACTCTAGAAGCTACCCTATTGCCATATTAAGCTACTCTAGAAGCTACCCTATTGCCATATCTAAGCTACTCTAGAAGCTACCCTATTACCATATCTAAGCTACTCTAGAAGCTACCCTATTGCCATATTAAGCTACTTTAGAAGCTACCCTATTGCCATATCTAAGCTACTCTAGAAGCTACCCTATTACCATATCTAAGCTACTCTAGAAGCTACCCTATTGCCATATTAAGCTACTCTATAAGCTACCCTATTGCCATATTAAGCTACTCTAGAAGCTACCCTATTACCATATCTAAGCTACTCTAGAAGCTACCCTATTGCCATATTAAGCTACTTTAGAAGCTACCCTATTGCCATATCTAAGCTACTCTAGAAGCTACCCTATTACCATATCTAAGCTACTCTAGAAGCTACCCTATTGCCATATTAAGCTACTCTATAAGCTACCCTATTGCCATATTAAGCTACTCTAGAAGCTACCCTATTGCCATATCTAAGCTACTCTAGAAGCTACCCTATTACCATATCTAAGCTACTCTAGAAGCTACCCTATTGCCATATTAAGCTACTCTAGAAGCTACCCTATTACCATATCTAAGCTACTCTATAAGCTACCCTATTACCATATCTAAGCTACTCTAGAAGCTACCCTATTGCCATATTAAGCTACTCTATAAGCTACCCTATTGCCATATCTAAGCTACTCTAGAAGCTACCCTATTGCCATATCTAAGCTACTCTAGAAGCTACCCTATTACCATATCTAAGCTACTCTAGAAGCTACCCTATTGCCATATTAAGCTACTCTATAAGCTACCCTATTGCCATATTAAGCTACTCTAGAAGCTACCCTATTACCATATCTAAGCTACTCTAGAAGCTACCCTATTGCCATATTAAGCTACTTTAGAAGCTACCCTATTGCCATATCTAAGCTACTCTAGAAGCTACCCTATTACCATATCTAAGCTACTCTAGAAGCTACCCTATTGCCATATTAAGCTACTCTATAAGCTACCCTATTGCCATATTAAGCTACTCTAGAAGCTACCCTATTGCCATATCTAAGCTACTCTAGAAGCTACCCTATTACCATATCTAAGCTACTCTAGAAGCTACCCTATTGCCATATTAAGCTACTCTAGAAGCTACCCTATTGCCATATCTAAGCTACTCTAGAAGCTACCCTATTACCATATCTAAGCTACTCTATAAGCTACCCTATTGCCATATTAAGCTACTCTAGAAGCTACCCTATTGCCATATCTAAGCTACTCTAGAAGCTACCCTATTACCATATCTAAGCTACTCTAGAAGCTACCCTATTGCCATATTAAGCTACTCTATAAGCTACCCTATTGCCATATTAAGCTACTCTAGAAGCTACCTTGACCCTTGGTAGCGTTTTTATCTGGCTGGAATAATAGTAGCCGTCGGCTTTGTCGTTGTCATTATTATTACTTTATTATATAATTAATTAAATCGGAGTCATAATTTCGCAATGCCGCACTATGACCCGGTTGTGTAAGAATAAAGTGTCTGTTCAAGTTATTTAGTTAACTAATTAAACTTTTTGGTCTGTTACACGGTAGGCAATACTGCCTTCTCTTAATATTAGTAATAAACAGTTTATTTATGAAGTTTCATTGGCTGCCGTCAATTGTTATAACCTTAAATAGCCACGTTTATGGACAATGCTGTCAATTTATATTACTGTAAGTAGCATGCTCGTCGCGCTTCTACGCTGTAATTTTTTTATTTTCTATTAACTATTAGCTCAACCAAAAATGTATAATTCACGGCAACTATATTACGAAACAAAAATTAAACTAATCAAATAAAATATTTAATACTGACCCTTGGAATTCCGCTGAATTTCTCTTCATGTCTGTCGTATCTAGTGTTCATTTTGCGATGCTTTTTTTTATTTTTTCTCGTGTCCTAACTGAGATCAATAAGCCTACTAGGCCATAATTAAGGACTTAACTATTAGAGTCTCTAATATTCTTTTTAATTAAAAGAACCGCCTCAAAACCATGCTTTAGAAAAATATCACCATAACTCCCTCTGCAGAATCTCCTTCAACCATTCCCCCAACAGAATTGCCCCTTTCAGCCATTCCCCAACAGAATTCCCCCTTTCAGCAATTCCCCAACAGAATTCCCCTTTTCAGCAATTCCCCAACAGAATTCCTCCTTTCAGCCATTCCCCAACAGAATTCCCCCTTTCAGCCATTCCCCAACAGAATTCCTCCTTTCAGCAATTCCCCAACAGAATTCCCCCTTTCAGTCATTCCCGAACAGAATTCCCCCTTTCAGCCATTCCCCAACAAAATTCCCCCTTTCAGCAATTCCCCAACAGAATTCCTCCTTTCAGCCATTCCCCAACAGAATTCCTCCTTTCAGCAATCACCCAACAGAATTCATCCTTTCAGCCATTCCCCAACAGAATTCCCCTTTTCAGCAATTCCCCAACAGAATTCCCCCTTTCAGCAATTCCCCAACAGAATTCCTCCTTTCAGCCATTCCCCAACAGAATTCCCCCTTTCAGCCATTCCCCAACAGAATTCCTCCTTTCAGCAATTCCCCAACAGAATTCCCCCTTTCAGTCATTCCCGAACAGAATTCCCCCTTTCAGCCATTCCCCAACAAAATTCCCCCTTTCAGCAATTCCCCAACAGAATTCCTCCTTTCAGCCATTCCCCAACAGAATTCCCCCTTTCAGCCATTCCCCAACAGAAGTCCCCCCCTTCATCTAGATAATCGTCTACCCCTTAAGCCATGTGCAATGCTCCTTATTCTCACTAACCTGTAGCTCTATCAAAATGTGTTCGCTCACATTTCTGCACTGAGACCGCTATATTACTACTATACTCAATCGGCAGCCGCAGTCTCACAGCTAGAATTCAATCATGTCCCGCCAAGAGATGGGCCGCCGAGTGTACGTGGGCGATCTGCCAGGCGGTGCGGACGAACGCGACATTAAATCGGCGCTGCGCAGCTTCGGCGAACTAGAATCTGTCTGGGTGCACGGTCGCGGCACCTATGCTTTTGTTACTTTTCGAGAACGCCGCGACGCTGAAGACGCCGTTAGAAGTCCGCCAAGAATACGCGGTGCAAGGGCTAGGTAAGGAGACTCCCGTAGCCTAATGGTCTAGCGCTGTGCTCTGATGTGCCACCGGCCCAGGCTCGATTCCAGCAGTCACTGCTGTCACATTACGTAATTTGGGGTTAAACTGGAATCTCGGCTTGGCTCTGCTCGTGAAATTAACGCCCTTGATGGCCAACCCCCCAAGGCACAGTGAAGTGTACATGCCTACTAACGATAAATAAAGTTAGGGCCGCTGTACACTCCTCTGTGAGTGTGTACCTGTGCGTATGACTGCGTACGTGTCCGCGCGCTTGTGTGCCTGCTCAGGGGAGTCGGCGGAATGGGCAGCAATGCCTCTCGCCGGTTGTGTGACAATGTCGCTTAAAGTGCGCCAGGGTGTGTACTTTGAAAATCGATTGCCATTCATACACGCGCTCACATAGGATGTACACCTTGACTTTACACATTCAACAATAGCTGTTTATTTTTTCCAACTTAGACTGGAACTGGCCAAGCACGAGAGGCGTCCCGCAGCTGCCGGCGGAGGCGGCGGCGGTGGCGGAGGCGGCGGCGGTGGCGGAGGCGGCGGTGGCTTTCGAGGCCGCAGTCCGCGCGACGACCGGTGCTACAGCTGTGGCCGCAGCGGCCACTACGCTTACGAGTGTCCGAGTCGAGGCGGCCTTGGCGGCCGCGGCAAGTACGGCGGTCGATCGCCCAGTCCGACAAGAGATCGGGGTGGCGGCAGCGGCGGTAGCCGAAGCAACCGAGGTCGCGATCGGGACCGGAGCCGCAGTCGCAGTCGTGGCCGAAGCCGCAGTCGCAGCGTCGATCGTCGTCGAGACCGCGGCAATCGCGGCGGCAGCAGCAGTCGGGGCAGCAGTCGCAGTCGCTAAGCGCATCAAAGATATATAACAGTGCTTTAAAAATCGCCCCTGAGCCAGCAGTATAAGAATCGCCCCTGAGCCAGCAGTATAAGAATCGCCCCTGAGTCATCAGTATAAGAATCGCCCCTGAGTCATCAGTATAAGAATCGCCCCTGAGTCATCAGTATAAGAATCGCCCCTGAGCCATCGGTATAAGAATCGCCCCTGAGTCATCAGTATAAGAATCGCCCCTGAGTCATCAGTCTAAGAATCGCCCCTGAGCCAGCAGTATAAGAATCGCCCCTGAGCCAGCAGTATAAGAATCGCCCCTGAGTCATCAGTATAAGAATCGCCCCTGAGTCATCAGTATAAGAATCGCCCCTGAGTCATCAGTATAAGAATCGCCCCTGAGCCATCGGTATAAGAATCGCCCCTGAGTCATCAGTATAAGAATCGCCCCTGAGTCATCAGTCTAAGAATCGCCCCTGAGCCAGCCCTGAGCTTTAAACTTATAATTGTCCAATTCTGCCGAAAATGAAACACCTGACGATAAGCGAATAAACGGCCATTAACCGGAGTTGCTTTTGGAAGATGTTTTAAATTTTAAATTATAATTTACGCGTAATTTGTGTTATTATCAATGCCCATTGCTGTTGTATGTGTTTTGTATGTTTCTGCTAAACTTTGTTGGTCAAAAATTGCTGCATTTTTATTTTCTCTTCTTCTCCCTTTCATTCTATTTTAAATTTTATGTACCTGTTCGGTCCATATAGCTCTGTCTCCACTACCTGCATGTTGGCTATTGGTTATCTTCTAAAACCTTTTTTTTCAAAAATAGCTAGATAAATAGCTAGATAGATACTTAGATAGGTAGATAGATAGATAGATAGATAGATAGATAGATAGATAGATAGATAGATAGATAAATAGATAGATAGATAAATAGATAGATAGATAGATAGATAGATAGATAGATAAATAGATAGATAGATAGATAGATAGATAGATAGATAGATAGATAGATAGTTAGAAAAGTAGGTACGTACGAGCGTTGGTAGATAGGTAGGTAGGTAGGTTGGTAGGTAGGTAGGTAGATTGGTAGATAGATAAATGCAAAAGTAGTTTGTATTGACAATTGAAATCGCTGAGACTGGAACTAAAACTACACTATATTACTCATAGCGATATATGCAAGTATATTATGTTAGGACATCCAAGATTGTGTAGTAACGTCACAAATGCTATGTTTCTTTCATATTTTTATGAACTTGTTTAGCGTAAAATACCCAATAATTAATTAGACAAGTTCGACTCGGCGCATCACATATCGGCCCAGTGACTGTACAAAATCACTTTGGTTGCGCAGAACAGTGCTTGCGCATCTGTGAGTTTTTTGTTTGCGTTATAGCTTTCTGCAATGCTATAATTATATAATTATTGCCTTGAAATGTCACTATAGTAATTAATATTCAAATTCAATTAGGACATTATAGTGTGAAGTTGTTCATATGAACAACTAATAATTATGTTAATACCTTAATGACAAATAAATATGCCACTATTTGGGCACCTGCTAGTTTGCTGTTTAACTTGCTGTTGAATTTATTAATTTGTATTTTTTTTGTTTTGGTGTATTTTATTCATACTTATTTTCTTATATTAACTTAAGTCTAAAAGCACCTGTCGATGCACTAATTTCATGGTAAATAATAAAAGCTGAGATCAATACTGTTTATTGACAAAATAATTTAATCGCGGCACATGAAGCCCAACCAGCCGCCACCGCTACCGCCGCATTCCAATTTGCCGACGTCGCACTTCTCCGCCGCAGCCGCCGCTGCCAGCCTCCAGCATCATCAGCACCACCAGCATCAGCTGTTGCAGCAGACTCGAGCTGATAACGAAGAGCGACAGCGCTTTCAGGTAATACCTACTTGGGTACAGGTGGCCGCTGTAACCTGTGGAACAGAATACATATCCCTTTCCCATAGAATCGCCCATTTATCCCAAAGAATCGCCCATCCATCCCATAAAATCGCCCATCCATCCCATAAAATCGCCTATCTCTACCATAGAATCGCCCATCTACCCCATAGAATCGCCCATCTACCCCATAGAATCGCCCATAGATCCCATAAAATCGCCTATCTGTACCATAGAATCGCCCATCTATCCCATAGAATCGCCCATCCATCCCATAAAATCGCCTATCTATACCATAGAATCGCCTATCTACCCCATAGAATCGCCCATCTACTCCATAGAATCGCCCATCATCCCATAGAATCGCCCATCTATCCCATAGAATCGCCCATCTATCCCATAGAATCGCCCATCTATCCCATAAAATCGCCCATCTATACCATAGAATCGCCCATCTATCCCATAGAATCGCCCATCTATCCCATAGAATCGCCCATCTATCCCATAGAATCGCCCATCTATCCCATAGAATCGCCCATCTATCCCATAGAATCGCCCATCTATCCCATAAAATCGCCCATCTATACCATAGAATCGCCTATCTATACCATAGAATCGCCTATCTACCCCATAGAATCGCCCATCTACCCCATAGAATCGCCCATCTACCCCATAGAATCGCCCATCTATCCCATAAAATCGCCCATCTAACTATGGATACACAAAGGATTAAACAGCCTATGTTTATTCATCCCAACCACATCCCACCCCGCAGGTTGAACTAGAGTTCGTCCAGTGCCTGGGCAATCCGAATTACCTGAACTTCTTAGCCCAGCGTCGCTTCTTTGAGAAACGCGAATTCATCAACTACTTAAGCTACCTGCAGTACTGGAAAGAGGCGGACTACGTCAAGTACATCAAGTACCCATTCTGTCTGCAGCTGCTGGATCTACTGCAGCATCAGCAGTTTCGCAAAGACATCGCTAAAACAGGCCTAGCTAGGGAAGTTGACGAGCAGATCCTATTGCATTGGCAGCACTATATACCTAAGCGGCATCGGTTGCTAACTAGACAGGCCAATCAGCAACTGCAGGAGCAGCAGGAGCAGCAGCAGCAGCAGGGCGTCGATGGCGGATCCGTTCCAGCATCAACAGCTGGCCGGTCGTGAAGGCGGCGGCGGAAATCGCGGCTCGGACGATTGTCTTGACGAGCTGATCGACCGACTGCGCGGTATTCGGCGAACACTGTGCTCCTTGATTGCTAAAGTTGACGAGAAGCGTCCGGCCACCTGGCCTGAGGTAAGGTGACTGGCGGCAATTGTCCTGATTCTTTGTTTGCGCTTGTCTGTCATGTGGTTTCGATTTCCCTGGCTAACTAAGGGTTGTCGGATTGTCTCTGAGGTTGTCAGATTCTGTCTCTGAGGTTGTCAGATTCTGTCTCTGAGGTTGTCAGATTCTCTCTGAGGTTGTCAGATTCTGTCTCTGAGGTTGTCAGATTCTGTCTCTGAGGTTGTCAGATTCTGTCTCTGAGGTTGTCAGATTCTGTCTCTGAGGTTGTCAGATTCTCTCTCTGAGGTTGTCAGATTCTGTCTCTGAGGCTGTCAGATTCTCTCTCTGAGGTTGTCAGATTCTGTCTCTGAGGTTGTCAAATTCTCTCTGAGGTTGTCAGATTCTGTCTCTGAGGTTGTCAGATTCTCTCTTAGGTTGTCAGATTCTCTCTGAGGTTGTCAGATTCTGTCTCTGAGGTTGTCAGATTCTCTCTGAGGTTGTCAGATTCTGTCTCTGAGGCTGTCAGATTCTCTCTCTGAGGTTGTCAGATTCTGTCTCTGAGGTTGTCAGATTCTCTCTGAGGTTGTCAGATTCTGTCTCTGAGGTTGTCAAATTCTCTCTGAGGTTGTCAGATTCTGTCTCTGAGGTTGTCAGATTCTCTCTGAGGTTGTCAGATTCTCTCTCTGAGGTTGTCAGATTCTGTCTCTGAGGCTGTCAGATTCTCTCTCTGAGGTTGTCAGATTCTGTCTCTGAGGTTGTCAGATTCTCTCTGAGGTTGTCAGATTCTGTCTCTGAGGTTGTCAGATTCTCTCTGAGGTTGTCAGATTCTGTCTCTGAGATTGTCAGATTCTGTCTCTGAAGTTGTCAGATTCTGTCTCTGAGGTTGTCAGATTCTGTCTCTGAGGTTGTCAGATTCTGTCTCTGAGGTTGTCAGATTCTGTCTCTGAGGCTGTCGGATTCTGTCTCTGAGTTTGTCAGATTCTGTCTCTGAGGTTGTCAGATTCTGTCTCTGAGGTTGTCAGATTCTGTCTCTGAGGCTGTCGGATTCTGTCTCTGAGGTTGTCAGATTCTGTCTCTGAGGCTGTCAGATTCTCTCTCTCAGGTTGCCAGATTCTGTCTCTGAGGTTGTCAGATTCTGTCTCTGAGGTTGTCAGATTCTGTCTCTGAGGCTGTCAGATTCTGTCTCTGAGATTGTCAGATTCTTTCTCTGAGGTTGTCAGATTCTGTCTCTGAGGTTGTCAGATTCTGTCTCTGAGGCTGTCGGATTCTGTCTCTGAGGTTGTCAGATTCTGTCTCTGAGGCTGTCAGATTCTCTCTCTCAGGTTGCCAGATTCTGTCTCTGAGGTTGTCAGATTCTGTCTCTGAGATTGTCAGATTCTGTCTCTGAGGTTGTCAGATTCTGTCTCTGAGGCTGTCGGATTCTGTCTCTGAGGTTGTCAGATTCTGTCTCTGAGGTTGTCAGATTCTGTCTCTGAGGTTGTCAGATTCTGTCTCTGAGGTTGTCAGATTCTCTCTCTCAGGTTGCCAGATTCTGTCTCTGAGGTTGTCAGATTCTGTCTCTGAGATTGTCAGATTCTGTCTCTGAGGTTGTCAGATTCTGTCTCTGAGATTGTCAGATTCTGTCTCTGAGGTTGTCAGATTCTGTCTCTGAGGTTGTCAGATTCTGTCTCTGAGGCTGTCGGATTCTGTCTCTGAGTTTGTCAGATTCTGTCTCTGAGGTTGTCAGATTCTGTCTCTGAGGTTGTCAGATTCTGTCTCTGAGGCTGTCGGATTCTGTCTCTGAGGTTGTCAGATTCTGTCTCTGAGGCTGTCAGATTCTCTCTCTCAGGTTGCCAGATTCTCTCTCTCAGGTTGCCAGATTCTGTCTCTGAGGTTGTCAGATTCTGTCTCTGAGATTGTCAGATTCTGTCTCTGAGGTTGTCAGATTCTGTCTCTGAGTTTGTCAGATTCTGTCTCTGAGGTTGTCAGATTCTGTCTCTGAGGTTGTCAGATTCTGTCTCTGAGGCTGTCGGATTCTGTCTCTGAGGTTGTCAGATTCTGTCTCTGAGGCTGTCAGATTCTCTCTCTCAGGTTGTCAGATTCTGTCTCTGAGGCTGTCGGATTCTGTCTCTGAGGTTGTCAGATTCTGTCTCTGAGGTTGTCAGATTCTGTCTCTGAGGTTGTCAGATTCTGTCTCTGAGGCTGTCGGATTCTGTCTCTGAGGCTGTCAGATTCTGTCTCTGAGGCTGTCAGATTCTCTCTCTCAGGTTGCCAGATTCTGTCTCTGAGGTTGTCAGATTCTGTCTCTGAGGTTGTCAGATTCTGTCTCTGAGGCTGTCGGATTCTGTCTCTGAGGTTGTCAGATTCTGTCTCTGAGGCTGTCAGATTCTGTCTCTGAGGTTGTCAGATTCTGTCTCTGAGGCTGTCGGATTCTGTCTCTGAGGTTGTCAGATTCTGTCTCTGAGGCTGTCAGATTCTCTCTCTCAGGTTGCCAGATTCTGTCTCTGAGGTTGTCAGATTCTCTCTCTCAGGTTGCCAGACTCTGTCTCTGAGGTTGTCAGATTCTGTCTCTGAGGTTGTCAGATTCTGTCTCTGAGGTTGTCAGATTCTGTCTCTGAGGCTGTCGGATTCTGTCTCTGAGTTTGTCAGATTCTGTCTCTGAGGTTGTCAGATTCTGTCTCTGAGGTTGTCAGATTCTCTCTCTCAGGTTGCCAGACTCTGTCTCTGAGGTTGTCAGATTCTGTCTCTGAGGTTGTCAGATTCTGTCTCTGAGGTTGTCAGATTCTGTCTCTGAGGTTGTCAGATTCTGTCTCTGAGGTTGTCAGATTCTCTCTGAGGTTGTCAGATTCTCTCTGAGGTTGTCAGATTCTCTCTGAGGTTGTCAGATTCTCTGAGGTTGTCAGATTCTCTCTGAGGTTGTCAGATTCTCTCTGAGGTTGTCAGATTCTCTCTGAGGTTGTCAGATTCTCTCTGAGGTTGTCAGATTCTCTCTGAGGTTGTCAGATTCTGATGTTTCAAACTTATTTAAATTACTGAGGTGAAGCAAGTGTCAGATAAATTTTGTCTTCAACAACGCCAAACAAATCGCCAACTACAGATTCTGAACTGCCTGGCCGAGTGCGTCTCCCAGCTCTCCGCCCTGCACCGCACCCTGCGCAACGAGAAGCAGCTTCGTTTAAATGATTTCGCTCTACTACCAATTGGCCTGAGTCCGCAGCTCGATCAGCACCTGTTGAACCACACAGAAGGCCGTCTCGGCCTGCTTAATCACGACAGTGTGCCGCACTATCTGCGAACTAAACTCGACCTGAGCGTTGAGCACAGGCGCAACGAGTTTCAGAAATCCGGCACTAACATTGAAGCTCAGCCGAGAACGTCCGAGCAGATGCGTAAAGCGGCCGAGACCGCATTGAATTCATTGAAACAGGCCAGGCCTGACTTTGAGAATGAGCAGTCGGAGCGGAACCAGACTATGCGTAGCAATGAGCAGGATACCGCTAAACTGCTGCTAGCTATTAACTTTGGTATTGGACTCAAGTGACTCAGTTTCGCTGTCTCACACTGTGCTCACATCTCTTATTCATTATTCTCTGCATGATTGGTCCCCTAACGATTTGACCTTCCGGTGACCCTTAGTAATACTTTATTTATTGTCTCAATGCTTTATATCTTGTAATTACTAATATCAAGCTTAGCATTCTAATTAAGTGTGAATTGTATTAAAAAATAAACACGCTTATCGTTCATTACTTATTGATATATTTGAATACAAAAATGTTTCTTTCAATTAGCATATAATTAATGTTTGATTTTTACTATTAATGTTGTTAATAAAGCTACTAATTAATAACATACTAATTATTATTCTAGCATTCTCGGCTGAGCAGCCATTCTCAAGCTATAAGCTAGACAAAAACAACGATTCGGAGGTACAACCGAGATAAATGTCCCAGCTGCTACTGGGCTATGCCAGCCGCCTGCTAGGCTGTCAGTCTCGCTCGGGCTCGGCCGCAACAACCGCTGCCGCCGCCGCCATTCTCAGCCAGCAGCCGGTGCGGCACAAATCGCCTCTACAGAAAGTTCGCAAGCGCGGCCCGTTTCCGGAATGGACCAAGACCGACCCGGACCCGCACCTGTTCACGCGGCACATTCCCAAAACTGACGAGCGTCGGACTAAAGCTGTCCGGCCGCCTGGCAAGTACCAGATATTCAGCGTGCACTACGATCCTATTGTAAACAGCTTTGCTGGACACTTTGTCAAATGCGGCCAGCGAGACAAATTGCGCGACGTGTTCACCCAGATGATGGCAGAGATCAAGCACATCCAGATGGCCCGGCGAAACGCCGCGCCGCCTGAGGAGAAAGCGTCCATTGAGGCTAGTTCACTCTGGGATTGGAAATCTTTGGGTGTAGGAAAATCCTTCGAGATCTTCCCAACCAAATAGATCCTGATCTGCTGGGCCAGCCTCCCAAATCCTGGGTTGCTGGGCCACTGCTCTCCCAGATCCTCAGTTGTTGGGCCACCGCTCTCCCAAATCCTCAGTTGTTGGGCCACCGCTCTCCCAGATCCTCAGCTGCTGAGACAGCCTCCCAGATCCTTAGTTGCTGGGCCACCGCTCTCCCAGATCCTCAGCTGCTGAAACAGCCTCCCAGATCCTTAGTTGCTGGGCCACCGCTCTCCCAGATCCTCAGCTGCTGAGACAGCCTCCCAGATCCTTAGTTGCTGAGCCACCGCTCTCCCAGATCCTCAGCTGCTGAGACAGCCTCCCAGATCTTTAGTTCCTGGGCCACCGCTCTCCCAGATCCTCAGCTGCTGAGACAGCCTCCCAGATCCTTAGTTGCTGGGCCAGCCTCCCAGATCCCCGGTCTTTCTACAGCCATAGAATTCCACTAACTAAGTCTCACCATCGCTGCAGGTGGACCCCACTCGCGTCATACACAAAGCCGTTGAGAACTGCTCACCTCTGCTCATCATTAAGCACGTGTTTCGCGGCGGCTTCCTATACAAAGTGCCCTGCCCGCTGCGCGAGTCGGAGAGTCAAATGCGAGCGTTTAAATTTCTGCGAATTGCGTCAAACGTTCGCGGCACCAAGGAGCACCTGTACCGCTCGCTGGCCAGGGAGCTGGTGAATGCCAGCAACAATGAAGGCAAAGCTGTGCACGCCAAATTGCAATTGCACAAAACATGCGAAGAGAACAGGGCCTATGCTAATTATCGTATAACCTGAGCTATTAGCTAAGATTGTCTTAAGTCGACTGTAGTTTTTACCTGTCTAATCCGCCTGTTTGCTTTCGCTTATCTAAGCAGGTTCAATGCCATTTATAAATAAATTATTTCAATTTAAAATCTGTTCTACTCTGTTAAATGTTTGATTTTTCAATCACTTATCTGGTATTGTTAGGCAATGCATGGATTTTATTAATTTCATATTTCTGTCCTAATCTAGCCTTAAGATTTTCCATAGACCGACCTCCAGATTGTTCCTTAATCCAGTCTCAGTACGTATCTCCCATGATCCTAACCCCAAAGTTTCCCATAATCTAGCCTGAAAATCTCCCATAAAATAGTCCTAGAATCTCCCATCATCCAGTCTCGAGATCCTCCATAATCCTCCATGCAAATCTCCATTAATCCATCCCGTAAATCTCACCTAATCCATACTGAGGTTTATCCTCTTATCTGAACCCTCATGAAGTTGCAACTTACAAAACCTCAGCTTTGCATTGGTGTGTACCAAGCCAGCCCTTCTTATTTTTTACCATCATGAGCTGGCCTGGAAGGATTAAACAATGCAATATTAAACAGCTGTGCTGTCAGGCTTTACACCGTGTCGATTGCTGTTTGAAAATTTGCTGTTGCAATTGACACTCCGAGGCCTGTCTACATGTTCTATTGAAATAATATATATATGTAGTCGTTGGGGTTGTCGTGCAATTCGAACCCGTGAGTGCCAGTCCCAAAGGCGCAGAGAGTGTACATGCCTTACGATTATAAAGTCAGGACCGCTGTACACCCTGTGTGAGCGCGTGTAGAGTGCGCGCCTGCGTACAGTAATGGCACGCTTGCTTCTGCTCAGAAGTCAGTGGAATCGGCAGAATTTCGTTTTTTTAGATTATTTTTTGCTGCATTTAACTACTGTTAGTAGTTGTTCATCAAGTTTTCAATATTGACATTTTACTTATGTCTGAAAGCAGCGCCCATGCAAACAGCAATTCACGGCGGCAGCGGGGACGGCGCAGATTCTCTCTGCAACCCTGGCGGTAATTCCGAGGAGCAGCAGATGCCGCCTCCTCCGCCGCCGCCTCCTCCGCTGTCGCCGCCTGCAGTCCATCAAGATGACGACAAAGACGAATTAGACGAAGCTCCGTCGTTTGCCGAATCCGCGCTGTTAAAGCAGCGCTCCAGACGGCGTTGGCTTCGGCGCATACGTCGGCGCCAAGCAATCCGGCGCCACTCTCTGGCGCACCTGTTCGGCTTGCTGCACCCGGACCAGCTCAGCCGGGTGCTCGGCAAGTCTGGCTTCGATCCTGAGGCCTACGTGACCGGCATTCGCCGATTGGCGGCTCCGCCACCGCCGAAGCTGCCGTCCTCCCTGCTGCTGTCCATGACTTCGGCGGCTACCGCGTCCAAGGCAGCAGCGCCTGTCAGCGACGATGCAACCAAGGCGGCGACAACCGCAACGTCGAATGCGGGCCCGACGGCGACCTCCGTGCTGCGGCACAGGCGAGTTCAGAGCGCCGGTGGCGACTCGTCTACTAGCGAGGCCGTTCAAAAGTCTGCCGAGGAAGTTGTGAGCTGCATTGCGGTCTGCTGCCGCTGCGAACTGGAGTAGCCTGGGGTTTCTTGGGATATTGCGGCTGAGCAGTCAGCCTCCCAGATCCTCAGTTGCTGGGCCAGCCTCCCAGACCCTCAGTTGCTGGGCCAGCCTCCCAGACCCTCAGTTGCTGGGCCAGCCTCCCAGACCCTCAGTTGCTGGGTTCTGGGTTTGTATTTTATTGCAAATGTATTCTAATAGAATTCTTAGAAAGTCCACATTCAAATTCGCGCGCCCGAAACTCAACACTGCCAGGCCGCCAGTCTGCTTTCCACGCAGGACGCAGCCGGCAACACGCGCAACCCGGCAGACTTCAAGAACATCTTCCTGAAGGGCACCCAGTCGGCCAATCCGCACAATGACTACAGCCAGCACTTTGTTGACACCGGCCTGAGGCCGCAGAATTTCATTCGCGATGCCGGCCTGGCCAACCGGTTTGCTGAATACCCGAAATTGCGCGAGCTTATTCGGCTGAAGGACGAACTTGTGAAAGAGACGGCTACTCCGCCCATGTATCTCAAGTATGTATTAACTTCTTTAGCAACATTTACCTAGAATCTTGTCTATTGTCACCCTCAGATTTCTCCCAATAGTCTCATATTATCATCTTCCTAATTGCCCCATCATAATCTTCCCAATTGCCCCTTCATAATTTTCCCAGTTTCCCCATCAAACTTTTCCCAGTTTCCCCATCAAAATTTTCCCAGTTTCCCCATCATCATTTTCCCAGTTTCCCCATCATCATCTTCCCAGTTGCCTCATCATAGTTTTCCCAGTTGCCTCATCATAATTTTCCCAGTTGCCTCATCATAATCTTTCCAACTGTCCCATCATAATCTTCTCAATTGTCTCATCATAATATTCCCAGTTGCCCCATCAGAATCTTCCCAAAAGCCACCATTAGAATCTTCCCAAAATTGCTACCATCTGAATCTTCCCAAAAGCCACCTTCAGAATCTTCCCAAAAGCCACCATTTGAATCTTCCCAAAAGCCACCATCTGAAAGACACCTTCAGAATCTTCCCGATATAAACCTTTAGAATCTTCCCAATCGTCACTTGCACCTCTAATTCCCAAACACCAGGTGCGACCTGCTCACCTTCAACTTGAACGATCTCAACTGCAAATTTGACGCCATCTTGGTCGAGCCGCCACTCGAAGAGTACAACATATCGCACGGTGTTTATTACCCCCGCTATTGGTCCTGGGACGAAATTGAACAGTTAAAAATTGAGGAGATCACCGCCCCCCGCTGCTTCGTGTGGCTCTGGTGCGGCAACGGCGAGAGTCTGGAGCACGGCCGCCGCTGTCTGCGCAAATGGGGCTTCCGTAGGTGCGAAGATATCTGCTGGATCAAGACTAACAAGGGCCGGCCAGGACACAAGCTGGTAGGCGGATTGTTTCTGGCAGTTAGATGTTCCTGATATTGGGGTGCGCTTGCCCCGTTGGATGATTGTTGGATTTTAGGGATTGTGAAGCTTGGGGATAATCATAAATTATGGGGATTGTCATGAATTTTTGTGATTGTCATGAATTTTTGGGATTGTGAAGCTTGGGGATAATCATTAATTATGGGGATTGTCATTAATTATAGGGAATGTCATGAATATGGGGATTATCATGAATTATAGGGATTGTCATGAATTTTTGGGATTGTGAAGCTTGGGGATAATCATGAATTATGGGGATTATCATGAATTATAGGGATTGTCATGAATTTTTGGGATTGTGAAGCTTGGGGATAATCATTAATTATGGGGATTGTCATTAATTATAGGGAATGTCATGAATATGGGGATTGTCATGATATTTGGGGATTGTGAAGCTTGGGGATAATCATGAATTATGGGGATAATCATTAATTATGGGGATAATCATGAATTTTGGGGATTGTAAAGCTTGGAAAATGTCATGAATTTTGGGGATTGTGAAGCTTGGAAAATGTCATGAATTATGGGGATTGTGAAGCTTGGAAAATGTCATGAATTATGGGGATTGTGAAGCTTGGAAAATGTCATGAATTATGGGGATTGTGAAGCTTGGAAAATGTCATGAATTATGGGGATTATCATGAATTATAGGGAATGTCATAAATTATGGGGATTGTCGTGAATTATAGGGAATGTCATAAATTATGGGGATTGTCGTGAATTATGGGGAATTTCATGAATTTTGTGGATTGTGAAGCTTGGAAGATGTCATGAATGATGGATATTGTGAAGCTTGGAAAATTTCATGAATTATGGGGATTTGTGAAGCTTGGAAAAGGTCATGAATTATGGGGATTGTGAAGCTTGGAAAAGGTCATGAATTATGGGGATTGTGAAGCTTGGGGATTGTCATGAATTATGGGAATTATGAAGTCTGGGGATTGTCCTGAATTATGGGGATTGTGAAGTTTGGGGATTGTCATGAATTATGGGAATTACGAAGTCTGGGAATTGTCATGAATTATGGGAATTATGAAGTTTGGGGATTGTCATGAATTATGAGGATTGTGATGTTTTTTACAGAGTCATTACGGAGTGCGATATAACTGCGGAACGTGACGAAACGCCCCCCTTCCTTCTGTCTGTTAAAGTACAACTGCTCGCACTTTTAATCCTCACCCTTAATCGCAGGTGGAGGCGGAGACGGCCCTATTCCAGCAGACCAAGGAGCACTGCCTCATGGGTATCAAGGGCACGGTTCGCCGCTCCACTGATGGCGACTTCATCCATGCCAACGTTGACATTGACCTCATCATGCACGAGGAGCCGGGCTGGGGCCAGAAGGCGCACCCAGCCGAGCTGTTCAACATTATCGAGCACTTCTGTCTGGGCAGGCGCCGGCTGCACCTGTTCGCCAGGGACGACACCGTTAGAAAAGGCTGGCTGTCCCTGGGCCCCGAGCTGGCCGCTTCGAACTTCGATTCGCGCATCTATTCTGGCTATTTCAGCCGCGACGCGCAGGCCCACCTGACCGGCTGTACAGAGGAGATCGAACGCCTGCGGCCGAAATCTCCGCCGCCCAGAAATTCTGCTGCCGGAGGCAAATCGGCCTCGGCGGATGATGCCGGCGGAGGCGGCAGCAGCGGCGGCCCGTCTGTGGCCATTGGAGCGATGCAGCAGCCGGCGACAATCTATCCCATGCAGCCGCCTCCCCCGCCTGGGATTATTGCCCCAGCAGCGACTGTGCCTAATCCCATGCAGTAAGGCTTATCAGTCAGACAGTTAAAGTTGAGCATTTTTGGCTATATTATTCGGATGTATTCATTCACCGCTGTAACTCTGCTGCTTTATTGAAATACACCGGTTGGAAACCCCAGTTCATTAATTGCTTCAATTGTTGTTGCTATGCAGAAAATGTCGTGCGACTATGATGCCAGGAATATATTTGGTTGTTTTACTGTTTTTTACAAAGGAATCCGCTTTGATTCCTGAAAACGTGGTCTTTGAAGTCTACGCAGCAAGTTTTGCACAAGCTATATGTACATTTAAAAGAGATCGTTTCATTATCAAGTGAATCGTGTGAATTTCATAATCACTTCAATCAATATCTACAGATGATTTAGAAACACTGTGTGCACCTGGGTGCACTTTAAGCGACATTGTCACACAACCCCATTCCGCAGACTCCCCTGAGCAGGCACACAAGCGCGCGGATACGTACGCAGTCATACGCACAGGCACACACACAGGAGTGTACAGCGGCCCTAACTTTATTTATCGTTTGACATGTACACATCACTGTGCCTTGGGGGTTGGCCTTCAAGGGCGTTAATTGCACGAGCAGAGCCAAGCCGAGACTCCAATTTAGCCCCAAATTAATGTATGTGACTGCATTTGGAATCGAGCCCATGGGCCGCTGGCACATCAAAGCGCCACGCCAGACCACTGGGCTACGGGTCCCTCATTTAGAAACCATTTCTAAGAATTTACTAATGCGTGATTTGAATATCACTAAAAAAGTGAAGTATCCAGGCGTTATACAGGTGATTTTTGCCGGCGCCCACGTTTCCATTTCCTGTGGTTTCCACCAAGCAGATTTAATCGTTTAAGTATCTGCTACAAACTTTGTCAAAGTCTAATTAAACAATTTGTGCATTCATGTATAGCGAAAATTCAGTTTAACCTATGAAAGTAAATAATAAACAAATTAAAATTGCAAATAGAAACTTTTTCTGCTCTTGTTCGTTTGTACCAACATCAAGGTCGCTGGTACACTGCTCTGCATCTCTGCTGGTGGTGGCGCCTGTATAATTGTAACAAAGTTAATTTTTTAATTATATACATATATAGATACGGTTGTTATAAACCATTTATTTCTGTTTCTATTGAATAACAAAAAACATTTTTATATACTTAGAGTGGGCGTGGAAACTGATATAGCAATGCAGTAAAAATGATTAATTCAATAACTAGGCATGAAGGCCAGTATAAATTGAAATGTAATAAATGAAAACCTTTGCGATGGGGCAGATTATAAGTTGTGACAAATTTAATGCAGACAATGACGAATGCGTTCTGAGGGATAATTCAATATAATTATAATTGTATTATTAATCGGGTTTTAACTAAACTAGCAGAAACGACATTCGAAAGAGGGTTAATAAATTATTACTGCAATACCATAAAATATTCTATAAAACTGAACTACACAATTCAAGAAATAAAAAGTGAGCATATCTCTTAAGACTAATCCCAATGAAAAATACTTTTTTACAGTTGAATAACAAATTTAGCAAATGTTTGCAATCCGTACTACTTACAGTAAGTGATTTCTGTCGCATTCCTTATTCGAAATTTAATAGTAAAAATGGCATATTAGAAGCTAACTCACAATGTGCACATATTTTTTTGAGTAAATTAATATAGTAAAATAAAGTATAACACAGCAAGCCATTCGAAATTCGTACAAATGACGCTCAAGTATAATTCAGTCCTAGTTAATATTATTAATAAGCATGCGGTTTATAAGTTAGGCATTTCGCTATGCAAAATAAAGTACTCGCAATTACTCGTACGATTACTCGTAAAGCCATCGAATTCAATCGTCACACGGGGGTTTACAATGAAAAAAATTGATTCGAAAAATTCCAACCAACAATAAGGAATCAGCGCAGAGGGCGTCAAGGAAGTAATAGATTTCGATCTGTCACACGCGAATTATAAGATCAAATTTGTGAGACAGACAATGTGCACGCTGTTTATATGACAACCGCATGTGGAATATCGCATTACCACGTGCGCTTGTATTAGTCAAAAGGTTATTTTCCTAGGAATACCGGAACCGTTTCATAGACTGTCGCTGAGGGAATTCCCAAATGGTTCTATAGACTGTTGCTAAGGGAATTCCCGAATGGTTCTGTAGACTGTTGCTAAGGGAATTCCCGAATGGTTCTGTAGACTGTTAAGGGAAATTCCGAATGATTCTATAGACCATTGCTAAAGGAATTCCAAAATGATTCTATAGGCTGTTGCTAGGGGAGGGAATTCACGAATGGTTCTGTAGACTGTTGCTAAGGGAATTCCCGAATGGTTCTGTAGACTGTTAAGGGAAATCCCGAATGATTCTATAGAACATTGCTAAAGGAATTCCAAAATGATTCTATAGGCTGTTGCTAGGGGAGGGAATTCACGAATGGTTCTGTAGACTGTTGCTAAGGGAATTCCCGAATGGTTCTGTACTCGTAGACTTTTGCTAAGCGAATTCCCGAATGATTCTATAGACCGTTGCTAAGGGAATTCCCGAATGATTCTATATACTGTTGCTAAGGGAATTCCCGAATGATTCTATATACTGTTGCTAAGGGAATTCCCGAATGATTCTATACACTGTTGCTAAGGGAATTCCCGAATCATTTTATAGACAGGGGAATTCGCGGATTATTTTATACGATGATCAAACATAGCCTCAGAAACTGAGGTCTTAAAAACGCACACACACAAGCACGCAAGAAACAGGACAGGAGGAAGAAAAACAATTTTTATTTCGATCGATAATTTGTAAATAAATTTTACAAGGTATAACTTTTTTATTTTTATTTGTCACGTACCGTGTAAAAAAACAAGTTTGGAGCCAAATTGCAACAGCAGCAAATCTTTTTTATCTGGTTAAAGCAGAAGAAATTTGCCGCAGAAGTTGTCACACAAAGTTGTCAGTCAAATCGTAGTTTTTCAAACTCTGAATTGAAAAAAAGAACAATAAGACCGATTAAGACTGGGTCCGCATTGTCTGTTTGTAGCCGGCAATCTTTGTCTACTCGGGACTGTCAATTAGTACTTTTCTCACCATAGCTGAGTCTCTCGGATCTCTGATATAATTAGGCTGGCGCGTTGTAGAGCCTGGAATGTTAAGTGGTGTTCAATAGGCGGTTTTGAGGAAGTGGCGTTCTAGGTAGTTTAGGGAGTGGCTTCACAGGTGTTTAGGAAGTGGCTTCCCAGGTGTTTAGGGAGTGGCTTAACAGGTGTTTAGGGAGTGGCTTAACAGGTGTTTAGGGAGTGGCTTAACAGGTGTTTAGGGAGTGGCTTCACAGGTGTTTAGGGAGTGGCTTAACAGGTGTTTAGGGAGTGGCTTCACAGGTGTTTAGGGAGAGGCTTAACAGGTGTTTAGGGAGTGGCTTAACAGGTGTTTAGGGAGTGGCTTAACAGGTGTTTAGGGAGTGGCTTAACAGGTGTTTAGGGAGTGGCTTAACATGTGTTTAGGAAGTGGCTTCCCAGGTGTTTAGGGAGTGGCTTAACAGGTGTTTAGGGAGTGGCTTAACAGGTGTTTAGGGAGTGGCTTAACAGGTGTTTAGGGAGTGGCTTCACAGGTGTTTAGGGAGTGGCTTAACAGGTGTTTAGGGAGTGGCTTCACAGGTGTTTAGGGAGAGGCTTAACAGGTGTTTAGGGAGTGGCTTAACAGGTGTTTAGGGAGTGGCTTAACAGGTGTTTAGGGAGTGGCTTAACAGGTGTTTAGGGAGTGGCTTCACAGGTGTTTAGGGAGTGGCTTAACAGGTGTTTAGGGAGTGGCTTAACAGGTGTTTAGGGAGTGGCTTAACAGGTGTTTAGGGAGTGGCTTCACAGGTGTTTAGGGAGTGGCTTAACAGGTGTTTAGGGGATGGCTTAACAGGTGTTTAGGGAGTGGCTTCACAGGTGTTTAGGGAGTGGCTTAACAGGTGTTTAGGGAGTGGCTTAACAGGTGTTTAGGGAGTGGCTTAACAGGTGTTTAGGAAGTGGCTTCCCAGGTGTTTAGGGAGTGGCTTTACATGTGTTTAGGGAGTGGCTTCACAGGTGTTTAGGGAGTGGCTTCCCAGGTGTTTAGGGAGTGGCTTAACAGGTGTTTAGGGAGTGGCTTCCCAGGTGTTGAGGGAGTGGCTTAACAGGTGTTTAGGGAGTGGCTTAACAGGTGTTTAGGGAGTGGCTTAACAGGTGTTTAGGGAGTGGCTTAACAGGTGTTTAGGGAGTGGCTTAACAGGTGTTTAGGGAGTAGCTTTACATGTGTTTAGGGAGTGGCTTCACAGGTGTTTAGGGAGTGGCTTCACAGGTGTTTAGGGAGTGGCTTCACAGGTGTTTAGGGAGTGGCTTCACAGGTGTTTAGGGAGTGGCTTCACAGGTGTTTATGAAGTGGCTTTCTAGATCTTTATGAAGTGGCTTTCCAGGTGTTTATGAAGTGGCTTTCCAGGTGTTTAATGTTAAGCTTTCCAGGTCTTTAATAGAGATTTTTATACATTTTAATCCGTGAGAAGGAACTCACCGCCAGCATGTCGGCGGCCTCCTGCCGACTCTGAGCAATGTGCTCACTCTCCTGCAGCAGCGAATCAACCTGTTCACTTTTGTACAGCTTGGAGACTAGCTCCGATTGTAGATTGTCCTTGGCGTAGTTCACTAAAAAGTGCATAATAGCCTTGGGCACGCTGTCCTGGATGTTCTTGCGAACGATTAGAAAATAAGATTTGATGAGTCGTTCAATGATGTTGCAGTCACGCTTCTCCCGGGGGCTGAGGCGCACGGCGGCCCCCGTCAGGTTAGAGGGGATGTCGCCCAGCAGGTTCAGGCCCGGCGCTTCGTCCGACTGCAGTTGATGGGGTAGGCTGGATGAGATGCTGTATGGCAGGATTATACACTAAGGCAGAAAGACAGACAGACAGACAAACAGACAGACAGACAGACAGACAGACAGACAGACAGACAGACAGACAGACAGACCGGCACACACACAGACAGACAGACAGACAGACAGACAGACAGACACAGACAGACAGACAGACAGACAGACAGACAGACAGACAGACAGACAGACAGACAGACAGACAGACAGACACAGGCAGACACAGACAGACAGACTAACCGAAGCGGCTCCGCTGCCGGGTCCGTTAGCAACGCCGGCCAGGGAGGCAGAAGAGCCAACAGAGTGCACGGGGGTCTGCTGCTGCTGCTGCTGCACCAGCCCGTCCTTGCCAGGCCCGTGGTCCAGCAGCAGACTCTCTGAGATGGATTTGTGCAAATTGGCGGCCTCGGTGAAGTCGGGATGGCGGGTATTGATGTAGGCCAGCTCCACCGCCACCAGGTTCTGCACCATGCTGTTAGTGGGGCCCAGCCGAGTCCTGAGCAGGGAAGTCACAACGTCCATAATTCTTTCGTATAGTTTTGGAAAGCGAAGCATCTCCTGCTGAGAGCTGCAGTGCTGAATGATCCGCTGCAGCTCCTCGTGGACCAGTTCAACGCAGCGAAGGCAGGGCTCTTCTAGGCGTTTAATCTGGCGCTTGACCAGCAGTTCAAAGCTGATCTCGGGCACGAATAGGGCCGGTCGAGGGCCGGTGGAATTGCGAATAGCGGTCAGAATCTCCAGTGTAGTCAGGCCCTGGGAAAGTACGAGTAGATGTGTGAATTGTAGATGGCTTTATAACCGATGGGAAGTCAGCCTTTATGAGCGAGGGGATCTCAGCCTTTATGACCGAGCGGAAGTCAGCCTTTATGACCGAGGGGAAGTCAGCCTTTATAACCGATGGGAAGTCAGCCTTTATGACCGAGGGGAAGTCAGCCTTTATGAGCGAAGGGAAGTCAACCTTTATGACCGAGGGGAAGTCAGAATTTATGACCGAGGGAAAGTCAGAATTTATGACCGAGGGGAAATCAGAATTTATGACCGAGGGGAAGTCAGAATTTATGACCGAGGGGAAGTCAGAATTTATGACCGAGGGGAAGTCGGATTTATGACCGAGGGAAAGTCAGAATTTATGACCGAGGGAAAGTCAGAATTTATGACCGAGGGTAAATCAGAATTTATGACCGAGGGAAAGTCAGAATTTATGACTGAGGGGAAATCAGAATTTATGACCGAGGGAAAGTCAGAATTTATAACCGAGGGGAAGTCAGAATTTATGACCGAGGGGAAGTCAGAATTTATGACCAAGGGGAAGTCAGAATTTATGACCGAGGGGAAGTCAGCCTTTATAACCGAGGGGAAGTCAGAATTTATGACCGAGGGGAAGTCAGAATTTATGACCGAGGGGAAGTCAGAATTTATGACCGAGGGGAAGTCAGCCTTTATGACCGAGGGGAAGTCAGAATTTATGACCGAGGGGAAGTCAGCCTTTATGAGCGAAGGGAAGTCAACCTTTATGACCGAGGGGAAGTCAGAATTTATGACCGAGGGGAAGTCAGCCTTTATGACCGAGGGGAAGTCAGAATTTATGACCGAGGGGAAGTCAGCCTTCATGACCGATGGAAATAGTCAAATTTGGAATAGTCAATTTTCAAAGGTAAGTTTGGCTTTTATGACCTATGGCTAATGAAAATGCGGCCTTTGAGACAAGGGATGTCCGTATGACTCTGTGTAGAAGTATGATTTCAATGACCGTTACAGACACCAACCTGCATAGGATCAATCTTGCTCAGCGTCCTATAGAAAGTCTCGTGAAATATGTAGCTAACCCGAGCGCCGCCGCACAGTTCGGCAATTTCGATATTCTTAGAAACGCCATCGATTGTGGAACAATAAGCGCTGGCAAATCTGGTGATGATCTGCAACAGCAGGTGGCCTTTGTCTGCCACTTCTTCGCCGAATGAATTCAACAGAGCCTGATGCTGTGCGGCCATGACGTTTACTCGGGTTTTCAATTCGGGCAGACAGTCGCGAATGTGGTGCATCAGCAGGCGGTTCAGAGTGCGCGCCAGGTATGGGGTGCCGTTGCGGCTGGCCAGGGACGGGTAGCGGCGCTGCAGGAAGGACGACTCGTCGCGGACGGCCTCCTTCACCTGGGAATTATTTGTGGTGCGGGATTTCGCCCTTCAGTTGGATTAGATTATCTTCGTG
>NIVC01000884.1:310000-337500 GCA_002269645.1 Macrostomum lignano | reverse complement strand
ATATTTCATACATAGTATATCAAAGCAATCCTAATAGTCTAATACTGAACCATACATTGCTTAATATAGAGGCAAATGTTTGTTATAATTTGGTATATATATTAATAAATATTATTATAGTCCTTATTAATGTGGTATAATATATATTATTAATATTATATGCCACTATATATATAACATATGCTAAGATACAAAAAAGTAAAAATACACAAAACATGCAAAAACTATTATATATTCTTATATGTTCTTTTTTATTCTAATATATAACCTTTAATCTTCAATTTGTAATATTACTAGAATTACATACAATCGTATTTATTCAATTGTTAATCTTTTATATCTAGTAGTAGCCTTAATACTAATAGATATTTATTTATAAATGATAATTTTACCATTTTCTACCTTTTATACTATTAATTCATATGATATACAATATTATTATTATATTGTATACTAATATAGACTATTGTTGTAAAAGATTAGACAATTTTGGCTATATAAAACTTATCATTATCAATAGGTGAAATTAAAGAACTTTTTATTACCTCGAACAATTTTCAAAAGTAAAGTATCTAATTTTGGCATTCTTCTTGAATTGTTTTTTAAACTATTTTTTAATGTTTTTCACATTATCTTCATTTGAAAAGCTGGTTTTAACATGTTTAAATATCCCCTAAGCTATTAAAATAGTAAAATTAATGACTTTGCTTTTTAAGTACTTTTTTCTATCTTTGACTTTAGCTATTTCTAACAATTCCTAACAATTTGAGGGCAGCCACCTGGCTGACTTAATGGTTGGTTAATGGTCTTAGAAAGAACTAATTAGCAGTAAGATCATAAGTCTGAATGCTTAGACTTCCTTTCCCCCTTTAACCAACTTATCCCTTTGGGCCATAGACTCCCAACAAGCATTAGTGCCATGTCAGACAACACATGTTGGATTTCTATCCTTTTAAAAATTAGTACTTTCTGTTTTGCAATTTAGCCTTGTAGTTTTCAATTAGCTGATTCCTTTTGTCTACCATGCTCTTTCCCATAGACAATCCTAGCCATTAATTTATCACAAATATTTCAGATAACCTGTTTGCTATGTTAATATAATTTAAATACAAGTTTAACTCGCGGCCTAGGCCCTTTATTTCTTTTTTGCCCCACTCTAATCTAGAGATAGAAAAAGTGTTTAAAAAAACAAAATTGTTAATTTTACTATTTTAATAGCTTGGGTAATGTCCCAACATGCTAAAATCAGCTTCTAAAGTATAGAAAATGTGAAAAGCATTGAAAAATAATTTAACAAACGATTCGAGAAGAATGCCTTAACTTTACTTACCTGCACTAAAGTTTTAATATTTCATCCAATTTAATTTTTGCACTGAATCTTTATTTACTAGAGTTAGAGGCTATGTTAATACTTTTGTATAGTAGCTAATAGGCTCAATAATTACTTATATTGGTGCTAATAGTTATTATCTTAGCTTACACATAGGTCTATCCTCTCTATCATTATATGTGCATGACACAATATTGATAAATAATTTAGAATTAAATATTATAAACTTAGAAAATAAATTGAAAATAAACATACCTGAGTTCCAATTACCACTATTTGAGGCAGTTGAATAGCCTCAGAACCAACAGTATTGAAAACGTCTTGCAGTTTATTAATAACAGGTATTAAAGCTTCCATAGTATTTAAGGCGCAAAGGTTACAGGCTTACAGCAAGGTAGTATAAGTAGGATAGTTTTTTATTTTAGTTATAGACCTGATGCTTGTCTTTTAGATTGCCAAATAAAACAAAAAATCAAGCAGCCTACGAAGGGTCTCTACAGAGAAGTAAAAATTAATGCGTTATCTCGATATTAAAGAGAATATAATAATAATAACCAGATTTGTAGCTCCAGTGCCAACGTGATGGATTATTTCTAAGGTCCGGACGAAAATTATTTTGATTCAAAAAACATTAAGACTTTTAGTAAACTAAAACAAATATATGTTTCGAAAAAGACGCACTTTAAGATAACTGTTCTAAAAAAAAATTTTTTAGTTAAAATAACACTTTTCACTGTTTATATTTTCTTGCGATGAATCCAATAACTTTTTTTTCTACTCGGTATCCTACTTTTTTAACTTGTACCTATCCCACTATTTTTCACACAAAGCTTGTTGGTCGATTATATTTCAAAACTATAACAGTCAAATCTCATTGACAATGGCTTCACAAACTAAAGCAATTCCAAAGAAGAAAGGTGGAAGTGTCCTTGCAAGAAAAGCTAATGAATCAAAAGTGAAGACAGAAGATGATTTGCTTAAGTCTGGAACTATTCGTCCTGAGGATGTTCTTTGTCTGAAGTCGGCAACGAAAGGTAGGAGACAACGCTGCCACTAAATTCTAAATTTAACGATAGTATTTACTAGTATAGGTACCCCAATGAAGTTTAAATTGAACAGAATGTACCATTCGGTATCGATTGAACGGTTCTCCTTTCATTGAATGCAAAGCTTTCCAAAAACCAAGTCCCCTAAAAAACAGCTCTGCTGCTGAGTCAGGTAACTTTCCTATTTAGTTGCTTTATTGAGTCATAAAGTGGGTCAAAATATTTTTGACTTCGAAGGCAAGCTGGCAAGTGTATTCAAATAAATTATTTGCTTTATTCCGAAAATTAATGTAGTTTTGATTTTACTAGTACAATTAGTTAATAAAGTGAGAGAATATTGAAAAAATGATTTTTTTCGTTTAAAAATTCACTTAAAAATTTGATTGTTATCGTTTAAACTTCAGTCATTAGGCTCAAACTATAGCTAATTTGAATCGACGCCTAACCTCTTTATTTAAGAATACCTGTGCAGTACGGACGCAAACAAGTACGAAATCGAGTTCACGCGATTCAAGCTCCGCGATCTGGTGTCCGGTCAGGTCCTGTTCGAAGTTTCAAAACCGCCAGATTCGGGTACCGCATGAACTGAGATCTTTCCTGCCTTTTAATTGCATTTTTGTTTTTATTTATGCACCTACCTAAAACCTAACTTTCCTACATGACTTTAGAAATTGTTCAAAATCCAGACGACCCGAATGCCGGTCGGTTCATTCGCTACCAGTTCCCGAAAGATTTTCTCCGGCTTAAAACTGTTGGCGCCACGTGAGAATTCTATTCTTAATTCTGTGATTTGTTATTTCTTTCTAGCCATTTTTCATATAGAAATGCATTCGTTGGTTTGAGTCGGTAAGTGCAACATGTTGTCCGTTTATAACTGAAGGTTCTAACGAAAGAATGCAGTGCAAGTATAAGCAACTGAAAAATTATATTTAAGCCAACAAAGCAGCTGCATGTACTTTTGCGCTGCACAAAACAGTGCTGCCTTCAAATAAAAAGGCAAAAGTACACCGCAGTGCCATCTTGCATCAGCTTTAGGGGCTATGCTCTACTTTACGGGTATTTCTGCAGAATTTACCATAGTATTATTTACAAACTACATGTATAGGACATGGCTATAACTTGACCTTTTTAATTCCATCAGAATCGAATTCACAGTCGGCGACCTGGAGATCACCAAATTCCGCATGATTGAGCGTCATTATTTTCGCGACCGGCTATTGAAATCGTTCGATTTCGATTTTGGCTTTGTTATACCGCATTCAAAAAACACCGTCGAGCATATTTACGAATTTCCGAGTCTAACGCAGGAGGAAGGTAAGATTTTAGCGTTTAAAGGTGCGCAAGTTTAGAGTGAGAGAGCTCGTGCGTGAGATCCATGCCAGCCCCCACAAGGCACAGAGAAATGTCTACATGCAGATGTATTATTACATTTTTGCGCTCTATTTGGCGAAATCTAAGTTTAATATGGTGCGAATTTGCCAGTAGGGTTTGGCCATAGACTTAGCAGAGAGCAGAAAGCAATTCGGAAATAGCCGTGTACTTGTGTTCAATTTGCTCCGCCCAAAATTAGCTCTAGTACAAGAGACATGGCACATAGAGGCCGTTATTCCAAAATTAGCTTTCTAGACCCTTAGTCGCTTAGAGAATCTTTATAGATAATCTTTAGTTAGCTCAAATAGAATGCAAATAGAGACCAAATTGATTGCTGATTTTCTGCACAAGTCTATGGCAAACCCATGTCTTTCGGCTTGGCTTATTTCCGCTGCGTGTGTCCCTGTTCACGATATAGTGAATAAGTGGATTGGGTGATTGTGTGGGTGAGTTAGTGAATGAATAAGCAGTTTAATGAGTGAGCAATGTAAGTAATAATGAGTGAAATCAATTTACTCCGAATAACAAATTTCAGTCAAAGAGATGATTGACAACCCGTTCGAGACGAAGAGTGACAGCTTCTACTTCGTGAATGATCGCCTCGTGATGCACAACAAAGCTGATTATGGCTACAACGGCTGATGCGCCCTCGTGTGTAGGTTCAACAGCGCCTATGACAATGTCGAATTCTGTTGCTGTACTACTTACTATCAGATAATTATTCGACCTAATATTCTGGCATTCCGCTAACTAACTTGCTGTAATTCACTGTAATTGACTGTAATAACTTCCTCTGTCAACCCGCTTGTTTTTAAATAACGATTTTCTCACTTTTCCTTCTTAGCGCATATATTTTTGTAGATATGAATTGCATTAAATCATTTTTCAAATTCAATCTTTTCACATGAGTACGCGGCTTTAAGAACTCATTGTAATTGTTTGACTCACCTGGCAGATCGGCTCGGTAGTGGATAATTGATAAATCCCTGATACATTAAAATACACGCTCGCACAGGGTGTGAACGAACCGAGCAACAACACCCCGGGTCAATGCGAATGCGGCAGTGCACTGAATAGAACAAGGGGTTGCGGATACCTGACTTTACCTGACATAAGATACCATAAGAATGTCTGACCCAGCTGACCCATGCTCTACTAATTCAACTTACAAAGTCCATGAGATTCTGGGGTAGACTTGGATCCGCAACTGTGTTCACGCGACTCAGCAGGAAATGTCGTATAAATTTGTTACAACTTTTTTGCCAAATATTTTGCTAAGCTTAACTAGAGCTAGCAAGTTGGTTTGTTTTACATTGATTAAATATAATAATTATTATATTACTATAATGACTTTGTTCTACTAAGATTTAATTATAATTGAAAAACTCCAAGCAAAACTTTACTGTTCTGTTTGTGATTTGAATTTTTCCAAACAGCTTCGCGCTTACTCAGATGCATTCGTATCCAACTCATGAACTCACAACTAACTCACTCATGAACTCATAACTAACTCACTCATGAACTCATAACTAACTCACTCACGAACTCCTAAACTCACTCATGAACTCCTAACTAACTCACTCATGAACTCCTAACTAACTCATGAACTCCTAACTAACTCACTCATGAACTCCTAACTAACTCACGCATGAACTCATAACTAACTCACTCACGAACTCCTAAACTCACTCATGAACTCATGACTAACTCACTCATGAACTCATAACTAACTCACTCATGAACTCATAACTAACTCACGCATGAACTCATAACTAACTCACTCACGAACTCCTAAACTCACTCATGAACTCCTAACTAACTCACTCATGAACTCCTAACTAACTCACTCATGAACTCCTAACTAACTCACTCATGAACTCATAACTAACTCACGCATGAACTCCTAAACTCACTCATGAACTCATGACTAACTCACTCATGAACTCATAACTAACTCACTCATGAACTCCTAAACTCACTCATGAACTCATGACTAACTCACTCATGAACTCATGACTAACTCACTCATGAACTCATATAACTAACTTACTCATGAACACCTAAACTCACTCATGAACTCATGACTAACTCACTCATGAACTCACAACTAACTCACTCATGAACTCATAACTAACTCACTCATGAACTCATAACTAACTCACTCATGAACTCCTAACTAACTCACTCATGAACTCATAACTAACTCACTCATGAACTCATAACTAACTCACTCATGAACTCATAACTAACTCACTCATGAACTCCTAACTAACTCACTCATGAACTCATAACTAACTCACTCATGAACTCATGACTAACTCACTCATGAACTCCTAACTAACTCACTCATGAACTCATAACTAACTCACTCATGAACTCCTAACTAACTCACTCATGAACTCATAACTAACTCACTCATGAACTCACAACTAACTCACTCATGAACTCATAACTAACTCACTCATGAACTCATAACTAACTCACTCATGAACTCATAACTAACTCACGCATGAACTCATAACTAACTCACTCATGAACTCATAACTAACTCACTCATGAACTCATGACTAACTCACGCATGAACTCATAACTAACTCACTCATGAACTCATAACTAACTCACGCATGAACTCATAACTAACTCACTCATGAACTCCTAACTAAAACTCACTCATGAACTCATAACTAACTCACTCATGAACTCCTAACTAACTCACGCATGAACTCATAACTAACTCACTCATAACTAACTCACGCATGAACTCCTAAACTCACTCATGAACTCATAAACTCACTCATTAACTCACTCATTAACTTACTCATGATCTCACACTAAAAACAATCACAAAGCAGTAAAGAAAAGGTCAAATACGCATCTTGTTCTTCTTTTTTGAGAAATTCATAGTAAAACTTCATTTACTTCACAAAAGTCTTCAATCTACTGTTGAACACACAGTATACACTCGTATGTTACCGCTTGTAACGCATTGCCCGAACGGTCAAATTCAATGAAATATAATTATCAGTAAATGTTGCGGCGAAGACTACTCGTGACCAGTAGCTAAAATAGTACATGTCTCGTATTCTTGTTATTGTAACAATAAAAAAACATTATTGCTAATGAAGAATGTTGGACACCAAAGGAATTAAACTGCAACATTGTCGACACATTGCACAGGGACATTGTGTGTTCAATACCATATATATGTATATTATATATGTATGTATAAATAGCTTGGAAAAATATAGACTATCGAGTGCAGCAAAGATTAGCGAAGAGCGACGAGTTGAAACATTGGTGGCGCAATCTGTGTCAGAATAAATGTCATTTGCAACAATCTTAGAACTAATATAAGTAAATCGACTTTGAGGCAAAATACGTTCTGTACGTCTAAATATAAATTTATTTTATCAAGTTCAGCAATGTAGCGACGTAAATGATCGCACAAACAGGTAAAATATTGATTATTTGTGAGAATACTTATGAATTTTTTTTGTGTTTAACACACGCCATCTTGCAGCATTTTTCTTTTCAGGTGGAATTTACCTGACTTCACTTTCCCAGAAATACTTTTGAAGTCAAAATCCCAACATGATCAGCTAAGGCGAGTCAAAATCCCAACATGATCAGTTAAGGTGAGTCAAGATCCCAATTGATCAGCTAAGGCGAGTCAAGATCCGCCTTGATCAGCTAAAGTGAGTGAACATGATCAGCTAAGGTGAGTCAAGATCCCAATTGATCAGCTAAGGTGAGTCAAGATCCCAACATGATCAGCTAAGGTGAGTCAAGATCCCAACATGATCAGCTAAGGCGAGTCAAGATCCCAATTGATCAGCTAAGGCGAGTCAAGATCCCAATTGATCAGCTAAGGCGAGTCAAGATCCCAATTGATCAGCTAAGGCGAGTCAAGATCCCAACATGATCAGCTAAGGTGAGTCAAGATCCCAATTGATCAGCTAAGGCGAGTCAAGATCCCAACATGATCAGCTAAGGTGAGTCAAGATCCCAATTGATCAGCTAAGGTGAGTCAAGATCCCAACATGATCAGCTAAGGTGAGTCAAGATCCCAACATGATCAGCTAAGGTGAGTCAAGATCCCAATTAAAATTCATTGAACTTTTACAGTTTTCAAAGTAGCCTTCAGCCATGGCTCAAAAACGCCTAGAATCAAAAAAATTCCTCAGAAACAATGTCGCCCCACAGGAGAAGTTTAAAGCAGAGAAATGCAAGCAAAGTTAGAAAACCCAATCTGTGCCAAAATTTAGTCATCAAGCGCAGACAGACAGCAAAGCCAGATAGATAAACAAGTCTGAAATTTCATATCCGAACAGATGGAAACTAAGACAAATCTACTACGCATATGAAGGTGTTTAAATACGAGTATGTAATAATGAATTTGGTTATTTTTTAAATGGTAATTTGAAGAGACAAATAAAACTATAAAATTTTGAGTTATAATCAAATTCAGGTTTTAACAAAAATTAAACGGGTTTTCGGTGTCATAGTCATACCGAGATGCATCCGTAGAATATGAGTTTAGAGGCCTAGGTCAAGATCCAAAAGGATTTCCCATATTTCGAGGCATGGGTCAAGATCCCAAAAGATTTCCCATATTTAGGCCTGGGTCAAGATCCCAAGGATTTCCCATATTTGGAAGCCTGGGTCAAGATCCCAAAGGATTTCCCATATTTAGAGGCCTGGGTCAAGATCCCAAGGATTTCCCATATTTCGAGGCCTGGGTCAAGATCCCAAGAATTTCCCATATTTCGAGGCCTGGGTCAAGATCCCAAAGGATTTCCCATATTTCGAGGCTTGAGTCAAGATCCCAAAAGATTTCCCATATTTGGAGGCTTGGGTCAAGATCCCAAAGGATTTCCCATATTTGGAAACCTGGGTCAAGATCCCAAAAGATTTCCCATATTTAGGCCTGGGTCAAGATCCCAAGGATTTCCCATATTTGGAAACCTGGGTCAAGATCCCTAAGGATTTCCCATATTGGAAGCCTGGGTCAAGATCCCAAAGGATTTCCCATATTTAGAGGCCTGGGTCAAGATCCCAAGGATTTCCCATATTTCGAGGCCTGGGTCAAGATCCCAAGAATTTCCCATATTTGGAGGCCTGGGTCAAGATCCCAAGGATTTCCTATATTTCGAGGCCTGGGTCAAGATCCCAAGGATTTCCCATATTTCGAGGCCTGGGTCAAGATCCCAAAAGATTTCCCATATTTAGGCCTGGGTCAAGATCCCAAGGATTTCCCATATTTGGAAACCTGGGTCAAGATCCCAAGGAAAACTCATAATCGCTAGCAACATCCCAAGGAATTTCAACGAATATTATAAAAATCCCTAAAATTACCATTGAAACTTCCATAAAATTCCCAAATAAGTTTTTCGGGTCCCTATATAACTTGCCCAGTCGAATAAAATTTGTAACAATAAGTTTGGCAAGAGCTTCATTCGGAGAGGAGGAGAGTTACAGCTGGGTTGCTAGGCGCGGACAGAGCTTTAAACTCGATCAAATTCGCCGCCTCCCAGACTGTTGTGTCGCTGCGGCTCGGCGCCGCTTGTCCGGTTCCGACGCTCAGAGCCGCTGCCAACGTCAGCGGACCGAGCGACATTCGACGGCATCGAGGAGCGCTGCTGCTGCTGCTGCTGCTGACGGCGACTGCCTCGACTGTGGGATTCCGCCGGATCTGCGACGGAAGGTGAGGTCGAAGGTCAGAGCCTCGTCAGATGTGACAGAGCCTCGTCAGATGTGACAGAGCCTCAGCAGATGTGACAGAGCCTCAGCAGATGTGACAGAGCCTCAGCAGATGTGACAGAGCCTCAGCAGATGTGACAGAGTCTCAACAGATGTGACAGAGCCTCAGCAGATGTGACAGAGCCTCGTCAGATGTGACAGAGCCTCAGCAGATGTGACAGAGCCTCAGCAGATGTGACAGAGCCTCGTCAGATGTGACAGAGCCTCAGCAGATGTGACAGAGCCTCAGCAGATGTGACAGAGTCTCAGCAGATGTGACAGAGCCTCAGCAGATGTGACAGAGTCTCAGCAGATGTGACAGAGTATCAGCAGATGTGACAGAGCCTCAGCAGATGTGACAGAGTCTCAGCAGATGTGACAGAGTCTCAGCAGATGTGACAGAGCCTCAGCAGATGTGACAGAGCCTCAGCAGATGTGACAGAGTCTCAGCAGATGTGGCAGAGTCTCAGCAGATGTGACAGAGTCTCAGCAGATGTGACAGAGCCTCAGCAGATGTGACAGAGTCTCAGCAGATGTGACAGAGTCTCAGCAGATGTGACAGAGTCTCAGCAGATGTGACAGAGCCTCAGCAGATGTGACAGAGCCTCATCAGATGTGACAGAGTCTCAGCAGATGTGACAGAGCCTTGGCCCCCAGCTACACAGTAAAATTCGAATCAACTCCGAGCCCCGCAACCAATCCGCTCTCACCATTGCTCTCCATCCAGATCTGCATGATGAACCTGAGCACTTCAATCATGCGGTCCAGCTGAAGCAGCCGCGGATCCATCTGGCGGGCCGCCTGCGGCGACGGGTACAGAAGCATTGGAGCGAGACAGGTAGACAGCTGGTCGATGGTCATCTTGTTGACCGACGAGCGCAGTGCCACTCGCTTCAGGTGGTCCAGCAGCAACAGGAGCGTCTCCTTTGGGGAAAGAGTGCGGAATCGGGGTTTGATAGTGGAGATGTAGAAATAAAACTGTCTGATTGATTGATTGATTGATTGATTGATTGATTGATTGATTGATTGATTGATTGATTGATTGATTGATTGATTGATTGATTGATTGATTGATTGATTTATTGATTGATTGATTGATTGATTGATTGATTGATTGATTGATTAATTGATTGATATTGCTTGATGATATTGCTTGATTGATTGAATGACTGATTGATTGATTGATTGATTGATTGATTGATTGATTGATTGATTGATTGATTGATTGATTGATTGATTGATTGATTGATTGATTGATTGATTGATTGATTGATTGATTGATTGATTGATTGATTGATTGATTGATTGATTGATATTGCTTGATGATATTGCTTGATTGATTGAATGACTGATTGATTGATTGATTTACTGATTGATTGATTTATTTATTGATTGATTGCTTGATTGATTGATTGATTGCTTGATTGATTGATTTATTGATTGATTGATTGATTGATTGATTGATATTGCTTGATTGATATTGCTTGATTGATATTGCTTGATTGAAATACTGATTATTGGTTGATTGATTGATTGATTAATATTGATTGATTGATTGATTGATTGATTGATTGATTAGTTGATTGATTGCTTGCTTTATTGATTTGATTGATTGATTGATTGCTTTATTGATTGATTGATTGATCGATTGATATTGCTTGATTGATTTATTGATTGATTGACTGATTGATTGATTGATATATTCAGCAAATAAATAATTCGATAAAAAACAGATTTAAAATATTACAATTATGATGCGAGAATTGTTAATCATTTCGATTGTTCATTCCGACCATCGAATAGCCAGCTGCGAACATTTCTTCTTTTTTAAAAATTGTCACGAGATTTTTTTCTACATCAGCCTCGCAACTAATACCGCAAAATGCAGACATCGAATAGCAGCAAAGCCGCAAGAAACTCGAGCTCATTAGCTGGATTCGTGACCAGATAAAAGGATACAATGTGGAAAACGGAGGGTTACAAAAAGGAGTTTTTTTGAGGGCTGATATAATTTCAGGCTTTTCATTATCGGGAGTGGGGATGCTGGTCCTCATCGTATCATGTCGAATCTTGTTTGTGCCCGTGACGTCATTCTGAAAGCCTTCTAAAAGTGCACGGGGCAACCATGACTACCCATGGACAGCTGAAGCAGGACGCTGCGCTGGATTTCTTAGAAAGCAGCTGGTGCATTTGGTGTTCTATCGAGCGAATTTGTCTATGGCAAAAACCCCAAGCAGACTAAAAGCGCTAGCTATACGATAATTTTTTGTTTAGAAAAAACGTTGTCAGAGAGCGCAACAGACATGCTACACATCTTCCATGGGGATCTTAGAGGATCAGAATATTTAATTCTCCTAGACCACTGTTTATGGCCTTCCGAATCGAAATTCCGATCAGATACTGTAACCCTCTTCTAGCCTTGGAGGGGATTTTTGCACTCCAAAGGAAAGATTTATCATCCCAGCTATACTCGACTAGTAATTCTGTCCAACAATTTTCCTTCTAGCTCAAAAGCAACATTCCCAAAGTCTGCAACACTCCAGTGCTATCTATCTATCTATTCAATAGCCAGGCAGTGACGGACTGACTGTGTGAATAATTTATCAATTTTATATTGATTCCACTCGAGCTTATCTCTGAGTTATCTGAAATCAACGAGTAATTAACAAGACTTTGCGTTAATCAATCAATCAATGATAAAAGCTGCAGGTGCTCTGTACTCTGCGGTTATTAAATTTTTGGTTTATCAGTTTCGACAAATTAATTGAGTAACGAGTAGTAATGAAACTGACAAGAACTGAGAGTGACAAGAACCGAGACTGACAAGAACCGAGAGTGACAAGAACCGAGACTGACAAGAACCGAGAGTGACAAGAACCGAGACTGACAAGAACCGAGAGTGACAAGAACCGAGAGTGACAAGAAATAGGTCTGGGTAGACCGAAGACTGACAAGACCAAGCAACACGAACCGGAAGTGACAATATCTGAGAGTGACAATATCTGAGAGTGACAATATCTGAGAGTGACAATATTTGAGAGTGACAATATCTAAGAGTGACAATATCTGAGAGTGACAATATCTGAGAGTGACAATATCTGAGAGTGACAATATCTGAGAGTGACAATATCTGAGAGTGACAATATCTGAGAGTGACAATATCTGAGAGTGACAATATCTGAGAGTGACAATATCTGAGAGTGACAATATCTGAGAGTGACAATATCTGAGAGTGACAATATCTGAGAGTGACAATATCTGAGAGTGACCATATCTGAGAGTGACAATATCTGAGAGTGACAATATCTGAGAGTGACAATATCTGAGAGTGACAACACCTGAGAGTGACAATATCTGAGAGTGACAATATCTTAGAGTGACAATATCTGAGAGTGACAACACCTGAGAGTGACAATATCTGAGAGTGACAATATCTGAGAGTGACAGCATTGCACAGACCTGATTGACAGGCGGCAGGCAGTCCAGGATGCTCAGCATCAGTTTGGCGCCGCCCCGGGGATCGCCGGGAATTTGCACGGCCAGGGCGTCAATCAGCATCCGGTAGAGGGCGTTGGTGAACAGCGGTTCCGGCATCTCGCGCAGATAGTCTTTGAGCACGCCTGTGGTGATGGCGGTGATAGAATTGAACCAAAGTTAGGAGTGAAAGGTGTAGGTGTGACAAAGTCAGAGTGACAAGAAACACGGGGGGGGGACAAGAAACGAGAAATGAGACAAGACTTAGGCAGTGACAAGAATAGGAGAGTGACAAAAATCGAGGAGTGACAAGAATCTGAGAGCGAGAAGAATTGGGGAGTGAGAAAGATTTGGGAGTGAAAGGAATGGGGAGTGACAGAAATTAGGGAGTGACAAAAATTGGGAGTGACAAGGATTGGGGAGTGACAAGGATTGTGGAGTGACAAGGATTGGGGAGGGACAAGGATTGGGGAGTGACAAGGATTGAGGAGTGACAAGGACTGGGGAGTGACAAGGATTGTGGAGTGACAAGGATTGGGGAGTGACAAGGATTGTTGAGTGACAAGGATTGTTGAGTGACAAGGATTGGGGAGTGACAAGGATTTGGGAGTGACAAGGATTGGGGAGTGACAAGGATTGTGGAGTGACGAGGATTGGGGAGTGACAAGGATTGTGGAGTGACAAGGATTGGGGAGTGACAAGCATTGTGGAGTGTCAAGGATTGGGGAGTGACAAGGATTGGGGAGTGACAAGGGTTGTGGAGTGACAAGGATTGGGGAGTGACAAGGATTGGGGAGTGACAAGGATTGGGGAGTGACAAGGATTGTGGAGTGACAAGGATTGGGGAGTGACAAGGATTGTGGAGTGACGAGGATTGGGGAGTGACAAGGATTGTGGAGTGACAAGGATTGGGGAGTGACAAGGATTGTGGAGTGTCAAGGATTGGGGAGTGACAAGGATTGGGGAGTGACAAGGATTGGGGAGGGACAAGGACTGGGGAGTGACAAGGATTGGGGAGTGTCAAGGATTGGGGAGTGACAAGGTCTGGGGAGTGACAAGGATTGGGGAGTGACAAGGATTGGGGAGTGACAAGGATTGGGGAGTGACGAGGATTGGGGAGTGACAAGGATTGTGGAGTGACAAGGATTGGGGAGTGACAAGGATTGTGGAGTGTCAAGGATTGGGGAGTGACAAGGATTGGGGAGTGACAAGGATTGTGGAGGGACAAGGACTGGGGAGTGACAAGGATTGGGGAGTGTCAAGGATTGGGGAGTGACAAGGTCTGCGGAGTGACAAGGATTGGGGAGTGACAAGGATTGGGGAGTGACAAGGATTGGGGAGTGACGAGGATTGGGGAGTGACAAGGATTGTGGAGTGACAAGGATTGGGGAGTGACAAGGACAGGGCAGTGACAAGGAATCTGGTGTGGCGAGAATCGTGGAGTGACAAGAGTAAAGTATGACACGCATTTCCCCACATCTGTGAGTGATAATTAGAAAATTTAATTTAAACAAAACAACCCAGGTCCAGATAAAACTGACAACAAGACGGAAGCAGATTAACATAAAAATCTGAGTTGACAATAAATATTAAAAATTTCGTTTTTCTGTAGAAGAAGCAAAAAGAAACTTTGCTCACCAGTCACTGCATGAATATCCGGTACCTTCTCAGCGGACAGGTCAACTCCGGAGCTCCTCGGCTGCTGCTGCTGCTGCTGCTGCTCGAACGCTTCTCTCAGAGCCATTTTGCTTTTATTCGAGCCGCACAGTCGGTAAATTCCCGGCACGTCGAGTCCCCTGTTCTCGACCTCGTCGATGCAGCGGCGAACAATGCTCGGCACCGACTGTCGGTCGCGCTTGGCAGCCAGCTCGATTGGCGATCCGAAACTGCTGGCCGCTGCGGCTGCCCTGTGCGGCTGGGTCCGGCACATCACCTGTCAGGGTGCGGGGGTTCTTGTCACTCCTGATTCTTGTCACTCTTGTTTCTTGTCACTATTGTTGATTCTTATCACTCTTGACTCTTGTCACTCTTGATTCTTGTCACTCTTGATTCTTGTCACTCTTGATTCCTGTCACTCTTGATTCTTCTCACTCTTGATTCTTGTCACTCTTGATTCTTGTCACTCTTGATTCTTGTCACTCTTGATTCTTGTCACTCTTGATTCTTCTCACTCTTGATTCTTGTCACTCTTGATTCTTGTTACTCTTGATTCTTGTCACTCTTGATTCTTGTTACTCTTGGTTCTTGTCACTCTTGATTCTGATCACTTCTGATTCTTGTCACTCTTGATTCTTGTCACGCTTGATTCTTGTCACTCCTGATTCTCGTCACTCTTGATTCTTGTCACTCTTGATTCTTCTCACTCTTGATTCTTGTCACTCTTGATTCTTGTCACTCTTGATTCTGATCACTTCTGATTCTTGTCACTCTTGATTCTTGTCACTCTTGATTCTTGTCACTCTTGATTCTTGTTACTCTTGATTCTTGTCACTCTTGATTCTTGTTACTCTTGGTTCTTGTCACTCTTGATTCTGATCACTTCTGATTCTTGTCACTCTTGATTCTTGTCACGCTTGATTCTTGTCACTCCTGATTCTTGTCACTCTTGATTCTTGTCACTCTTGATTCTGATCACTTCTGATTCTTGTCACTCTTGATTCTTGTCACTCTTGATTCTTGTCACTCTTGATTCTTGTTACTCTTGATTCTTGTCACTCTTGATTCTTGTTACTCTTGGTTCTTGTCACTCTTGATTCTGATCACTTCTGATTCTTGTCACTCTTGATTCTTGTCACGCTTGATTCTTGTCACTCCTGATTCTCGTCACTCTTGATTCTAAGTCACTAATAAAATAATTCAACTGAAACGGAGCACTCACCTCTCCAATAGTGAAGTGCGTCAGCTCCACGTACAGCTCCCCCCTGGGCTCCAGGCCCAGAGCCAGCTTCTCCGATCGGGTGCCCCGCTGTCGGAGCGCGACAAACAGGCCGCTCAGGCTGATGCTGCCATAAAAGCACAGCCGATGCTTGCACTTCGGATCCCACTGGTAAAGCAGGAAGCCCAGGGTTCGAGCCCCGCTAGCAAACAAATCGAATTGTTCGTCCCATTCGAAGCAATCTGTGCTGGTGCGAATCATGGATCTCGCAGTTCTGGCCGAGTCCAGCTCGGTCAGGCAGTACAGATCCCGCAGCACCGCGTGCGACGAGTGCAGCCCCACGCCGGCGATCACGTGAACTCGGATGACCCCGTCGACTCCGGGAAGTTCGGCGGCAGGGAGGCCAAACTGCTGCTGCTGGGCAGTCTGCCGCCGCTCGGTCGGGCACGGCCGGAACTCCAGCCTGTTCACCTTGGCAGCGAAGCGAGCCAGCTCCCAGTCTTTGACGCGGAACTTCTGCACCGCTGAGGCGCCCAAATTGGCGACGTCTTGACGACTGGGTGGCGGAGTTGGTCGAAGTTGTTGCTGCTGCTGATGCTGCTGATGCTGCTGCTGCTGTTGATGGTTGTAAGTTGGCGAACTTAAATCGTACGGCACAGGCTGTTGCTTGAGACAGTCGGCACTGAGCTGCCTCCAGCTGCCTGAGGACAAAGGATGATGCTGTTGTGGCTGTTGAGACTGCGGCGGTTTAATACGGCGACCGTATTCATCTACAGCGTATGAGTGCTGCTGCTGCTGATGCTGGAAGCTATTTAGGCTGTTGTTTGAACCGTCGACTGTGGTAAGAATGAAATAGGTTGGGTTTTGAGCCAGGAAAATCTATAAATTACAAAACTTGCAAGCTATTGTACTTTTATAGTATGAGATTAAACGCGTCCTAAATGAGACTTAACGTGTCCTTAGTGAGACTAAACGTGTCCTAAATGAGACTAAACGTATCCTAAATGAAATTAAACGTGTCCTAAATGAGACTACATGAGTTCTAAATGAGACTAAACGCGTCCTTAGTGAGACTAAATGTGTCCTAAGTGAGACTATACCTGTCCTTAATGAGACTAAACTGGTACCTTCAAGTTGTCGCTAATTCCCATGTATTTTACATTTAGATTACACTTTGTGTTATTAAACAAAGATTTGGAAATACTAAATAGTACTGTTATAAATACGGATTCACCATGCTTTGATGTTTGGGTGCAGACAATTTCTGGATAGCTATGATATGGCTTGTCAGTCTGCAATGCGGCTACTGCATACACACTATGCGCTCGCCTTTGATTGCAAAGAGAATACTAGCTGCGCTATTATTGTAAAAGCTGTTGCCTGTTTCAAAAGCTAATAATCGATGGGACTCGCGGTAAGGTGCAGCCACGAGGAGAGGGTCGGGCGATTATTCTAGACCGCCTACACTAGACTAGCTATATCCCATCCCTTTCCCGCCAAAGCTTGTAGGAATGTTGCCTGACAGGCAGACAGACTGGGTGCGGGAAGGAAAACTCTAGCTCTGTTGACGGTCATCTCGCGGCATCCTGTTTATCTGCATATGGCTGCTGGCTAGAAATATTTTTTATATATTCTGTTTTCGCGCCTCGACATCTCTCTCTCCCACGCGACCGCCGCGAGGTGCACTTCGATCGTCTTTGATCTTGAATCTTCGAACGCGAATGTGAATTTGGGATAATTTGAATTTTTGCGAATATTTTAACTGCTTTTAACAAAATATATCTGGTATATTTTTGCGAATGTAACATGTTAATCTAATAATGCTGTGTATATACTTAAATACAGTATTTATACACATTTCATTTGCTTTAAAGGGTCGTATTGAGCGTATTATTTAATAACTTAATTATCTTTCTTAATTATGTGGAATTACATGAGTTACTTCAAACTATGAAAGCCAGACAGCTGCACGAGGAAAAATCACCATTTTTTTAATTGTCCAAGAATATTGAGAAAACCCAACATATTCCGGTATTTTATAAGCCATCGGAGAGCGGAAAAACTGTTCGAAAATGCATGGCACCACTCGACTAATTTAATTGCTGACTTTTTCTATTAAATACGGATTTAAAAACCCTTTAATTACAATACGTATAGCTTTTGTAGTTATAATTTCAAAATTCTCATAATTTTCTGCATAAAAATGGTTCAATGGTAAGGTAATGTTTATATTACGTACGATATAGCTAAAATTCTAAAAAAGAAATATTCTAAAATGACAAATAAAAATTTATGAATACTATTATAACCAATTATTAAGAAATCAGAAAGACTTCTATTAACAACACCTTCAGATTATATTTTCTATATGCGAATTAAAAAACACTAGACAAAATATAGTAGCTATATCAAACGTAAATATTAATACTCAATGCGGAATAGCTCGTACTCATCTATCGTAATCTCTGTGTATTAGTAAAGTAAATGTACTTAAATTAATTAAAGTTAACTTGAGTGTCACGATTAAAATAATTTTGCGAATTAGTTTTAATACTTCTTATTTACTCAAATTTAAATTTTATCTCGAAAATAATATTAATAACGGTAAATGTCGACAAGTACATGCAATTTATTGGATTTAATATCCCCCGAAAGTTAAGCAGTAACCAACAAGATGGTTACAACAAGTGTCAGGGTCATCGGAAAAAAAGAAAACTGGTTCATACTGAAGCGATGGATGCTCCCGATGGGTTTTTCTTCCCGAAGAAATTTTCTCAAATTGGCAATACATGGCTATAGCTAACACAAGACTAAATGCATAAAACCGGCACAGTTATACACATATGTGCTCCATCCTTATGCACTAGATCGCTCCCAGTTCTACTCCAACCCATCCGCCAGAGATTTCCCGGCTCAGAGATCTAGCTAGTATAGCCGCCCCCACTCCTTCCTCAAACCAGCTTTCTTCCACGTTGGAAAAATTCTATTCTAGCGAGGAGGGGAGGAAGAGAGAGAGAGAAAAGTCCAAGATTTAGCGATTGGGCAGAGTGGAGTGGGCAGAGAACGGCCTCTATACTCTTTGAGTCTTCGTGATTTGAGTTCGAAAGTATATCCCCCTTGCCTATAGAGCTGGGGCATTCCACTTGCCTATAGCCTGAGGGATTCGCCATTGGGGAATTGCCGGGGCCCAGCGCCTTCTCTCTTCAGCTTCCCTCCCTCATCCCGTCGATCCCCCAACTTCAACCTTCTCCCTAACCCCCATCCCTCCCTCCCTCGGGCCAGCTTCCCATTTCTCCTGCAAGCGGAGGGCTTCTCTTGGTAAAAAAAATAAACAGAACAATATTGCTGGGAATGGGAAAATAATCCCTGCATGAGCTGCTGTTTAACTCAGACGAGTCTGGTTCCGCTTTGAGATGCAGGCTGGGCACCAGACAAGTTCGCATGGTTGCAGCCATGGAAAATTGTGGACTTTGAAATGGCACTAAAGCTGCAATTACAGCGAACTTCTCGACAAACTGTGTGCAAAATAAACTGAAGTAGGTCGCTTTCAAAAAGTTGCCATCTTGTTTTATTCAATCCCAACAGTACTCACAGAGAGTCAGTAGACACAGAGAGTCAGTAGACACAGAGAGTCAGTAGTCACAGAGAGTCAGCAGATACAGAGAGTCAGTAGACACAGAGAGTCAGTAGACAAAGAGAGTCAGTAGACAAAGAGAGTCAGTAGACAAAGAGAGTCAGTAGACAAAGAGAGTCAGTAGACACAGAGAGTCAGTAGACACAGAGAGTCAGTAGACACAGAGAGTCAGTAGACACAGAGAGTCAGTAGACAAAGAGAGTCAGTAGACAAAGAGAGTCAGTAGACACACAGAGAGTCAGTAGACACAGAGAGTCAGTAGACAAAGAGAGTCAGTAGACACAGAGAGTCAGTAGACACACAGAGCGTCAGTAGACACACAGAGAGTCAGTAGACACAGAGAGTCAGTAGACACAGAGAGTCAGTAGACACAGAGAGTCAGTAGTCACAGAGAGTCAGTAGTCACAGAGAGTCAGTAGACACACAGAGAGTCAGTAGACACACAGAGAGTCAGTAGACACACAGAGAGTCAGTAGACACACAGAGAGTCAGTAGACACACAGAGAGTCAGTAGACACACAGAGCGTCAGTAGACACACACAGAGTCAGTAGTCACAGAGAGTCAGTAGTCACAGAGAGTCAGTAGACACACAGAGCGTCAGTAGACACACAGAGAGTCAGTAGTCACAGAGAGTCAGTAGACACAGAGAGTCAGTAGTCACAGAGAGTCAGTAGACACACAGAGAGTCAGTAGTCACAGAGAGTCAGTAGACACAGTGAGTCAGTAGACACAGAGTCAGTAGTCACAGAGAGTCAGTAGACAAAGTCAGAGGTTCGGTCAGCTCGGACACATCACCAATGTTTGCCTAAATGCTCGGTCCGCAGCAGTTTCTCAAATTTGCTCAAACCGTGGCACAGCTCCGGCCAAAACGGCTGAATTATTTATGGTTGGCAAATTTTAGTCATCGGCCTCGGAAAATATAATCTGTAGGGTTCTTGGGGGCTTTGTGAAGGCTGGGTTCAGATGGAGCTCGTATCCCACCCCATTCCTCCCCGGCCCCGGTCAGAGAGGGCAAATAGAAATTCACATGACTGCTCAACTGTTTCCTAGTTTCTTTCGTTGACCTCATTCTCAACCGCGCTAGGGGGGTCAAGACTGCGGAGCAAAATTCTCCTCGGCAGCGCCAGACGGGTTGGGTGCACGAGAGTCGAAATTCTACTTGAGTAGGCTTTCGACAAAATGCTCGCCTGTGCACCCTGCTGGCCTGCGGCGAGGCAGAACGACTCTGCTAGCAGGAGGAAGACTAATAAAGAGGCTGGAAACCCAGCGGTTAACTGAGGTTCGACCTGTGCTGGAGGAGCTGCAGAAATAGGAAAGCAAAAAGACAAATAGAAACATTTATGCACCGAGAGAATTATTGTCTACTGACTCTCTGTGTGTCTACTGAATCTCTGTGTGTCTACTGACTCTCTGTGTGTCTACTGACTCTCTGTGTGTCTACTGACTCTCTGTGTGTCTACTGACTCTCTGTGTGTCTACTGACTCTCTGTGTGTCTACTGACTCTCTGTGTGTCTACTGACTCTCTGTGTGTCTACTGACTCTCTGTGTGTCTACTGACTCTCTGTGTGTCTACTGACTCTCTGTGTGTCTACTGACTCTCTGTGTGTCTACTGACTCTCTGTGTGTCTACTGACTCTCTGTGTGTATACTGACGCTCTGTGTGTCTACTGACTCTCTGTGTGTCTACTGACGCTCTGTGTGTCTACTGACTCTCTGTGTGTCTACTGACTCTCTGTGTGTCTACTGACTCTCTGTGTGTCTACTGACTCTCTGTGTGTCTACTGACTCTCTGTGTGTCTACTGACTCGCTGTACTCTACTGACTCTGTGTCTACTGACTCTCTGTGTGTCTACTGACTTTGTGTGTCTACTGACTCTCTGTGTGTCTACTGACTCTCTGTGTGTCTACTGACTCTCTGTGTGTCTACTGACTCTCTGTGTGTCTACTGACTCTCTGTGTGTCTACTGACTCTCTGTGTGTCTACTGACTCTCTGTGTGTCTACTGACTCTCTGTGTGTCTACTGACTCTCTGTGTGTCTACTGACTCTCTGTGTGTCTACTGACTCTCTGTGTGTCTACTGACTCTCTGTGTGTCTACTGACTCTCTGTGTGTCTACTGACGCTCTGTGTGTCTACTGACTCTCTGTGTGTCTACTGACTCTCTGTGTGTCTACTGACTCTCTGTGTGTCTACTGACTCTCTGTGTGTCTACTGACTCTCTGTGTGTCTACTGACTCTCTGTGTGTCTACTGACTCTCTGTGTGTCTACTGACTCTCTGTGTGTCTACTGACTCTCTGTGTGTCTACTGACTCTCTGTGTGTCTACTGACTCTCTGTGTGTCTACTGACTCGCTGTACTCTACTGACTCTCTGTGTGTCTACTGACTCTCTGTGTGTCTACTGACTCTCTGTGTGTCTACTGACTCTCTGTGTGTCTACTGACTCTCTGTGTGTCTACTGACTCTCTGTGTGTCTACTGACTCTCTGTGTGTCTACTGACTCTCTGTGTGTCTACTGACTCTCTGTGTGTCTACTGACTCTCTGTGTGTCTACTGACTCTCTGTGTGTCTACTGACTCTCTGTGTGTCTACTGACTCTCTGTGTGTCTACTGACTCTCTGTGTGTCTACTGACGCTCTGTGTGTCTACTGACTCTCTGTGTGTCTACTGACTCTCTGTGTGTCTACTGACTCTCTGTGTGTCTACTGACGCTCTGTGTGTCTACTGACTCTCTGTGTGTCTACTGACTCTCTGTGTGTCTACTGACTCTCTGTGTGTCTACTGACTCTCTGTGTGTCTACTGACTCTCTGTGTGTCTACTGACTCTCTGTGTGTCTACTGACTCTCTGTGTGTCTACTGACTCTCTGTGTGTCTACTGACTCTCTGTGTGTCTACTGACTCTCTGTGTGTCTACTGACTCTCTGTGTGTCTACTGACTCTCTGTGTGTCTACTGACTCTCTGTGTGTCTACTGACTCTCTGTGTGTCTACTGACTCTCTGTGTGTCTACTGACTCTCTGTGTGTCTACTGACTCTCTGTGTGTCTACTGACTCTCTGTGTGTCTACTGACTCTCTGTGTGTCTACTGACTCTCTGTGTGTCTACTGACTCTCTGTGTGTCTACTGACTCTCTGTGTGTCTACTGACTCTCTGTGTGTCTACTGACTCTCTGTGTGTCTACTGACTCTCTGTGTGTCTACTGACTCTCTGTGTGTCTACTGACTCTCTGTGTGTCTACTGACTCTCTGTGTGTCTACTGACTCTCTGTGTGTCTACTGACTCTCTGTGTGTCTACTGACTCTCTGTGTGTCTACTGACTCTCTGTGTGTCTACTGACTCTCTGTGTGTCTACTGACTCTCTGTGTGTCTACTGACTCTCTGTGTGTCTACTGACTCTCTGTGTGTCTACTGACTCTCTGTGTGTCTACTGACTCTCTGTGTGTCTACTGACTCTCTGTGTCTACTGACTCTCTGTGTGTCTACTGACTCTCTGTGTGTCTACTGACTCTCTGTGTGTCTACTGACTCTCTGTGTGTCTACTGACGCTCTGTGTGTCTACTGACTCTCTGTGTGTATACTGACTCTCTGTGTGTCTACTGACTCTCTGTGTGTCTACTGACTCTCTGTGTGTCTACTGACTCTCTGTGTGTCTACTGACTCTCTGTGTGTCTACTGACTCGCTGTACTCTACTGACTCTGTGTCTACTGACTCTCTGTGTGTCTACTGACTCTCTGTACGTCTACTGACTGTGTGTCTACTGACTCTCTGTGTGTCTACTGACTCTCTGTGTGTCTACTGACTCTCTGTGTGTCTACTGACTCTCTGTGTGTCTACTGACTCTCTGTGTGTCTACTGACTCTCTGTGTGTCTACTGACTCTCTGTGTGTCTACTGACTCTGTGTCTACTGACTCTGTGTCTACTGACTCTCTGTGTGTCTACTGACTCTCTGTGTGTCTACTGACTCTCTGTGTGTCTACTGACTCTCTGTGTGTCTACTGACTCTCTGTGTGTCTACTGACTCTCTGTGTGTCTACTGACTCTCTGTGTGTCTACTGACTCTCTGTGTGTCTACTGACTCTCTGTGTGTCTACTGACTCTCTGTGTGTCTACTGACTCTCTGTGTGTCTACTGACTCTCTGTGTGTCTACTGACTCTCTGTGTGTCTACTGACTCTCTGTGTGTCTACTGACTCTCTGTGTGTCTACTGACTCTCTGTGTGTCTACTGACTCTCTGTGTGTCTACTGACTCTCTGTGTGTCTACTGACGCTCTGTGTGTCTACTGACTCTCTGTGTGTCTACTGACGCTCTGTGTGTCTACTGACTCTCTGTGTGTCTACTGACTCTCTGTGTGTCTACTGACTCTCTGTGTGTCTACTGACTCTCTGTGTGTCTACTGACTCTCTGTGTGTCTACTGACTCTCTGTGTCTACTGACTCTCTGTGTCTACTGACTCTCTGTGTGTCTACTGACTCTCTGTGTGTCTACTGACTCTCTGTGTGTCTACTGACTCTCTGTGTGTCTACTGACGCTCTGTGTGTCTACTGACTCTCTGTGTGTCTACTGACTCTCTGTGTGTCTACTGACTCTCTGTGTGTCTACTGACTCTCTGTGTGTCTACTGACTCTCTGTGTGTCTACTGACTCTCTGTGTGTCTACTGACTCTGTACTCTACTGACTCTGTGTCTACTGACTCTCTGTGTGTCTACTGACTCTCTGTGTGTCTACTGACTCTCTGTGTGTCTACTGACTCTCTGTGTGTCTACTGACGCTCTGTGTGTCTACTGACTCTCTGTGTGTCTACTGACGCTCTGTGTGTCTACTGACTCTCTGTGTGTCTACTGACTCTCTGTGTGTCTACTGACTCTCTGTGTGTCTACTGACTCTCTGTGTGTCTACTGACTCTCTGTGTGTCTACTGACTCTCTGTGTGTCTACTGACTCTCTGTGTGTCTACTGACTCTGTGTCTACTGACTCTGTGTCTACTGACTCTCTGTGTGTCTACTGACTCTCTGTGTGTCTACTGACTCTCTGTGTGTCTACTGACGCTCTGTGTGTCTACTGACTCTCTGTGTGTCTACTGACTCTCTGTGTGTCTACTGACTCTCTGTGCGTCTACTGACTCTCTGTGTGTCTACTGACTCTCTGTGTGTATACTGACGCTCTGTGTGTCTACTGACTCTCTGTGTGTCTACTGACTCTCTGTGTGTCTACTGACTCTCTGTGTGTCTACTGACTCTCTGTGTGTCTACTGACGCTCTGTGTGTCTACTGACTCTCTGTGTGTCTACTGACTCTCTGTGTGTCTACTGACTCTCTGTGTGTCTACTGACGCTCTGTGTGTCTACTGACTCTCTGTGTGTCTACTGACGCTCTGTGTGTCTACTGACTCTCTGTGTGTCTACTGACTCTCTGTGTGTCTACTGACTCTCTGTGTGTCTACTGACTCTCTGTGTGTCTACTGACTCTCTGTGTGTCTACTGACTCTCTGTGTCTACTGACTCTCTGTGTCTACTGACTCTCTGTGTGTCTACTGACTCTCTGTGTGTCTACTGACTCTCTGTGTGTCTACTGACTCTCTGTGTCTACTGACTCTCTGTGTGTCTACTGACTCTCTGTGTGTCTACTGACTCTCTGTGTGTCTACTGACTCTCTGTGTGTCTACTGACTCTCTGTGTGTCTACTGACTCTCTGTGTGTCTACTGACGCTCTGTGTGTCTACTGACTCTCTGTGTGTCTACTGACTCTCTGTGTGTCTACTGACTCTCTGTGTCTACTGACTCTCTGTGTCTACTGACTCTCTGTGTCTACTGACTCTCTGTGTGTCTACTGACTCTCTGTGTGTCTACTGACTCTCTGTGTGTCTACTGACTCTCTGTGTGTCTACTGACTCTCTGTGTGTCTACTGACTCTCTGTGTGTCTACTGACGCTCTGTGTGTCTACTGACTCTCTGTGTGTCTACTGACTCTCTGTGTGTCTACTGACTCTCTGTGTGTCTACTGACTCTCTGTGTGTCTACTGACTCTCTGTGTGTCTACTGACTCTCTGTGTGTCTACTGACGCTCTGTGTGTCTACTGACTCTCTGTGTGTCTACTGACTCTCTGTGTGTCTACTGACTCTCTGTGTGTCTACTGACTCTCTGTGTGTCTACTGACTCTCTGTGTCTACTGACTCTCTGTGTCTACTGACTCTCTGTGTGTCTACTGACTCTCTGTGTGTCTACTGACTCTCTGTGTGTCTACTGACTCTCTGTGTGTCTACTGACTCTCTGTGTGTCTACTGACTCTCTGTGTGTCTACTGACTCTCTGTGTGTCTACTGACTCTCTGTGTGTCTACTGACGCTCTGTGTGTCTACTGACTCTCTGTGTCTACTGACTCTCTGTGTGTCTACTGACTCTCTGTGTGTCTACTGACTCTCTGTGTGTCTACTGACTCTCTGTGTGTCTACTGACTCTCTGTGTGTCTACTGACGCTCTGTGTGTCTACTGACTCTCTGTGTGTCTACTGACTCTCTGTGTGTCTACTGACGCTCTGTGTGTCTACTGACTCTCTGTGTGTCTACTGACTCTCTGTGTGTCTACTGACGCTCTGTGTGTCTACTGACTCTCTGTGTGTCTACTGACGCTCTGTGTGTCTACTGACTCTCTGTGTGTCTACTGACGCTCTGTGTGTCTACTGACTCTCTGTGTGTCTACTGACTCTCTGTGTGTCTACTGACTCTCTGTGTCTACTGACTCTCTGTGTCTACTGACTCTCTGTGTCTACTGACTCTCTGTGTCTACTGACTCTCTGTGTCTACTGACTCTCTGTGTGTCTACTGACGCTCTGTGTGTCTACTGACTCTCTGTGTGTATACTGACTCTCTGTGTGTCTACTGACTCTCTGTGTGTCTACTGACTCTCTGTGTCTACTGACTCTCTGTGTCTACTGACTCTCTGTGTCTACTGACTCTCTGTGTCTACTGACTCTCTGTGTCTACTGACTCTCTGTGTCTACTGACTCTCTGTGTGTCTACTGACTCTCTGTGTGTCTACTGACTCTCTGTGTGTCTACTGACTCTCTGTGTGTCTACTGACGCTCTGTGTGTCTACTGACTCTCTGTGTCTACTGACTCTCTGTGTCTACTGACTCTCTGTGTCTACTGACTCTCTGTGTCTACTGACTCTCTGTGTGTCTACTGACGCTCTGTGTGTCTACTGACTCTCTGTGTGTCTACTGACTCTCTGTGTGTATACTGACTCTCTGTGTGTCTACTGACTCTCTGTGTGTCTACTGACTCTCTGTGTCTACTGACTCTCTGTGTCTACTGACTCTCTGTGTCTACTGACTCTCTGTGTCTACTGACTCTCTGTGTCTACTGACTCTCTGTGTCTACTGACTCTCTGTGTCTACTGACTCTCTGTGTCTACTGACTCTCTGTGTGTCTACTGACTCTCTGTGTCTACTGACTCTCTGTGTCTACTGACTCTCTGTGTCTACTGACTCTCTGTGTCTACTGACTCTCTGTGTGTCTACTGACTCTCTGTGTGTCTACTGACTCTCTGTGTCTACTGACTCTCTGTGTCTACTGACTCTCTGTGTCTACTGACTCTCTGTGTCTACTGACTCTCTGTGTCTACTGACTCTCTGTGTGTCTACTGACGCTCTGTGTGTCTACTGACTCTCTGTGTGTCTACTGACTCTCTGTGTGTCTACTGACTCTCTGTGTGTCTACTGACTCTCTGTGTGTCTACTGACTCTCTGTGTGTCTACTGACTCTCTGTGTGTCTACTGACTCTCTGTGTGTCTACTGACTCTCTGTGTGTCTACTGACTCTCTGTGTGTCTACTGACTCTCTGTGTGTCTACTGACTCTCTGTGTGTCTACTGACTCTCTGTGTGTCTACTGACTCTCTGTGTGTCTACTGACGCTCTGTGTGTCTACTGACTCTCTGTGTGTCTACTGACGCTCTGTGTGTCTACTGACTCTCTGTGTGTCTACTGACTCTCTGTGTGTCTACTGACTCTCTGTGTGTCTACTGACTCTCTG
>NIVC01000884.1:295000-305000 GCA_002269645.1 Macrostomum lignano | reverse complement strand
ATCTGGAATCTCACCATCTGGAATCTTATCATCTGAAATCTCACCATCTGGAATCTCAACATCCAGAACCCAACTATCTGGAATCTCACCATCTGGAATCCCACCATCCAGAACCTCACCGTCTGGAATCTCACTATTTTGAATTTCACCATCTGGAATCTCATCATCTGGAATCTCACCATCTGGAATCTCATCATCTGGAATCTCACCATCTGGAATCTCATCATCTGGAATCTCACCATCTGGAATCCCACCATCTGGAATCTCATCATCTGGAATCTCATCATCTGGAATCTCACCATCTCAAACCCCATAGAACTCATCAGTCAAGCAGCTCACCAGAATTGCCGTACACAGCCGCAAACTGCAGATTTCCGGCAGCGGTGGCGAGCCGCCTGTCTCTCTGCTGCTGCTGCTGCTGCTGCTGCTGCTGCTGCTGCTGCTGCTGCGTCGCACTGTACGGAAAATAATAGCGATAGTCGCTGGCGGGCGGCCCAGCCGCCAGCGGTCCGTTGCCTTGGTAACCAGCGAATCCGGCCGCGTAATCAACGGCTGCATCGCCGCAAATTGCCAATCTGGCCAGTCTGTGGTCCAACTCAAAGCTGCCCGAGGCGAATCTCTGCCGCTGCGAATGCAGCGCGTTTGTCGGCAGCGGCGGCGGCGCGTGCAGCTGCTGCTGTCTATGGTAAAAGTCGGTGCCCTCATCGGCTGACGCGTAGCCTCCGCCGCTGCCGCCGGCGCGCCTGGTTGAGTAGCTCTGATGCAGCTCGGAATCTGAACTGTACTCCTGACGCTGAGGCTGATTCCAGCTGCTGGTTGAGTTGATGGCTTGCTGCCCTCTCTGCAGCGAGTGACTGCTCAGCTGCGTGTCCGCTGACGGCGTTCTTGGCAACCGTCGCTGCTGCTGCAGCCGCGGACGGGCGGAGCTGGGCGGACCGAAATGCACGGCCCTTTGCTGCAACAGTTGCTGCTGCTGGAAGAAGTGCTGCGGCTTCTGGTGCTGCTGCTGATACTGATGGTTCGGATTGCCCTCCAACACGTCACGCGAATAGGCCGAGGCCTCGGAGCTTAAACCGGAATCGTTTGAGTCCTCTTGCTGCAACAGCAGCTGATGAGGCTGCAGCGGTTGTGACAGCGGCGGCGGCGGCGGCTGCTGCGGCTGCTGCTTCTGCCGCGGCTGCCTGACAGACATTCAACACTGATTTATTATTGGCAGATGCTGCTTGCTGCCGGGCGTTGCGGCATGCTCTCAGTTTATCTCCAATGACTTACACCAAGGGACCAGAGACATAGGTGAGAGAGCGGCGACAGCGCAAACTGTTTAGATCAAGGAATCGACGCGTCCTGGTCTCATTGCGGCTTCACCGTGGTGGCGGGGGTGAGGGGGTGGTTGGCTGACCGGACCGCTCGCAGTTTAGGAGGTGCGGCACGGGGGCTTTGGCCAGTTTTAAGGGGTGGCGGGCGGCGGGGGCCAGACTCTTGATAAGGGGGACTGGGGGGTAAGAGAGAGAGAGGGGGGAGATGAAGGGGATGGGGAGGATGGGGACAGGGAGAACTGAAGGAGCAGTTTTTCCCCTATCTGACTGAATCGACTGCATTGAGGGGGTCGGGGGCTGGCGTTGGGGGGGGGGTTGTTTGCGTGAGCTGGGCTGAGAGCTGCGGAGGGGGGGGGCAGACGGGGGTCTGGTCCGCTGGGAATCTGAGCTCAGTCACGTTGAGTCGCCTACCCAAGATCCAACCTAACACACACACACACACACACCGGCCCCCTTTCAATCTTCATCTTTCTCTTTCCCACTCAGCCCCTGGCCAAGCACTCCCGAGTCCAAACCATTGGCCGCGGACTATTTTAGAGTCCAATTGACTTTGCTGGCTGCTTTCTGGCGCTGCGGCCTCTCCAACTGCCGCCCGGAGCGGGTGTTTTTTTTATAGAAAATTGTAATGGCCGGTCGTGCCGGGCGCTACAGTGTACAGATAATACGTTGTAAAGTTAAGCTATAGTTGATGACGCGCCATCACACTGCAAAGCGGTTTCTGAGGTTTGGGGGTTGGGGTTCAGTAAAGAGAAAGAGAGTTTTTTCTGAGGTCCTGGTGGTTTGGCTTCAGCTTTTGTGGGGATTGAGCAGGGAGCCACCAGCCCCCGGATACGCGACGGCGAGGCAATTGGCCTGTGAGTGGCCCTAAGTCGGTGCTATTGTTTAACTGATGAGGCGCTGCAGACGACGTCCCCAAGCGACTGCGGATTTTGGTCGGGGGAGGAGGAAATCCTAATGAAGTGACGGAGAGAGAGAGAGAGGGTGATTAGTCTGAAAAACTTCCCAGATCCACAGGGGAGAATATGGTTGCAGGAGTTTGCTGGAGGCTTCAAGTCGTCACTTGCTTTAGATTCAGGGGGCCACTTAAGCTGTGCATACGGTACAGCGAGGTTTTGAGCCTGAGCTGCTGCTGGAACTCCATAAAGTCCATTATTGGTCAGGTTTTTAACTCCTCAGAACAACCGGGCTGCAAGAATTTATAAAGCTTGTTGATGAGCTTCATGCAGTGAGCCACTCAGGTTTTTGCTTTACTGTACTGAGAAATACTTTTAACAGTAAAGCAAAAGTGAAACAAAGTCGTGCTGGCTCTTTTAGCGCGAATTCTCTGTCTGTGTGGTTTAATGTGTTCCTAAAATTGGATATGGCTATGGGTCCTTCAGGCACGTGCAACAGTTTCTGGAAAGACGAGCACGCCATTGGTGCGTGATACAAGCTTGCAAATTTTGAGGTTTTAAAGCACATTACGTACCAGATGAAGGGTTGTATCAAGTCTTTGTTACATCATGTAGGATCATGGTCGCACAAGAGATGCTTGATTCAAGGTCATCCTCTATCATGTATACGACACGCAAGGGGTGCGTGCGTGATTCAAGGTCATCCTCTATCATGTATATGGCACGCAAGGGGTGCATGCATGATTCAAGGTCATCCTCTATCATGTATGGCACGCAAGAAGTGCATGCGTGATTTAAGGTCATCCTCTATCATGTATATGGCACGCAAGGGGTGCATGCGTGATTTAAGGTCATCCTCTTTCATGTATACGGCACGCAAGGGGTGCATGCGTGATTTAAGGTCATCCTCTTTCATGTATACGGCACGCAAGGGGTGCATGCGTGATTTAAGGTCATCCTCTTTCATGTATACGGCACGCAAGGGGTGCATGCGTGATTTAAGGTCATCCTCTATCATGTATGGCACGCAAGGGGTGCGTGCGCGATTCAAGGTCATCCTCTATCATGTATACGGCACGCAAGGGGTGCATGCGTGATTTAAGGTCATCCTCTATCATGTATACGGCACGCAGGGGGTGCATGCGTGATTCAAGGTCATCTTCTATCATGTATACGGCACGTGGGGGGTCACTAATTTCTACCTCGTAAATGAATTACGTGTACTTTCAATTTGAAGATCGCACTTCAAATTCTCTATCTAAACCGACAGTCGATTTTCACTGACAGTGTAACGTAATGGTAAAACCGAATAATTTGTTCTAATTAATTGTATTTACTACAATAAAGAAATAATAGCAAGAAGATTGACGCAGACAGGACAGACGGCCGGGATATTTGAACTCGTATAAAGCCGACTCAGCGTCGAATTCAACGCTAAAGCCACTTTGGAGTTAATTCAATTTGTCCTCCACCCCTCATGGATTTATATATTGGCGAATATCTTTCAGAACTCCGCATCTACATCCCTAAGGATAGTTTATTCTATATAAGCTTCATCTCTTCTCTTCAATCTCCTGCAGCCTCTCTCTGTCCGTCTCTCCGCTGTCCCTCCTACCGTTTCACTCGATGCTTCTTTGCCCCGACGCTCAAGAGAAGATCTGGTTGCCGAGCGTTCGAGATGCACTCAACAAAATTGTGGCCCGATCAAGACGAGGGCGGGGGCGGGCAGCCCTCAGGAGCCACGCAATGCAGGCTTTGAGCCTCCCTGCGACAGTCGAACTTGAAGGATATCCCCCCTTTTGCGGCAGGCCTCCTTGCCTTTCTTCTCTCTATCCCCTGGACAAGCCGTTCTCGAACTGATCCTGTGTACCAATACTTCCGAGAGGTCCGCCTGAGGCGGGTCGCTTCACTCAATAGCAGTCAGCAGGGGGCTAAAAGCTCTGCGAGTTCCGCAGCATAAATCTAGCTAGTCGTCCAGTTCAGTTAGACAGACTCAAGGACCTCTGCGATATATTGCCATGGATGGAAGGAACTCGGCTTTTGTGATTAAATAATGTACGGACGGCAATGTCTTTACTGATCAGATAAAATTCCAAGCATTCACCAGTTAATTTGTGACTGGTCTTAAATTTTAAACGCATTTCAGACGCAGATTTGTTTTACTAACGAAATATAAACAAACAAACAAATAAATACATCCAAATACCAGGAGAAACAGACAGACAGACAGACAGACAGACAGACAGACAGACAGACAGACAGACAGACAGACAGACAGACAGACAGACACACAGACAGACAGACAGAAAGACACACAGACAGACAAACAGACAGACAGACAGACAGACAGACAGACAGACAGACAGACAGACAGACAGACAGACAGACAGACAGACAGACAGACAGACAGACAGACAGACAGACAGACAGACAGACAGACAGACAGACAGACAGACAGACAGACAGACAGACAGACAGACAGACAGACAGACAGACAGACAGACAGACAGACACTAAGACAGACAGACACTAAGACAGACAGACACTAAGACAGACAGACACTAAGACAGACAGACAGACAGACAGACAGACAGACAGACAGACAGACAGACAGACACTAAGACAGACAGACAGACAGACAGACAGACAGACAGACAGACAGACACTAGACAGACAGACAGACAGACAGACAGACAGACACTAGACAGACAGACAGACAGACAGACAGACAGACAGACACTAGACAGACAGACAGACAGACAGACACAGACAGACAGACAGACAGACAGACAGACAGACAGACACTAAGACAGACAGACAGACACTAAGACAGACAGACAGACAGACAGACAGACAGACAGACAGACAGACAGACAGACAGACAGACAGACAGACAGACAGACAGACAGACAGACATACAGACAAGAGCCGATTCGAGCAAGTTTGTCAGCGACAGGGACAACCCAGTTAGATTCGGGACAGCTAAGTACCGTAATTAGTTGCACCTGGTAGGGCATCAGACAGAACGACTTATTCTCAAGGAAAGAAACCCTTCGGCTGGAAAACATGATGTTCTAGCGTGCTCAAACTTCAAAAGATGTTTTCAATCATTTTTTAAAGAAACAAATCATTACCCAAGACACGTACACCGCAATTAGCCAACTGCACACCTCTTTATCTTTAAATAAAAACTTACAATATATTTAACAAATAAAAGTGCGGCTGTTTTACCAACGACTATAATAACGTACAGTTGCATCGTTGCATACAAATACTTCATAAATGCGAGTATTACAGGGTAGCCATTGCGTCGCATCCGCTGTACATTATCGTGCAAATTGAAGGGTATTACAAATAATAAAAATTGTTATGTTATATGCTATTTTTATGGATATTTTACAAGTAAAAATTAAGAATAAATGAGCAGACCTAAATAAAAAAGGTTTGCCCTCCGTTCTCAACCTGTCTGGGCTGGTGGCTAATCTCAGAAAAAAATTTACTGCGACAGACTGCTCAGTTTTGTTAAAAATGCGTGTTTTTCTGCTTAGCGAATTTAAATTGGCGCCAAAATATTTTGAAAAAGTTTTACACTGTCGGGTTTAAAGTTTACGTTTAGGGACCACTCTCGGCTCTGACTATCTATTTCTATTGAAGTCCATTTGGGCTGGACTTTGGCACCAATTTAAATTTGCAGCTTGTTAAACAAATAAAAAACTAACCAACTGAATGTCTGAGCAGGGCTTCCGCTCACTCCATTTTGATCTCCAATGGTTCAACGTTGCCTTCTCCATCGGACTTCAGCGAAGCGAACGACACACGAGACTTCCTCAGCTGCTCAGATCGTTGAGTCGCATTCTTAAATGCCTGCTCGCCAGCCTGCTCAACTCGAGCTCGGACCAACTCAATCATCTTCTCCGTGGCGATGCTCATGTAGATGTTGTCGTTGTCTTCCAGCTTTAGACTGAGCGGAGAAGCGTCACCTGTCACCTCCATCCAGGGACAGATGCCTTGGGGCGGCGAGGTAGCGGGCGGGTTCTCATGACCCACGATCCGAAATTCATGACTCAACCATCCTCAATTCATGACCCAACCATACTCAATTCATGACCCAACCATACTCAATTCATGACCCAAATATACTCAATTCATGACACAACCATCCGCCATTTATGACCCAATTCCATCTGCGACTTATGACTCAACCATCCTCAACTCATGACCCACCTTCCGCAATTCATGACCCACCTTCCGCAATTCATGACCCACCTTCCGCAATTCATGACCCACATTCCGCAATTCATGACTCACCTTCCGCAATTCATGACCCACCTTCCGCAATTCATGACCCAACTATACGTAATTTATGACCCACCATACGTAATTTATGACCCACCATACGTAATTTATGACCCACCATCCACAATTCATGACCCACCATCCTTAATTCATGACCCACCATCCACAATTCATGACCCACCATCCACAATTCATGACCCAAATATACTTAATTCATGACCCAACCATACCCAATTCATGACCCAAATATCCTCAATTCATGACCCAAATATACTTAATGCATGACCCAACCATACTCAGTTTATGACCCAAATATACTCAATTCATGACCCAACCATCCACCATTCATGACCCAATTCCATCTGCGACTTATGACCCAACCATCCTCAATTCATGACCCACCATCCACAACTCTTGACCCACCATCCACAATTCTTGACCCACCATCCACAATTCATGACCCACCATCCACAACTCTTGACCCACCATCCACAATTCATGACCCAACCGTCCACAATTCATGACCCACCATCCACAATTCATGACCCACCACCCTCAATTCGTGACCCACTATCCTAAATTTATGACCCACCATCGCAATTTATGACCCACCATCGCAATTTATGACCCACCATCCACAATTCATGACCCACCATCCACAATTCATGACCCAACCATCCTCAATTCATGACCCACCATCCACAATTCATGACCCAACCATCCTCAATTCATGACCCACCATCAACAATTCATGACCCACCATTCACAATTCATGACCCGCCATCCACAATTCATGACCCACAATCCACAATTCATGACCCACCATCCCCAATTCTTGACCCCAAAAGACTCCATAGCAACCTACACGTCTCCACAACAACCTAACTGATCCCCATAGCAACCAAACAGGTGTCTTAGCAACCGTGCAGCTCTACTTAGCAACCAAAACCGTTCCTACCTGGCCCGTAATTGCCGAAAGCGTCGCCGAAAGCTTCAACACCGTAGAAGCCGTCAAGGCAGTACTTGAGCCCCACACTGTTGCGCAGCCCCAGTCTGGCCGCGATGCTGCTGAATACTAGAGAAATTTTTATCGTGGCCTTAATTTTAAGCCGCAGAGTTCGAGTCCAACGATCCAGAATGATTGGCGCATACAGAGCGTTGCGTTTGACTCCGCACAGGTTCACAATCTGGCCGACGTGCATCTCGGAGTCGTGCCGCATCACGCGGAAGTTCAGCGTCACGTATTTGTGCCGATCGGGGCGGAGGCACATGCGGCACTGAGAGCGCAGCTCCACGTGCACCGGGTGACCGATGGGCCAGGACGTCTGCGGGCGGACCATTGGACTGACAGGCTGAGACAGACAGACAGACAGACAGACAGACAGACAGACAGACAGACAGACAGACAGACACTAAGACAGACAGACAGACAGACAGACAGACAGACAGACAGACAGACAGACAGACAGACAGACAGACAGACAGACAGACAGACAGACAGACAGACAGACAGACAGACAGACAGACAGACAGACAGACAGACAGACAGACAGACAGACAGACAGACAGACACTCAGACAGACAGACAGACACTAAGACAGACAGACAGACAGACAGACAGACAGACAGACAGACAGACAGACAGACAGACAGACAGACAGACAGACAGACAGACAGACAGACAGACAGACAGACAGACAGACAGACAGACAGACAGACAGACAGACAGACAGGCTGTGGCTGCCGCTAAGATAGTCGGTAATGCAGACAAAAAGAATTGGTGTTTCATTATTAATTATCGCTGTTTGTTTAATTTCGTTCTCAACGGTTGGATTGCTCAACTGTTTTAAGAATTTAATTTTGGCGCCACCGCGCGGTCTTGAATCCCGAGCTGGCAGGGGGGGGGGCAGCCGCAGGCAGAAGAAGATTAAATGAATGATTTATTGCTATTCCGGTGGCAAAAAGCTTCGTGCGGCGAATCTGTTTTTTTGGCGCCAATTTGAACTGCCTGGCTGGGATAAGCGAAAGTCTGAGGGAATTTTTTCCCTTGGCGACGAGCAGATGAAAAAACCAACCGTCTAAAATCCCCCCATATGATCGTCCAAGGAAGAGAGAGGGGCACAAAATTCCAAAGAAATTCCAGCCTTTGATGCTTAAATACACGGCAGTTCGGGAGCGGGGTAGCGGATTAATTAGAGCTCGAACGGCTGCTCGGAGTGGCGCAAAAATCCGCAAGCCACACTGGGGAGAAATGAGACTGCGGGGGTTATTGCGAGGCAGGTTAAGCGGATTTAAAGGAACTGAAGCGAATGGCGCTGGGGAGAGGCACAAGCAGATCAGCTAACATGCGGTGTCATTAAGCCATGGGGCACCGCGATGAAAGAGGCGGATGAGAAGCCAGAGTTTTTCCTTGCAACTTCGTAGGCTGTCAGTGAAATTCTGCTATGCAAACCATTTCAAACAAATCAAGCAGTCAATAAATGAATTCATTTGTTTGCATTTTCGAGCCGTGTTTCTATTTCTGCCAATCTATCCGCCTATCTATCTGCCTATCTATCTGCCTATCTATCCGCCTATCTATCTGCCTATCTATCTGCCAATCTATCCGCCTATCTATCCGCCTATCTATCTGCCTATCTATCTGCCTATCTATCCGCCTATCTATCTGCCTATCTATCTGCCAATCTATCCGCCTATCTATCCGCCTATCTATCTGCCTATCTATCTGCCTATCTATCCGCCTATCTATCTGCCTATCTATCTGCCTATCTATCTGCCAATCTATCCGCCTATCTATCCGCCTATCTATCTGCCTATCTATCTGCCTATCTATCCGCCTATCTATCTGCCTATCTATCTGCCTATCTATCCGCCTATCTATCTGCCTATCTATCTGCCAATCTATCTGCCTATCTATCTGCCTATCTATCCGCCTATCTATCTGCCTATCTATCTGCCTATCTATCCGCCTATCTATCCGCCTATCTATCCGCCTATCTATCTGCCAATCTATCCGCCTATCTATCCGCCTATCTATCTGCCTATCTATCTGCCTATCTATCCGCCTATCTATCCGCCTATCTATCCGCCTATCTATCTGCCTATCTATCTGCCTATCTATCTGCCTATCTATCTGCCTATCTATCTGCCTATCTATCTGCCTATCTATCCGCCTATCTATCTGCCAATCTATCCGCCTATCTATCCGCCTATCTATCTGCCTATCTATCTGCCAATCTATCCGCCTATCTATCTGCCTATCTATCTGCCTATCTATCCGCCTATCTATCCGCCTATCTATCCGCCTATCTATCTGCCTATCTATCTGCCTATCTATCTGCCTATCTATCTGCCTATCTATCTGCCTATCTATCTGCCTATCTATCCGCCTATCTATCCGCCTATCTATCCGCCTATCTATCTGCCTATCTATCTGCCTATCTATCTGCCTATCTATCTGCCTATCTATCTGCCTATCTATCCGCCTATCTATCT
>NIVC01000884.1:270000-290000 GCA_002269645.1 Macrostomum lignano | reverse complement strand
ACTCGCAAAAGAATCACAGAACCTGACTACATTCATAACACCCTTCGGAAATATAGGTACAAGCGCGCCCCATTCGGAATCAGCTCGATCTGCGAACACTACAACAGAAGAATCGATGAAGCTCTCGAAGGTATGGAAAACGCCTACCATGTAGTGGACGACATTTTAATTGCTCACTCGGACAAAGGGAAGCACATGGAAGCTGTCAGACAGTTCTTAGACAGATGCAAGAAGTTCAGAATTGCACTGAACCCCAAATAAGTTTATCGTTGCGCAGCCTACAATCACATTCGCTGGATTCCGGCTCGATCACGATGGCTACTCTATCGATCCTGAGATATCAAATGCGATCCGAGAGTTCCCGACGCCAAGAAACTTAACAGACCTGCGATCCTGGTTTGGATTGATCAACCAGATCGGATCATTCAGCAAAGCGGTTGCTGAGCAGTCACAACCGTTGCGTGACCTACTCAAGAGCAAAGAATTAGCTTCTGTTCCTACACTGGCGTATTATGATTCAAGCAGACCTACGGCGCTACACACAGATGCGTCAAGACTCAAAGGTCTTGGTTTCCTGCTAAAACAGAGGCAGCGCGATGGCGCATGGAAGCCTGTACAAGCTGGATCAAGATTTCTCTCTGCTGCAGAAAGCAGGTACGCGATGATCGAATTGGAATTATTAGCTGTTGCCTGGGCCGCTAAGAAGTGCCACCTCTTCCTGGAAGGACTGCATCACTTTGAAATAGTGATCGACCACAAGCCATTGGAGCCCATTTTAAACGATTACACCCTGGACCAAGTCGACAACCCGAGAATTCAGCGGCTGCGGCAAAAGCTCGACCGATTCTGCTTCACAGCTCGGTGGATCAAGGGCAAGCTAAATGAATACGCCGACGCACTGTCCAGAGCGCCGGTGGAGGAGCCTAAAGCGAGCGATCAGATCCTGGAATTCGACAACAGGGAGCAGGCTATCAGCTCAGTGCACGCTCTGTCGCAGTCGGAGAAAGAAATCTCCGAAGCAGCAAACCGTGATTCAGAATATCGGCTTCTTAAGAAGATAATCCTAGATGATTTCCAAACTGCAAGGCGAACCTCCAAGAGAACATCCGTGCGTACTGGCACCTATGGCAACAACTCTGCGTCTGCGTCGAAGACGACCTCGTCCTGGGTACTGATCCCGGCTACTGATCCCTAGGAAGCTAAGGAGAAGCGTCCTCGAAAATCTACTGAAGATGCATCAGGGATGCGTGCCTGAGTTCAGCATTGGCGCGCTTATATATGCTCAGGAATCGTCTCAATCCTGGTTATGGCCTATGGGACGATGTCGCCAAAGGCCTTGCGCCGGGAGCCCACAGACTTTAATCTTAACAACTCAACCCGAACGATTAACCCAAACCTAAAAAAATTGTCGGTACTCCAATTGGGTCAGTCAAATGTCGGGAATTGCACTGATTTACGAAGCTTAGAGGGGAAGCGAAATCTCGTGCCTCTGATAACTAAAGTTTTACCAATATCTTAACAGCTACAGAACTCAAAATCTATTTAATACTATAAAAAATCAAAGAATATGAATGAACGATTTTTTGAGCAAAGCATACGCACAGATTCTCACTAAAAAAAGACAAATGCATTTTTAGTAACAAAAAAGCAGTTCTGCAGTTTGTACAAAGGAAAGGATAACATAATTAGCTTCAGTTGAAAAAAGGCAGTAAAAAGATGACATAAACAGTTACTAAAAAACTACCACGTAGCAAATATTGAATGGGAGATTAACGTGTTGTCACGATAAAACAAATGTGATTAAAAGCTTAATTAAACTATTAAAAAGTAAATAAAATAAGACTTCTTTCAGCCCCCTTGAGTACAGCTTTAGCGTCCCTAGGGTTGCTGCCGATGGTGCTGATGCTCAGGGGCGTCGCCACGGGGGTAAACAGGGCGGCATCCCCCCACCCCACCTTGTGATCCGTTATGGAAATCAATAATTTTGCTTCGTGGCGCCACAATATAGCGCCTTCGGCGCCCGAATGGAGGCCTGCGGCGCTAAAAAAGTTGCTAGAAACACTGATTCCCAAATCAATGTAGGAATTTAAGTCATGCAGAAATTTTCGCCCAAAAATCCATGGCGACGCCCCCGCAGTGGTGCTCCTGACCCGGGCAACCCTTCAAATGAAACGGCAAATCAAATAAACAAAGCGCACCCCTCCAGTGAAAGATCTGGATGGCATGCCGAGTGGTTCCTTCAAACAATACGCGTATTTTGATAGAATCACTAGAATTATCATGAAGTAGGAAATTATTTGAGCACAATCTTTACAGCGCCTGGCTGACACAAAACAGCAGCATTGAGACGGCCAATAGTATGGCCCACCGCCACCAGCAGCTCCAAGGCGACTCGAGCTGCAAGCCTTCAACTGTGTTGGCTTTGGCCAGCATTGGCTGCAGATATCGTCCAGAAACCAATAGGTGAGCCAAGTCTGGCAGCATGAGGCCGGCATTTCTCGAGTGGTGCATGAAAGAAGCCAGCCTACTGGCTCGCACAGCCGCAGATGCCGGGTCGAACAGGTAATGATCGGCGAATCCGCTGACCAGGTGCGACGCCGCTAAGCAGAACACAATTGACAACTTGACTCGATTGATAGCCGATTCGACATTGCACAGGTGCAATACTAGCGCGGCAACGATTAGCTCGCTAGCGTAAAAGTACATATGATGCCTAATAAGACTGTACATTGGCGTCTTCTCGTTCAGGTACATTAAATAGCTCCACCAGGAGTAATAGTTGGGATAGATGTTGAGCAAAGTTAGACAGACGAAAGCTGGACGAAGTTTACTGAGGCCGTGGCGCATGACAATGCAGGTGAGGCTCTCGACAGCTTTGTAACATAGCAGCGCCTGTGATGATGATTTCATCATTAAATTATGCTTTGATTACAACAAGGGTGACCTTGGAGTGGCTTCAAATTCAAACACTTCATCATAAACTAGCAGTGCAATCAGAAAACACTCGCTGTTTCTTAACCTATCCGTTCTATGTTGAAACTTGTTGTATGTGACACTTGGTGATTCACAATTATCTCGTTTATGGGAGATATAGCGATTCACAATATCCCCCCTTTAAGGAAGATTTATCGATTCACAATATCCCCTTTATGGGAGATTTAAAGATTCTCAAATTCCCCTTTATGGGAGATTTATCGATTCACAAAAGCCCTTTTTATTCATAAAATACACAAGCACTATAAGATTGCACACCTGCAGCACAGTGAGGCAGTACATGGCCAATGTGCACCCATTGCTATTCCAGTAAACGCTGTGATAGGCATGCTGTCCAGGCGTCTCCCTCGATCCCACGCTGATCGTGTCCCAGCACGCGCACCCAGCACAAGTGGCAAGGTCAACTTCGGTTTTGGCGAATAAATGGCGAGTGGCAATGTGTTGAACAGCAGGGATGCCACATAGTACAGTTATGGCTGTTGCCATGGCAACTAGGGTGGGGCCAGTGTGGCCTAGCGTGGCGGCAGCAAGTCTCAGCTTAAAGTTAAAGTTAAAGATCTACTTAAAAATGTAGAAAACAAAACATTACTATGTATAAATTTAGCTAGAACAATCACCATATAGTTAATTTTAAGAGTTTTACTTCCATGGTCTACAAAGTCATATTCTTGATGAAAAATTACCCAAGACTATTTATAATCATATTAAAGAGCATGGCATACTGATATCTTTATCTAGGTGTTTTGTGTCATAGTTATGCTAGGGGATAAAAGAATTTTTGCCATAATAAAAAAGACTATTATTCTATTTGGAATAAAAGGTTTTTTTAAATAATAAAATATATTGTTAATGAAATAAAATACAATTTTGGTGGAAATCTATAAAGTCATATTTTTTGGTAGTTTTGTTCAATGGAAAAATTTTACTTTTAGATGTTTTAGAAGATGTGAAATATACATGATAAAGATGACCAATTTTTATATACAAAGTTGAACTTGATGAAATTAGAAAAACATGTCAAATAGTTGGCCCTTTATGCTACTTAATTTAAAAAGAAGTTATCAAATAAAAACAAGTAATAGCAACATAAAATTATTTTGTGAAAACTTTTCTTTGTTTAAATAATTTTTGGAGACAGTTATTTGTAGAACTTTGTATATAATATATGTATATTCAATATAAAATTTATATATAAAAGGGAATGCTAAAAACCTAGTAGCATAAGTACAATATTTATTTTTAATCATTTCAAGCTATTTTCTTAGGCTCTATATATTTCTGAAATAAGCTTAAATATATTTTGGTATTTTTAGAGACCTAGAACAGGCCATACTAATATTAATAATAAAGATCTAACATTGGATCCTAATGCTAATGTATTATGTATCTAGTATTAGTTTAGGCCTACCTATTGTTACTCAAATAGTTTCATTTTGATTCTACACCAGCAAGTGTGAGTCAGCGTCATCAGCGACCAGCCTAAGTCAACAATACTGAGTAGAGACATGCCTGAATAAAAATTTGTAATTCTTTAGCAATTCTTTTAGCAAAATAAATAGTGTAAAATTATATACAGTGTAACTGAAATTATGAAATTGCAACAAGGAAAATGTTGCTAAAAAATGAAGGAAACTCTCAGTTATTTTTTAGAGTCTCTCCAAGTTAATCATTAAATTAAGTAACAAATTATGAAACAACAGAATTTATTTCTAGGCGTGACATAATAATATTATTATATAATTTTATCATTTATTAAGAGATAGTTATACGATGAACAAGGTCATTTCAGCAAAAGCGCTCATGCACTTTAAAAAGATATTTTAAGTCCCTAAGTTAAAAATTTGCTAACTGTACTTGTGTCAAAAAGAAAAAACGTTTCTGTTTAACAATATAATCTGTGTATATTTATATTACTTATTAACAAACTAAAAGTTTACCTTTATCATATATTAACTATATTCATTGGATATTTTGTTTACAATCAGATATTCTTCGGATTTAGGCTTGTCACTTGTCAAGTTATCGCGGCATGCAATCGAAACAGTCACTCATATCTTTATCTTTTATAATTAAATCTGCAGGAATATATAATCCCCTTTTTTCATAAAAATTTAGATTAAAAGTGAAAATCAAGCAGAAAAACGAGTAAACACATCTGGTGAATTAACATCTATACATGTGCCCCAGAAATAAAAATCCTATTTTTTACTTTCTGTAGCTTTTTTTCCAAAAGTATACGCTAGCTGCGCTGTTGCTACAGCTTAAGATAGATTTTGCATCAGTGACACTCACAACGCTCAACTTTATATCTTAAACAACTTTGTAGGCTCGTATATCTACATATACTAAATCTCTAATATTTGTTTGTATGCTTGTCCATAATCTAAATATACTAAATCTCTAAGGTTTGTATGTTTGAATGTCCATCCTTCCTATATACTAAAAATGAGTTGTCTGTCGGTATGCGATAGATTTCAGAAAAATTGGCTCAACCGATTTTCTTCAAACTTGCACCATTTGATCAGAAATTTTCCTGGCACGGTACATGCATCCTGGCTAAGAAATTGCTCAATGTTAAAGGGATTAAATATTCGATAAACATGCTTTTTTGCAAAGGTCAAGCCAAATTTTCGACTTGAAATGCATTGTAAGAATGCTAGAGAAAAAACTGACTGACTGAATTCCGATTGTGCTAAAGATTGCATCACAACAAGTTGAAAACAGTGCCGAAGAAATGCACACACGACTTGATTGAAATTGCGTAACCATATTGCTAACTTAAATTGAGACTGATACTGGCTGACTGAGAAATTGATTATGTCATAACTTTTTACTCCAATTGACTTGCTGTAAGAATTGAATTATAATGGCCACAATTCATGTTCTCCAATTGAAAAGAGATAGCCCTGATGCGAACAGACTGGAATGCTAATGTAGCGACCTGGGTTCGAATCTCAGTAGTGCAAAAAGATTTTTTTTATTAAAACACCTTAAAAACACAACAAAACTGCTAAACATCAAAGAAGCGCAATGTCAAACATAGAAGAGCCAACATATCGAACATAAAAGAGTTACCATGTCAAACATAAAAGAGCTACCATGTCGAACATTAAAGAGCTACCATGTCGAACATTAAAGAGCCACCATGTCAAACATAAAAGAGCCACCATGTCAAACATAAAACAGCCACCATTTCGAACATTAAAGAGCCACCATTTCAAACATTAAAGAGCCACCATTTTGAACATTAAAGAGCCACTATGTCAAACAATTAGGAGCCACCATGTCAAACATAAAAGAGCCACTTTGTCGAACATTAAAGAGCCACCATGTCAAACATAAAAGAGCCAACATGTCAGACATTAAAAAGCCACCGTATCAAACATAAAAGAGTTACCATGTAGAACAAAAAAGATCCACCATGTCGAACATAAAAGAGCCACTATGTCAAACATAAAGAGCCACCATGTCAAACATTTGGAGCCACCATGTCAAACATATATGTGACTTTATGTCAAATATTAAAGAGCCACCATGTGAAACATTAAAGAGCCACCATGTCAAACATTTAAGAGCCACCATGTCGAACATAAAAGAGCCACAATGTCAAACATTAAAGAGCCACCATTTCAAACCTAAAGGAGCCACCATGTCGAACATTAAAGAGCCACCATGTCGAACATAAAAGAGCCACCATATCAAACATAAAAGAGTTACCATGTCAAACATTAAAGAGCCACCATGTCAAACATAAAAGAGACAACATGTCAGACATTAAAAAGCCACCGTATCAAACATAAAAGAGTTACCATGTAGAACATTAAAGAGCCACCATTTCAAACCTAAAAGAGCCACCATGTCAAACATTAAAGAGCCACCATGTCGAACATTCAAAAGCCACCATGTCAAACATTAAAGAGCCACCATGTTGAACATAAAAGAGCCACCATATCAAACATAAAAGAGATACCATGTCAAACATTAAAGAGCCACCATATCGAACATTAAAGAGCAGCCATGTCAAACATTAAAGAGCCACATTGTCAAGCATTAAACACCTACCATTTCAAATCTAAAAGAGCCACCATGTCAAACATTAAAAAGCCACCATGTCAAATATTAAAGAGCCACCATTTCAAACCTAAAAGAGCCACCATGTCAAACATTAAGAAGCCACCATGTCAAACATTAAAAAGCCACAATGTCAAACATTAAAGAGCCACCATTTCAAACCTAAAGGAGCCACCATGTCGAACATACAAGAGCCACCATGTCAAACATTAAAGAGTCACCATGTCAAACATTAAAGAGCCACCGTTTCAAACCTAAAAGAGCCACCATGTCGAACATTAAAAAGCCACCATGTCAAACATTAAAGAGCCACAATGTCAAACATTAAAGAGCCAAAATTTCAAACCTAAAGGAGCCACCATGTCGAACATTAAAGAGCCACCATGTGAAACATAAAAGAGCCACCATGTCGAACATAAAACAGACACCATTAAGAACATTAAAGAGCCACCATGTCGAACATTAAAGAGCCACCATGTCGAACATTAAAGAGCCACCATGTCAAACATAAAACAGCCACCATTTCGAAAATTAAGGAGCCACCATTTCGAAAATTAAGGAGCCACCATGTCGAACATTAAAGAGCCACCTTGTCAAATATTAAAGAGCCACAATGTCAAACATTAAAGAGCCACCATTTCAAACCTAAAGGAGCCACCATGTCGAACATTAAAGAGCCACCATGTCGAACATAAAAGAGCCACCATGTCGAACATAAAACAGACACCATTAAGAACATTAAAGAGCCACCATGTCGAACATTAAAGAGCCACCATGTCGAACATTAAAGAGCCACCATGTCAAACATAAAAGAGCCACCATTTCGAAAATTAAGGAGCCACCATTTCGAAAATTAAAGAGCCACAATGTTAAACATTTAAGAGCCACCATTTCAAACCTAAAGGAGCCACTATGTCAAACATAAAAGAGCCACCATATCGAACATAAAAGAGTCACCATGTTAAAAATTAAAGAGCCACCATGTCGAACATAAAACAGCCACCATTTCAAAAATTAAAGAGCCACCATGTCAAACATTAAAGAGCCACCATTAAGAACATTAAAGAGCCACCATGTCAAACATTAAAAAGCCACCATGTCGAACATTAAAGAGCCACCTTATCAAACATTAAAGAGCCACCATGTCGAACATTAAAGTGCCACCATATCAAACATAAAAGAGTTACCACGTTAAAAATTAAAGAGCCACCATGTCGAACAATAAAGAGCCACCATGTCAAACATAAAACAGACACCATTAAGAACATTAAAGAGCCACCATGTCGAACATTAAAGAGCCACCATGTCGAACATTAAAGAGCCACCATTTCGAAAATTAAGGAGCCACCATTTCAAACCTAAAAGAGCCACCATGTCGAACATTAAAAAGCCACCATGTCGAACATTAAAGAGCCACCATGTCGAACATTAAAAAGCCAACATGTCGAACATTAAAAAGCCAACATGTCAAACATAAAAGAGCCACCATGTCAAACCTAAAAAAGCCACCATGTCAAACATAGAAGAGCCACTATGTCAAACATAAAAAAGCCACCATGTCAAACATAGAAGAGCCACTATGTCAAACATAAAAGAGCCACCATGTCAAACATAAAAGAGCCACCATGTCAAACATAAAAGAGCCACCATGTCAAACATAAAAGAGCCACCATGTCAAACATAAAAGAGCCACCATGTCAAACATAGAAGAGCCACCATGTCAAACATAGAAGAGCCACTATGTCAAACATAAAAGAGCCACCATATCAAACATTCAAGATATACAATTTCAAATGTAAAGGTATAAAGCGCCATGCTAATTTAAAGGAACCACTATAAAGCTAAGGAAATTGTCGCTCTAGCTACTTATTGTCTGGTGGATGGTTGCTATTTGGGGATGCTATCTATCTGGGGGATGCTTGCTATTTGGAGGATGCTTGCTTTCTGGGGATGCTTGCTATCTGGGCGATGCTTGCAATTTGGGGGATGCTTGCTATCTGAGGGATGCTTGCTATCTGGTGGATGCTTGCTATCTGAGGGATGCTTGCTATCTGGTGGATGCTTGCTATCTGAGGGATGCTTGCTATCTGAGTGATGCTTGCTATCTGGGGGATGCTTGCTATCTGGTGGATGCTTGCTATCTGAGGGATGCTTGCTATCTGAGTGATGCTTGCTATCTGGGGGATGCTTGCTATCTGAGGGATGCTTGCTATCTGAGGGATGCTTGCTATTTGGGGTATGCTTGCTATCTGAGGGATGCTTGCTATCTGAGGGATGCTTGCTATTTGGGGTATGCTTGCTATCTGAGGGATGCTTGCTATCTGGGGAATGCTTGCTATCTGGGGAATGCTTGCTATCTGGGGGATGTTTGCTATCTGGGGGATGCTTGCTATCTGGGGGATGCTTGCTATCTGGGGGATGCTTGCTATCTGGGGGATGCTTGCTATCTGAGGGATGCTTGCTATCTGGGGAATGCTTGCTATCTGGGGAATGCTTGCTATCTGGGGAATGCTTGCTATCTGGGGGATGTTTGCTATCTGGGGGATGCTTGCTATCTGGGGGATGCTTGCTATCTGGGGGATGCTTGCTATCTGGGGGATGCTTGCTATTTGAGGGATGCTTGCTATCTGGAAAATGCTTGCTATCTGGGGGATGCTTGTGGTCTTGGGAAGATTTCTTATTGCAATTCACTTCATTTGAGCAGTTTGTCTGTTGTCTTTGTGAAGGATTTTTTGGCTGTCTTTTTGTTACTTGTAGAGAACAGAGATTCTATCCAGATGTCCCCCATCGGGGGGCGAAGATTGCTAGTCCAATATACTAAAAATGAGTTGTCTGTCGGTATGCGATAGATTTCAGAAAAAATGGCTCAACCGATTTTCTTCAAACTTGCACCATTCGATCAGAAATGTTCCTGGGACGGTACATGCATCTTGGCTAAGAAATTGCTCAATGTTAAAGGGATTAAATATTCGATAAACATGCTTTTTTGCAAAGGTCAAGCCAAATTTTTGACTTGAAATGCAATGTAAGAATGCTAGAGAAAAAACTGACTGGCTGAATTACGATTGTGATAAAGATTGCATCACAACAAGTTGAAAACAGTGCCACAGAAACGCACACAAGACTTGATTGAAATTGCGTAACCATATTGCTATCTTGAATTGAGGCTGATACTGGCTGACTGAGAAATTGATTATGTCATAACTTTTTACTCTAACCGACTTGCTATAAGTATTGAATTATAAGGGCCACAAGTCATGTTCTCCAATTGAAAAGAGATAGCCGGATGCAAACAGACTGGAATGCTAATGTAGCGACCTTGGTTCGAATCTTAGTAGTGAAAAATGTTTTTTATATTAAAACACCTTAAAAAACACAAAATTCTAAACATTAAAGAGCCACCATGTCGAACATAAAAGAGCCACCATATCAAACATTAAAGAGCCACCATTTCAAACATTAAAGAGCCACAATGTCAAACATTAAAGAGCCACCATTTCAAACCTGAAAGAGCCACCATGTCGAACATAAAAGAGCCACCATATAAAACAATAAAGAGCCACCATTTCAAACATTAAAGAGCCACAATGTCAAACATTAAAGAGCCACCATTTCAAACCTAAAAGAGCCACCATGTCGAACATTAAAGAGCCACCATGTTGAACATAAAAGAGCCACCATATCAAACATAAAAGAGTTACCATGTCAAACATTAAAGAGCCACCATGTTGAACATTAAAGAGCCACAATGTCAAACATTAAAGAGCCACCATTTCAAACCTAAAAGAGCCACCATGTCAAACATTAAAGAGCCACAATGGCAAACATTAAAGAGACACCATTAAGAACATTAAAGAGCCACCATGTCGAACATTAAAGAGCCACCATGTCAAACATAAAACAGCCACCATTTCGAAAATTAAAGAGCCACCATTTCAAACATTAAAGAGCCACCTTGTCAAATATTAAAGAGCCACAATGTCAAACATTAAAGAGCCACCATGTCGAACATAAAAGAGCCACCATGTAGAACATAAAAGAGTCACCATGTCAAACATTAAAGAGCCACCATGTAAAACATTAAAGAGCCAACATGTCGAACATAAAAGAGGTACCATGTCAAACATTAAAGACCCACCAGGTCAAACATGAAAGTGCCACTATGTCAAATATTAAAAAGCCACCATGTCAAACATTAAAGAGCCACCAGGTCAAACATGAAAGTGCCGCCATATAAAACATTAAAGAGCCACCATGTCAAACATTAAAGAGCCACCAGGTCAAACATATACATGACTCCATGTCAAACATTAAAGAGCCACCATGTCGAACATAAAAGGGCCACCATGTCAAACATTAAAGAGCCACCAGGTCAAACATGAAAGTGCCACCATGTAAAACATTAAAGAGCTACCATATCAGACATATACATGACTCCATGTCAAACATATACGTGACTCCATGTTAGACATTAAAGAGCCACCATGTCGAACATTAAAGATCTAACGTGTTAAAAATACAAGAGCCACCATGTCAAACATATACATGACTCCATGTCAAACATTGAAGAGACACCATGTCGAACATAAAAGAGCCACCATGCAAAACATAAAAGAGCCACCATGTCTAACATTAAAGAGCCACCATGGCAAACATATACATGACTCTATGTCGAACAATCAAGAGCCACCATGTCAAACATATACATGACTCCATGTCAAACGTTAAAGAGACACCATGTCAAACATTAAAGAGCCACCATGTCAAACATTTAAGAGCCACCAGGTCAAACATGAAAGTGCCACCATGTAAAACATTAAAGAGCCACCATGTCAAACATATACGTAACTCCATGTCAAACATTGAAGAGACCCCATGTCAAACATTAAAGAGCCACCACGTCGAACATAAAAGAGCCACCATGTAAAACATATACGTAACTCCATGTCAAACATTGAAGCGACACCATGTCGAACATTAAAGAGCCACCATGTCAAACATAAAAGAGCCATCATGTCAAACATTTAAGAGCCACTTTGTCTAACATTAAAGAGCCACCATGTCAAACATTAGAGAGCCACCATGTCAAACATAAAAGAGCCATCATGTCAAACATTTAAAAGCCACTTTGTCTAACATTAAAGAGCCACCATGTCTAACATTAAAGAGCCACCATGTCAAACATTAAAGAGCCCCCATGTCAGACATTGAAAAGCCACCGTATCAAACATAAAAGAGTTACCATGTAGAACATAAAAGAGCCATCATATCAACAAAAAGGAGCCACCATGTCAAACATAAAAGAGCCACCATGTCGAACATAAAAGAGCCACCATGTCAACATAAAAGAGCCACCATGTCAAACATAAAAGAGCCACCATGCCAAACAAAAAAGAGCCACCATTTCGAACATAAAAGAGCCACCATGTCAAACATATACTATACGTGTCTCTATGTCAAACATTAAAGCGCCATCATGGTGAAAATTAAAGAGCCACCCTCTCAAACATAAAAGAGCCACTATGTCAAACATATATGTGACTCCATGTCAAACATTGAACATAAAAGAGAGACCATGTCAAAACATTATTGAGCCACCATGTCAAACATTAAAAAGCTTGTTTGTTTACTCATAAAAGAGATAAAACACATAAAAGAGCCACCATGTCAAACATATATGACTCCATGTCAAACCTTAAACATAAAAAAGACACCATGTCACACATAAGGGAGCCGCCATGTCAAACATAGAAGAGCCACCATGTCGAACATTAAAGAGCCACCATTTCAAACATTAAAAAGCTATGATGTCAAACACAAAAGAGCCACCATGTCAAACATAGAAGAGACACCATGGCAAACATAGAGGAGCCACCATGTCAAACAATAAAGAGCTACCATGTCAAACATAGAAGAGCCACCATGTCAAACATTAAAGAGCTATCATGTCAAACACAAAAGAGCCACCACATCAAATATAGAAGACACCATGTCAAATATAGAAGAGCCACCATGTCAAACATTAAAGAGCTATCATGTCAAACACAAAAGAGCTACCATGTCAAACATAGAAGAGCCACCATGTCAAACATTAAAGAGCTATCATGTCAAACACAAAAGAGCTACCATGACAAATATAGAAGAGCCACCATGTCAAACATTAAAGAGCCACCATGTCAAACATAAAAGAGCCACCATGTCTGACATTAAAAAGCCATCGTTTCAAACATAAAACAGTTGCCATGTAGAACTTAAAACAGCCACCATGTCAAACATAAAATTTACACAATTTCAAACATAAAAGTAAGCGAATTTTAAAGGAGCCACTATAATGCTAAGGAAATTGTCGCACTAGCTACTTATTGTCTGGTGGATGCTTGCTATTTGGGGATGCTATCTATGTAGGGGATGCTTGCTCTCTGGAAGATGCTTGCTATCTGGGGGATGCTTGCTAACTGGGGGATGCTTGCTATCTTGGGAATGCTTGCTATCTGGGATGCTTGGTATCTGGGGGATGCTTGCTATCTGGGGGATGCTTGCTATCTGGGGGATGCTTGCTATCTGGGGGATGCTTGCTATCTGGGGGATGCTTGCTATCTGGGGGATGCTTGCTATCTGGGGGATGCTTACTATCTGGGGTCTGGGGAATGCTTGCTATCTGGGGGATGCTTGCTATCTGGGGTTGCTTTCTATCGGGGGGATGCTTGCTATCTGGGGTTGCTTTCTATCGGGGGATGCTTGCTATCTGGGGTTGCTTTCTATCGGGGGATGCTTGCTATCTGGGGTTGCTTTCTATCGGGGGATGCTTGCTATCTGGGGTTGCTTTCTATCGGGGGATGCTTGCTATCTGGGGTTGCTTTCTATCGGGGGATGCTTGCTATCTGGGGTTGCTTTCTATTGGGGGGATGCTTGCTATCTGGGGTTGCTTTCTATCGGGGGGATGCTTGCTATCTGGGGGATGCTTGCAGTCTGGGGGATGCTTGCAGTCTGGGGGATGCTTGCAGTCTGGGGGATGCTTGCTATTTGGGGATCGATGCTTGAATGCTGTCTGAGGATGCTTGCTGTCTTGGGATGTTTTGTTTTTAAGAGGGAATGTCTGTTGTTTTTTATGAAGGCTTTTTTTGCTGTCTATTTGTTATTTGTAAAGAACAAGGATTCTATCCAGATGTCCCCCATCGGGGGGCAAAGATTGCTAGTGGTATACTAAAACTAAAAAATCAAAATTGTTACATGTACATGTATAAACCATGTAGACTCCTCCATGAATATGAGCCCTGATAAGCTGTTAGTGTTGAATAAGAATTACTAATGGCTTGCTTAAGTTTCCTTAATTCAGATCAGCAAATGCGTACATGTACATGTAAATGTGTACTTTTGCGCGTACATGTGTCAAAATTTTGTCTGCATGGACTTGGTCGATCACGATCGTGCCTGAGCGTAACGTACACATTACGATTATGCGTATTTTAAATTCTGCCGAATCCTAGCTGTGAGTGTGACGAATAAGGCGAATAAAGACGGATTTGTGTAGCGGTTAATTTAGATAGTTCACGATTAATTAGCAGATCGGCAAGCCGCTTCAACCCTTAGACTTTTGCTAGTGCTACTTAAAATTGCTGGATCACTTAATTAATTAATTGGTGTGCCAAGGTAGACGGCGGAAGAGTTGGTGTAAGGAGGCCAGACAGCGTCACAGCTAAGGGTTAGCGAGCCTAGGTCGAGAAGCGAAGCAAGGGGAAGGGCGAGAGCGGCTGCTGACTGTAGTGCAAGCATATATTTAAAGGTAAACAGATAACAACAACACCCTTAATCCAAAACCCAGACAAAAAACCCCCCACGCGGACGCGGCGCGCAATGTACATGTACAAATTAATCGATAATATATATCGTGCAAGAATAACATCGCGTCAGTACATGTACATAGGTAGAACTACTTTACGAGAAATAATAACGATATGAATGAAATACAAATAATAGAATAAATACATACGAGGCTACAAAAACAAAGCAATTAACAGTAAAAATAGCCCGATAATAATACGTAAGAATATTGTTAAAATAAATGAAATAATACAGTGGTAGTACGGTATGCATATGAAAATAAATAAATACGATACACGCTTCTACGAATCACACTGTCACATGAGTATAGAGCAGGGCCATTAAGCAATAAAGTTCAAAGAGTTAAGATTCAGAGTGATTTAAGGCTATCTGAGTGAGAAACTGCATGTACATAATGCAGGGCTGCGTATTTTGTTGTTGTTGTTGACATGAAAAGCGAGAGCAACGCATGTAGCTGGTACTGTACATGTGAGATTCTACTTCATCTTTTCCATACCGCACGACTCCAGAGTCTCCAGAGTATTTGAAAAAGTCGTCTAGAATCAAAGAAAACTAATTAGCAGTTTGACATAGTAACTACAAATTCTGATTTTCAGTTTATAGTTCCGGAATGTACCATTTTTAACTAAATATAAAAACTTTTGCTCTTTTGCTAGAGTCGTTTTTTATTAGACTTCTGTAGGGTTTTACAGTACAAAGGTACAAAAGTTTATGTTTTTTAAATACAGCAATAATGTAATTTATGGTATGATTGGCTGTATTTATTCAACATAAACTCATTTATAATTTATCGGCCTGAAGACGAAGACTAAGTAAGACGAAGTTACCTACGTTTTGTCTTGTATGTGTATTTTATAGCTCATACTCTTAAACTATTGCTTCTGAATATTACAACTGAAAAATAATATAACCATACAGTTAAAATGACAGACTGAATTAATTGTCACCAATGATAGTATGGTACTAATGAGTTTCACTTCAAACTTCGCATTTCAACTTGTTATACAACCACCAATGATATATGATAAATATGTAATTTAAAGTATACAGTGATTCAAAAACATCAGTGGCATAATAATACAGCCGATTTCTCACTGATTTTTTGAAATCTCAAGCTACAGAGGTATAGATGCTCGTAAATTATCCCGATACTAATATAGTTCTTTTAGGTTTTAAAGTAAAAAACAAAGGCCTAATTTCTTTACTTGTTTACAACATCGTAATACAGTCAAATTATACGTATTAACTGCTTTACATATGTGCATTTAAAAGCTAATAAATAATTAGGAATTTTATTACTGTTAGCAAGTAACAACTACATTTCAATTTTAGCTACAATTAGTCTAGTTTTCTAATTTAACTAGAAAAGTTCTTCAAAGAAAGAAAGATTCTTATTGAAAGAAATAAACTGATAAAATTTAATATTGGAATATGTAATAAAGAAAACTGATTGAATGGCTTTAAAAACATATATTTTAATGAGAATAATGTTTCAAAAATTAAAATTTATTGATGCAATAATTGCCTAGTAAGAGCATTCTAATAGCTCTTCAATAATTCTTCCTGAGTGGTTTTTATTTAGATGAATTATTGCAATGCTTCAATGAGGATTTTTTTCTTTTTTCAATGAAGTCAGCTTAACAGATAAGTAAGATTTCATTGGAATTTAAGCTTACAATCGCAATTCAACTTTTCAGCCATATTAATCAATAAGTAAACCGAAACTTGACAAGTTGCAATCTGCAGTCAGGCCCTGATGGACTCGACCATGTGCCAATCAAGCGCACCAGGACTCGCTCGTCTGAGCAGAGCGGATTGCTCGATCGATCGCTGGTGCTCAAATGGCCGAAAGAGGAGCTGCAGGACAGGTTACTGACCCTCTATCACGAACACAGCCAGCTGAAGGAGAAAATGCGGGAACAGGAGGATGCGCTCAAGAACTCGAAGCTGGTGCAGACAAAAACGCAAGAAAAGGTGAGCCACGGAAGAGACTAAAAACCGTTTGTACTTTTTTCGTAGGAAGTCGAGGTGCCCATGGGCGCAATAAGCAAAAAAATTAACAGACATTATTCTTTTTTATTATTATGAAAATAAATCTGCCTTAATTAAATCTCTGTCTGTATCAACTTAATGGAGAATCGAATTTGAATATATAGAAATTATAATGATAAGCTGACTGGTATAGCTTAGCTGTCCACTATACTTTATTATCTTCCAACTCAGCACACTCATTATTTGTCATCCTTATTGTTCATCGTCTCTACTCTTCATCATTCCTATCCTTCATCATCCCTATCCTTCATCATCCCTATCCTTCATCATCCCTATCCTTCATCATCCCTATCCTTCATCATCCCTATCCTTCATCATCCCTATCCTTCATCATCCCTATCCTTCATCATCCCTATCCTTCATCATCCCCATCCTTCATCATCCCTATCCTTCATCATCCCTATCCTTCATCATCCCTATCCTTCATCATCCCTATCCTTCATCATCCCTATCCTTCATCATCCCTATCCTTCATCATCCCTATCCTTCATCATCCCTATCCTTCATCATCCCTATCCTTCATCATCCCTATCCTTCATCATCCCTATCCTTCATCATCCCTATCCTTCATCATCCCTATCCTTCATCATCCCCATCCTTCATCATCCCTATCCTTCATCATCCCTATCCTTCATCATCCCTATCCTTCATCATCCCTATCCTTCATCATCCCTATCCTTCATCATCCCTATCCTTCATCATCCCTATCCTTCATCATCCCTATCCTTCATCAACCCTATCCTTCATCATCCCTATCCTTCATCATCCCTATCCTTCATCATCCCTATCCTTCATCATCCCTATCCTTCATCATCCCTATCCTTCATCATCCCTATCCTTCATCATCCCTATCCTTCATCATCCCTATCCTTCATCATCCCTATCCTTCATCATCCCTATCCTTCATCATCCCTATCCTTCATCAACCCTATCCTTCATCATCCCTATCCTTCATCATCCCTATCCTTCATCATCCCTATCCTTCATCATCCCTATCCTTCATCATCCCTATCCTTCATCATCCCTATCCTTCATCATCCCTATTATTCATCGTCATCAACTCAGCATCCCTTGTTTTTCATCAATTCGCCAAGTCATTCGTCATCATTGTTCCCAACTCAACCTTGCCCAGCTGCGCCAACTGCAGTCCCGGATGGGCGCCTCGCAAGCTGAGATTCGCGCCACAGATCAAGTTGTGAAGCTGGAGATGAGGCTGGTTGAGCTGGAGAAGCAGAACGCACAGCTGCAGGGCCGGATGGCGCTGAAAAATGCGCAGGCCGGGTCGGCCGCTGGCGGCGGGTCGCCGAAACGGCGCGGCGGCTATCGTGGCGGGAGCTCGAGCTCGCGACTGCAAAACCGAGGCCTGTCGTCCAGTTTTGGAGGCGGCGTGGGCAGCGGCGGCGGTAACTCTGAGGAGGTGCAGCGGCTTCGGCAAGAGGTGGAGTCGCTAAAGGAGCAGCTGAACCTGAAGGACATGGAGTTGAAGAGCGCTGCTAAGGTTCGTAATAATACACTACCCATACTATTGATAGTATAATGTTTACCACGAGGCGTAATATCAATACTTCCTTCTTTTCAAGATTATGCACTCAGAGGCAGTACTTGCTACTGTCAGTAGTACTAGCGCACTTAGAAAATTTATTACTACTGATAGTAGCAGTGTTACTTTTGTTTTAATACTACTGATAGTAGCAAACTTACTTATATTTTAATACCACTGATAGTAGAAAACTCACTTATATTTTAATACTACTGATAGTAGCAAACTTGCTTATTTTTAATACTACTGATAGTAGCAAACTTGCTTATATTTTAATACTACTGATAGTAGCAAACTTGCTTATATTTTAATACTACTGATAATAGCAAACTTACTTATATTTCAATACTACTGATAATAGCAAACTTACTTATATTTTAATACTACTGATAGTAGCAAACTTGCTTATATTTTAATACTACTGATAATAGCAAACTTGCTTATATTTTAATACTACTGATAGTAGCAAACTTACTTATATTTTAATACTACTGATAATAGCAAACTTGCTTATATTACTACTGATAGTAGCAAACTTACTTATATTTCAATACTACTGATAGTAGCAAACTTTACTTATATTTTAATACTAATGATAGTAGCAGTCTTAATTCTGTTTCAATACTCTTGAAATCTTCACAACGCTCCGCGTATCCAGGACGCCAACTCTGAGCGAGAGACGGCCCGCATTCAGGCGGGCGGCTCCCAGCTGATGTCGATGCAGGAGGATCTCGAGAGAGTGCGGATGCAGCGCCAGCTACGCGAGAAAACCGCCATGGTTGATCAGCTGCAGTTGCGCTGCGACACTCTCGAGGAGCGAATCCGGGACCTTCAGTCGGCCAACTCCGCCCTGATGCAGAGCTCCGAGCAGTCAAGACTCAGCGCCCGGCTTCGAGACGAAGAGGCGGCGGCCTCAGCTGGCAGCGAGGCCGTGAGTCAGGCTACTCAGAAGCGGCTGCTGCAGATGGAGCTGGCTCTGGAGGATGCGAGGGCCGAGGCTCAGATTCTGAGGGAGTCCAATGAGAAACTCATCGCCAGGTGAGGATACCATTCTTCATCATCCCTAGCTCAGCATCCTCTATTCTTCATCATCCTGAACTCAGCATCTCTTATTCTTCATCATCCCTAGCTCAGCATTTCTTATTCTTCATCATCCCTAACTCAGCATCTCTTATTCTTCATCATCCCAAACTCAGCATCTCTTTTTCTTCATCATCTCCAAACTCAGCATCCCAGATTCTTCATAATTCCAATCTCGGCACCGCCTATTCTTCATCATTCCCAAACTCAGCATCCCCTATCTATTCTTCATCATCCCTAAACTCAGCAGCCTTTATTCCTCACTATCTCTAATTCGTCACGTCATCTTTTACTCTTCATCATTCTCAGCTCAGAATCTCTTATTCTTCATTATAAAAGTCCATCCAGCCTCTCCATTCCTCACCATCTTCAGCACTGCATCCCTGTTCTTCATTTCTATCGTTAGCACCTGACCTTATCT
>NIVC01000884.1:122500-265000 GCA_002269645.1 Macrostomum lignano | reverse complement strand
CCGCCTTAGAGTTCAGCGTCGTCTGCGAGGCGCTGGACGGGAGCGACTTTTTCTTCGATTTGGCCAAGGCCCAGCTGCCTCTGGATAAATTTAATGACAGTCGGAGGCCCGCTGAAGAGACTCTCAACGGTAAGAGTGTATAATGGTGCATGAGTCAGTGTGCATAAGGGAAGATTAGTCACTGATGTACGTTATGAGATGAATCATTGTACATTTAACGATGAGTCATTCATGCATGATATTTTGGAGCTGGATGAGTCATCAATGTACGCTTGGCTAAGAGCCGATCAGCTCTATGAAAATTTAAGCACTAACCTAAATCTAAACTCTAACCTTAAGATAAACCCTAATCCTACACTAGAGGCCTTAACCCTAACCTACAAGTCAATACCATTAAAAAGGGTAGTGGCTATACGTTCGTACATGCATTCTATGAATTGACGCGATAAATCAAAATTGTTTTATTTCAGTGGTATCGAACGGTCAGATAATTGGAACGCTCAAAGTGGCAACCGATTTGCCGAATCTGTTGCGAGCTGTCAACAAAGAGCTGCCGCCATCTGTCAAGCGCAGAGGCTAAATCGCGGCTAAATGTTTGCCGTATAAAGATAATCTGAATTACATGTAAGTGGCTGTAGAGTGCAGTTTTTTTCTAACTCAGACGAAAAACTATATTTTAATTTTTAGGGTGCGTTCGAGTAGCTTAAATTACTTAGCATATTTAAATTTACAATCTAACTTCTGTCAGTAAAACAAATTTAATTCAGTTGCACCATTAAAACAATTATGCATAATAAAAAGGTAGAAAAAATTTCCAACCTTAGTTAAATGTATTTTACATAAAGGATGAGGATGAACTTAATAATAGAGTAAGGAGTTAAACTATCTTAAAGTGGATATTACGTAATCAAAACGTAAAAATACATGTACATTACGCAATATACAATTCTTAATTATAAATCTATATTCACAATTCATATATTATAATATTCTGTACTACTAACTACAAACAATTAAACTTTATGAACATTGATAAACTGTTGTTACCGGTTATCGTGCTTAACCGTAGTAAAAATGTTTTACTGATGCAAACATTAGATCATGTACCTTTTTAATCATTCTAAGCTTGTCTTAAGCTACCTAAACGCACCATTTATTTTGAGTTATTTTTTTATTTCTATGCATTGTGTCCGCGTATTTGACATTCAATTTTTAATTTCAATACTTTGCAACGACTTTTGTATAATTATTTTAGGGCGATTATTCTCGAAAAATTAAAAGATGAAGATCCAAATGCTAAAACAGTTTCTGCACCTTTAGATTTTATGAAACGTTCAGTTTTACTAGGCCCAGGACACAAGATGACTTTCAAACTGTAAAATAAGCAGCGAAATTTCAATCTGTAAACTACATTTAATCAAACTTGAACTGTTATTTTGACTTTAACAGTGAGACTATTTAGCAATGTCTGTGTCAAAAGGAATAAAACCTAGTTATGGTGCTTATTTAACTTCACTGTAAAATCTGTGATACTAAAAACTTTGTATTCTACCAGTTTGCAACATTTGTGTGCTTTAACAAGCCAACTTCCAACAACTCCCTTGACATTGGGACTTATTGCACCTAAATTATTTATACTTATATTTAAGCATGCACGACAGTTCCTGTAATTGATATCGATGATTGTTTTACCATAAACAAAATATATGCGCAAATATACTGATTTTTAAACTGTTTATGCTATTAAAACTAAACTTTTGACAGGATCAGATAATTTTAAATGATTTCAGTCAAATATTAGATTTTTTTATGATTTAGATGAGTTTGTATTGATACATAAATATTTTTTGAATGAAATTGTATTTTATAATAATGAATCGATTATGCAATCAAAATACGCAACATGTAAAAAGCACTTACGTTTTCGGATACTATGCATATACGTGTAAAAGAAATAGGCTTTTAGAAAATCGTGCAAATAAGGACAGATTAATTGTATAATAACTATTTCACATTCACATTTTTCACATGTAAACTTCCACTGCTATTATTATTAGCTAGCTGTAAGTATTTTTTATTGTAATCGTAAGCCACAGATATAAAATGTCTTTAACTGATGGGAAAATTGAAGCATATACTTAAAAAATTATGACGAAAAAGCTCTTTTCAATGCGCTGCCGCCAGTAAGACTTTTTTATTAAGTAATATGATTTGCAAGTAATTGAATAAGGTAGATTTCTAGCAGTAGCACCTTGAATACTAGAACGATTCTATAGCTCTCTGACGCTAAGACAAAAAGTTTGTTATGTTTTTAGGCAATTCAGATTTACATGTATATACTTTAAATATATTAATCCACAATCTTTATCTAGTCCAGCCGTCGTCGCTGCGCCTCCCCAACATCAATTCTGCCACCTTGTCGCAGCCGATCTCCCACCAGGCGAACTTGGCTCTCAATGTTGTCCAACTTGCTGGCTTGCTTGGCGGCAATGTTGGCGCACTTTGTGCTCAGCTTCTCCACCGCAGTGCCGTCCGGATAAATTTTGTCGCGCAGGTGTCGCCGCTTGCCGCGAAATTTGAAGGCCTGATAGCGCAGGAAGCTGCGATAGCGGTCAGAGAAGTTGCGGAATTTCTGCTCCGAAGGGGTCCAGCCCTGCGGCACGGAAATCACTGGCGGTTATCAGAAAGTAAGCATACGTGCACCCATCTCAATCTCAATGCAATCCGCTCACCCAGCTGACTCATACACAACCACCTCACTCCTCAAACGCACCCACCTCACTCCTACGCACCCACCTCACTCCTCCTACGCACCCACCTCACTCCTCCTACGCACCCACCTCACTCCTCCTACGCACCCACCTCACTCCTACGCACCCACCTCACTCCTCCTACGTACCCTCCTCACTACTATGTACCGACCCCACTCCTCCTACCTAAACCCACCTCACTCCTAAGTACCCACCTCACTCCTCCTACGTACCCACCTTACTCTTACGCACCCACCTCACTCCTCCTACGCACCCACCTCACTCCTCCCACGTACCCACCTCACCCCCCCCTTCGCACCCACCTCACTCCTTCTACGCATCCACCTCACTCCTCCTACGCACCAACCTCACTCCGCTCAACCATCCCATCTCCACCCAACCCACCCAGCCCATCCGCCAAACCTGTGCTCTGGCCCTCCGCCGCCGATAATAGAAGCTCCATAGCAGCGGCATGAACAGCATCTCGAGCACGTTAACGGGCGGCGGGGTCAGCCAATGCCGCTCGTATTGGATCATCAGCTTGGCCTTGGACAGGCGCCAGATGTCGAAGGCGCGTTCGCTTTTCTCGGCCACGGTGAGGCTGAACTTGGCGATGAGCATGTTGGTCATGACCAGAAACACCAGCAGGATAACGAATACCAGGCCGTTGGCATACAGCTGAATTTTTTTTATTATGTTCATTATGTTTGTGGTGGGATTATGTGGCTGTGGGAACAACTTGAATATAGGGAAACGGGTAAAACGGCCCCTGCTGAGGACGGCCATAATTCAAGCGATTTCTTAGCTTTCTACAATAATTGATGGTCTAAGTGCACTTTACAGCACTCACTGAAGGACCCTGAGGGGTAGCGGCACTCACTGAAGGACCTCTCAGGGGTAGCGGCACTCACTGAAGGACCTCTCAGGGGTAGCGGCACTCACTGAAGGACCCTCAGGGGTTGCGGCACCCCGCGAAACACCTTAGCTCGTAGTGCTTACCTTCCTGAAGAAAAGCACCGAGTCGGAGACCACTGCCGCCTCCTCGCTGGCGACAGTGCCATTGCTTCCAAGAAAAGTGTCCAACTCGTCCATAAGCTTGGTCTGCTCGCCAGGCAAGTCCATCTCCAGCTGGCCGAAGGTGAGAAAGAAGCCCCGAACCGCCACCTGTCGCATGAGCAGGTACCAGTCCCGGTTGGGCCGGGGGCAGAGCAGATTGACAACCAAGAGGCCGAACAGGCCAATTATGATGCAGTTGATGCACAGGAAAGGCGGCAGGTCCCTGAGAAACAGCGAGCGCATCATGCTGACTGTCGGCCCGATCCAGTGAAACGGTCTCAGGTAAGACAGCAGTCTCAGACCCAGGGCTACTATGGCAAAGCCGGTGAAAAAGTACAACTGCTCAGATGAGTTGTCCGTTGACAGCATGATGCAGGCTGTGACGCCGGGAATCAGAATCACAATCAGATCGATGGCGTTCCAGCGATCCGTGCGGAAATAGGTGAGCAGTGAGCGGGCCAGCACGTATAACAGGAAAATAAAATTTATCGGCATTAGTAGAAGACCCGTTGTCAGCTTTCGATAGGCGCCTGTCAGATTTGAGAAATTAGACTGTTTAAATACAGAATACAAATTCGTGGGCTGTCGGAGCCAATGAGCGATAGACTCGGGAGTGAGATGTCTGTCGGGGCCAATCAGCGATAGACGGGGAGTGAGGTGGCAATCAGAGCCAATCAGCGATAAACTGGGGAGTGAAGGCATCTTGTCTGTAAAACCTATAAACTAAGAGATTGGGGGTTGCTGTTGGCCAATCTAATCAAACAGGGGAGTGCTCAAAAAGGCAGCAGCCATTCAGAAGGAGCGGGTTAAACAAGGCACAAAAACGAACCGACTCCGCAAGTTCCGCAGCAGCCGTCTCCGCCGACGCAGCACTTGCAGTTGCACCGTCTGCTGTAGAATTTGGCGCAGAATTGGTGGGAAAATTTCTGATTGCGCCGCATCGCGTCCCAAACTTCCGGCATCTCCTGGCAGAGAAAGCCGGCCGAGAAGGCCATGAGCAGGGTGACCTCGAGCCACTTAGTATTTGGCAGCGGCCCGAACACGGCCAGGCGGCAGTACATCACCATGAACAAGGCGTAGCTAAGGAAGTCCAGGAAGTAGCGGCCAATCAGCGGCAGAGTGGCGGCCCGTCTGCCTTTTGGCCTCGGAGGCATCGCGCCGCTGCCGAGCCAGGCGCGATCGACGAAGTCGTTCAAGCACTTGGTTGAGAACACCTAGGAATGCGGAGTGAGGGTAATAGTCAACTAACTAACTAACTAACTGACTAACTAACTAACTAACTAACTAACTAACTAACTAACTAACTAACTAACTAACTAACTAACTAACTAACTAACTAACTAACTAACTAACTAACTAACTAACTAACTAACTAACTAACTAACTAACTAACTAACTAACTAGCTATCTAACTAACTAACTAACTAACTATCTAACTAACTAACTAATTAGTTAACTAATTAATTAACTAACTAACCAACCAACTTACTTACTTACTAACTAACTAACTAACTAACTAACTAACTAACTAACTAACTAACTAACTAACTAACTAACTAACTAACTAACTAATTAATAATTTAACTAATTAATTAACTAACTAACTAACTAACTAACTAACTAACTAACTAACTAACAAACTAATTAATTAACTAATTAATTAACTAACTAACTAACTAACTAACTAACTAACTAACTAACTAACTAACTAACTAACAAACTAATTAATTAACTAACTAACTAACTAATTAATAATTTAACTAATTAATTAACTAACTAACTAACTAACTAACTAACTAACAAACTAATTAATTAACTAACTAACTAACTAATTAATAATTTAACTAATTAATTAACTAACTAACTAACTAACTAACTAACTAACTAACTAACTAACAAACTAATTAATTAACTAATTAATTAACTAACTAACTAACTAACTAACTAACTAACTAACTAACTAACTAACTAACTAACTAACTAACTAACTAACAAACTAACTAACTAACTAATTAATAAACTAATTAATTAACTAATTAATTAACTAACTAACTAACTAACTAACCAACTAACTAACTAACTGACTAACTAACTAACTAACTAACCAACTAACTAACTAATTAACTAATTAATTAACTAACTAACTAACTAACTAACTAACTAACTAACTAACTAACTAATTAATTAACTAACTAACTAACTAACTAACTAACTAACTAACTAACTAACTAACTAACTAACTAACTAACTAACTAACTAACTAACTAACTAACTAACTGACTAACTAACTAACTAACTGAGCAGCTGCCCCTACCTGCTGACAGCCGCTGAGCTGCATCAGCTCAAAGACGCTCCTCTCCGCTGGCTTGGACTTCACCGGGTCCGTGCAGTTGAACAGCGGCCCCCGGGTGCCGGCGGCGGCCGCCGACGCCAGGCCGAAGCTGCCGCGCAGGAATTTGAACACGTCGCTCCGCTGGGTCTCGCGGCAGTTTTTGTACAGCTGACGCACCGAGTTCAGCAGCAGGCGAGTGGCGAACCGGTGAGATTCAAACAGGCGCAGGTCGACGCTGACGCGGCCTCGACGACAAGGCAGCAGGTCGGAGCCACCGCCATCGCCGCCGCTGCCTCCTTCGTCGAACAGGCAAGCGGGCCAGCGACTCAAGCCGGAGCTGCTCAGCAGGCGGCACTCGATCAGCACCAGCAGGCAGGTTGGCACCAAGTCGAACTGCCGCATCACCAGCAGCTCCTTGGCGACGGCGAATCGGCGCCATTTCAGCGCCGCAACCGCCACGTTGTTCATGCACCAGAGGGAGTAGCGGTCGCTCAGCGCCTCCGTCGCCAGGTCGGCCACTCGGTCTTCGCAGGACGGCCCGGCCACAATGGCCTTCAGCAAGGATTCATCGAGCCGACGCTCCTGGTGGAGACGCAAAATTAAACGGGCGGCAGCGACTGAAGTCGTAAATTCAGCTTGCAATGCCAAAGGCGCGACCTTATATATCCCCTCGTAATCAGCTTTTGGCGCCTTTTTAAGCGAATTTCGGCGCCCATTGATAACAAATTTTTGCGCCCATTTATGACTAATTTTTGTGTTATTTTAAACCGAATTTAGGCGCTCATTTTAGCAAAGTTTGGCGCTTGTTTATAAATATATTTGGCGTTAATTTAAACTAAATTTAGGCACCCATTTTTAACTACTTTATGCCCTCAAATAAAAAAAATCTTGACGCCAATTTATGAACAATTTTGGCGTTTATTTAAACTGATTTTTGGCGCCCATTTATAACAAAATTTGGCTCTGATTCATGACTACTTTTGGCGTTAATTTAAACCGAATTTTGGCACCCATTTATAACAATTTGTGCCCACATTTACGAGTATAACAAATTTAGGCGCCTATTTAAACATAATTTTGGTACTTATTATAACAAAATTTTGCGTGCGTTTGAAAGAGAGTTTTAGCGCTTGTTTGTAGCAACATTTGGCACTCATTTATGACTAATTTTGGCGTTAGTTTAAACCAAATTTAGGCGCCCATTTCATAGCAGCAAAAAAACTCGAAACAAGGACCTCGAGCTTCGCACCTGGCCCAGATGAACAATATATGCTCGGAATTGCTGATCCACCGAGCTCGGGCTGAACACCAGACCGTCCCACAGGCGCAACGCTGAGATGCTGAGCAGCAGGCGCACCGAGTTGTCCCTGATGGCCGCGTACAGCAGCTGGATGGCTGGGTGGCAGTCGCCATCGTCGACTAGCAAGTCGCCGTAGGCGAATCTGTTGGCGACGCCGACGGTGTCGCGGCCGCGGATGGCGGCGATGCGGCGACGCAGATGCAGACTGCAGTGCGAGTACATGATCTGGGGAGGGGATGGGGTCAGTCTGGGATGACGATCAATCAAACTAATATGGGATCATCTCAGATGGGATCAATGTAGGATGGGATCATCTAGGATGGGATCATCTGGGATGGGATCATCTAGGATGGGATCATCTAGGATGAGATCATCTAGGATGGGATCATCTGGGATGGGATCATCTGGGATGGGATCATCTGGGATGGGATCATCTGGGATGGGATCATCTGGGATGGGATAAGTCTGGGATGGGATCATCTGGGATGGGATAAGTCTGGGATGGGATCATCTGGGATGGGATCATCTGGGATGGGATCATCTAGGATGGGATCATCTAGGATGGGATCATCTGGGATGGGATCATCTGGGATGGGATCATCTGGGATGGGACCATCTGGGATAAATCCCCTAACCTGTTCGGCCTCCTCGCAGCTCGGCAGGGCACAGGAGGACCACACTGGGTCAATGAGGCTGTGCACCACCTCGAGCTCCGCGCTGTTCTCGCAGGCAGTCAGCAGGGACTCGAGCCCGTCGCTCTCAATGGCCAAGTCCACGCAGGTCAGGCCGCTGTCGCTGCGGGCCGACAAGCGAAGTCCGTGCCGGACGAGATGGGCGATGTTCTTGGTGAGGCGGGCCTGGACAGCGAAGTGCAGGCAGGTGAACCCGGCGCAGATGCCACCGGTAACCCGCGACAGCAACAGTCGCGACCAGCGCTCGGGACCGAACCTGAGGAGGGAGAGGGTGAGTAACTTGTGAGCGTGACAGTGGGCCGGGTAGGAGTAGGAGCTAAAGTATATAGAAAAAGAGTGACAGAGAGTGACAGAATGAGAGTGACAGAATGAGAGTGACAGAATGAGAGTGACAGAATGAGAGTGACAGAATGAGAGTGACAAAATGAGAGTGACAGAATGAGAGTGACAGAATGAGAGTGACAGAATAAGAGTGACAGAGTGAGAGTGACAGAATGAGAGTGACAGAATGAGAGTGACAGAATGAGAGTGACAGAATGAGAGTGACAGAATGAGAGTGACAGAATGAGAGTGACAGAATGAGAGTGACAGAATGAGAGTGACAGAATGAGAGTGACAGAATGAGAGTGACAGAATGAGAGTGACAGAATGAGAGTGACAGAATGAGAGTGACAGAATGAGAGTGACAGAATGAGAGTGACAGAATAAGAGTGACAGAATGAGAGTGACAAATTGAGAGTGACAAATTGAAAGTGACAGAATGAGAGTGATAGACTGAGCTCCACCTCTCGGCCAGTAGCAGCTCCAGGCTGGCTAGGCAGGAGTGGCCGGCGGCCACATGGGCCAGGGTCATGCCGTGCGAGTTCTGCAGGCACTCTTCGACCACAGCATCGCCGAACTCGGGGGCGGCCAACAGGGCGCGGAGAAAGTCGAGTCGGTCCCGTTGGACGCCGACAAACAGCGGGTTGAACCCGATGGAATTCTCGTCAGACAGGCGCAGCCCCAGCAACTGCGGGATGGTCGGATGAGTTAATGAGTGAGTTTATGAGTGAGTTTATCAGTAAATTTATCAGTGAGTTTATGAGTGATTTTATCGGTGAGTTTTATAATTGTGTTTATGAGATCATTAGCGAGATCATGAGTGAGATCATGAGTGAGATCATGAGTGAGATCATGAGTGAGATCATGAGTGAGATCATGAGCGAGATCATGAGTGAGATCATGAGTGAGATCACGAGTGAGATCATGAGTGAGATCATGAGTGAGATCATGAGTGAGATCATGAGTGAGATCATGAGTGAGATCATGAGTGAGATCATGAGTGAGATCATGAGTGAGATCATGAGTGAGATCATGAGTGAGATCATGAGTGAGATTATGAGTGAGATTATGAGTGAGATCATGAGTGAGATCATGAGTGAGAACATGAGTGAGATCATGAGTGAGATCATGAGTGAGATCACGAGTCAGATCATCACCTGCAGCCGGGCCATCATCGCCAGCACATCCTCCAACCGCGCCTCCAGCTCGGGCTGCTCCATCAGCTGGTGGAAGGCGTTGCTGCCGGTGATGTCGGCGGCTGTCGGGTCGGCACCGCAGTCGAGCAGGCGGCCAGCCAGAGTGAGCTGGCCCAGTGCGCAGGCCTGCAGCAGAGGCTGGATGCCGATGCAGTTGCTGGCGTTCACATCGCAGAGGCCGGAGCGCAGCAGGTAGCCGGCGCTGAGCGGCTTGCCGAGGCCGCAGCAGAGCAGCAGGGGAGTCGCTCCGGAGGAGTTCCGCTCGTCCAGGCTGCGCTCTGTAGCCTTGACATAGTCGAGAAAGTCCACTGCCACAGCGTCGGGCAGACGGCGGACCACCAGGTGGGCGGCGGTGTCGCCGGAGCCGGTGCGGGTCTCCTTGGAATGAACAAGATTTTAGTTTCGGCTTTTAGTTTTAGATTTTAGTTTTAGATTTTAGTTTTAGCTTTTAGTTTTAGATTTAAGTTCTACATTTTAGTTTTAGCTTTTAGTTTTGGATTTTAGTTTTAGATTTTAGTTTCAGATTTTAGTTTTAGATTTTAAGTTCTACATTTTAGTTTTAGCTTTTAGTTTTAGATTTTAGTTTTAGCTTTTAGTTTTAGATTTTAGTTCTAGATTTTAGCTTTAGCTTTTAGTTTTGGATTTAAGTTCTACATTTTAGTTTTAGCTTTTAGTTTTGGATTTTAGTTTTAGGTTTTAGTTTTAGATTTTAGTTCTACAAATTCTCAATGCACAGAGTTTCAATGAGAAAGTCAGGTCCTGCGTGAATATGTACATGCCTCAATTTTCTTAGAAACGAGCTGGAGGCCAGTAAGGAATGAAATGCTTGTCCTATTGTTAATGCAGTCATTAATGCATGGGGTTTCTGCCATAGACAAACTCAACTGCAGCTGTCCCAGAGATCTCACCTGTTGCAGCAGCACCAGCCGCTCAAACTGGTCAGGATCGGGCAGCTCGTGCCGCAGCTGCTGGTACCGCTCCAGGGCCTGCTTGTGCTGCGGCACCTCGATGTACAGCGACTGCAACTGCTGGTGCCGATGCATCCTGCAGTCTGCCGGAAATTCGCTGCTAAACTGAAACGCAGCAGAATAAGCCGCAAGAACTGAGACTTTCCAACTGTATTTATCAGAGCCTGATGCCAAACTGATGGCAAGCTGCGATAATGAAGCTGAGAGTCTGCAGACAGAAGCATGCATATGCGCAGCGATCGAACGCAGATCTTCCTTCACTCGGGCTGCTTCCGGTGTTAAACCATTTGCGAATGGATTGTAAAGCTATGTGCATGCACCAGCGAAGTGAACTATAAAGTAGATCCACAGCAGGGCAATACTGATCAGTCAGTGATACAATATTTAGCCGCAATTAATGCTCAAAATATTTAATCATTTCCAAAGATAAATTTGTAAACTTTATAAGCCCGCAATTAGAATCAACCCGCAATCCAAGAATTAAGAAATTTATGACAATTTTGGATACAGAATGTTAAATTTACCACTTGGCGCACTAAAAGCAATAACTGACTTGCAAGGCTTGATAGACGGAGGGTCTTCATTCTAATTGAATTTATGCATTCATAACATCCTGAGGTTCTGGATTAGAACCCTAAGTGCCGCGGGCTGAGGTCAGTAACTGTCTAGAGATTTAGGTCAGTAACTGTCTAGAGATTTAGGTCAGTAACTGTCTAGAGATTTAGGTCAGTAACTGTCTAGATATTCAGGTCATGTAAGTGTCTAGAGATTTAGGTCAGTAACTGTCTAGATATTCAGGTCATGTAAGTGTCTAGAGATTTAGGTCAGTAACTGTCTAGAGATTTAGGTCAGTAACTGTCTAGAGATTTAGGTCAGTAACTGTCTAGAGATTTAGGTCAGTAACTGTCTAGAGATTTAGGTCAGTAACTGTCTAGAGATTTAGGTCAGTAACTGTCTAGAGATTTAGGTCAGTAACTGTCTAGAGATTTAGGTCAGTAACTGTCTAGATGTTTAGGTCAGTAACTGTCTAGAGATTTAGGTCAGTAACTGTCTAGATGTTTAGGTCAGTAACTGTCTAGAGATTTAGGTCAGTAACTGTCTAGAGATTTAGGTCAGTAACTGTGAAGATATTTACTTCATGACTGTATGGATATCTAGAGATTTGACCCTAAATTTCGACCCAGTCGAAAAGCTGCAATTTTTAATTTTTGAGAATTCTGTAAATAATTTTTAAATAACTGAAATTAATGAGCAGCAAAAGCAATAAAATTGAGTCCTGACACAGGAAAGCAACTGTTCGTAAAACTTTAAAACGGACAAAAATAGTTTTTAAGGATTTAGAAAATTTATTATTAACGATATGTAATCAATATTTACAGTTAAAGGTTAGTATACGCTTTAACTAATGAATAGTAAAAGAATATTATTGTAAGTTACATAGATACTTGGATGCATATATTCACGCACAACGACCAGATATCACAAATAGCTAATAACTATGTTCATCTCTGGGTGGGCAATGTGCTCCCTGCCGCAGGAAAATCCGTGGAAATTCCGTGGGCCAGGGGTTGAACGGGCGCCTACAAAGTGATTGATTGCATTGAGAACCATGCCGCAAGGAAAAACCGCGGAAATGCCACGGTTCTCTAGCTAGAGTACATAGCTTAAATGAAGGAATTTCCACGGATTTTCCGGCCGCGGTGTGTACATTATCCTATAAAACTTATTGATTTAATAAAACACATCACAGCTACAGAAGGGGGCTAAATACACTAGCAGCTACAAATCGATAAAATCCAACAGACACAGCCAGTGACTCAGTGATAATTGAGACGGAATTTGAGCACTTCTAAATAAAAACACGATAATTATAGTAACCTTGATAAGGAAGTAATAAACCAATAATTAATAAATCTTGACACCAAACAGGTAAACTAGACAAAAAATTTATATCAACTAAGCAGGCAATACATATAGAATTAATGCCCAATTTGGATCACAGAAATGATAAAGCAACCGCACGAAGGTTAAAAGCAGGGGTGGATATCTGCAGAAGCGCTTAAAGACAAAATATCATACATAAATAAATAAATAAATAAAGGTGAAATGGAATGCCCGCAAAGGATTGGTTAGAAGAGCACTGCAGATTGATCTGATTATCAACAGATTTTTGTATAAATAAACAAACAAACAAACATTTCATGGACCTGTGATTAAAGAAGTAGTGTGTTAGAAAATTCTGCTAACTAAATAAAAACAAGTATACATTATATGCAGACACAGGTAGAAATTTTCGGAACCAAATATGATTTAGCAAAATCGTATCACAGGTAACTAAAATCAGGGACAGGGCTTGCCGCGACCCGCATTTATAAAAAAACTTAACACGTGCTGCTTTGGCAATAAAATAAACTAATTAGGCAATAAATTCCGAAAATGTTCAATCTGCACTACTCATGTAGCGCAACAAAAAGTAGTAGTATTTACCGATTTACTAGTTAAAAAAATTAGTGCGAGCAGTTAATAAAAAGTGAGTTTTTTTCTGTTTAATTAGGGATGTTAAAAAATCGGTTCACTGTCACAAGAAAAAGTCGACAGTGATAAAACTGATGATGCGGCCGGTTGCTTTCTAAGAAAAAAGTTTGTTTAATCTCTTGGAATGGAGTCGGATTAATATGGCTATACGACTCTGTTATGTCACATTATGCCCGAGAATACGAAGACTTCATCGGACGATAGCATTGGAAATAATGTTATGAATAAAAAATAAAATATTTATACCGTCAATTAAAATGCCACCGGCATTGGTAGAAAGATTTCTCTTCGCTAAAATCAATCGCAACTTGCATTAGCCAGCAGAATCAGAGATAGATCTATTAACCCATTGTAAACCTTAACAGCTGGTGCTATATTAATAATAATAATAATAATAATAATAATAATAATAATATTTTCAAATAATAACCCGCATATTTCCTGTGTCGTGTCAATCTATTATCTATAGAGTCAGGATGTCTATAGTTAAGTGTCAGGGAAATCTTTGCAATCTTTTTGTTTGTATAATCTACAAATAGCTGACAATCAATTAACCTGCCAATAAATCAACCAAACTACCTGCAAATAAAATAATCTACCTGCCAATCAACCAATCAATCAAGTAATCGATTTACCTGCCAATCAATAAATCGATCTACCTGCCAATCAATAAATCGATCTACCTGCCAATCAATAAATCAATCAATCTACCAGCCTAGCCTATAAATCAATCAATCTACCTGTCGATCAATAAATCAATCAATCTACCTGTCGATCAATAAATCAATCAATCTACCTGCCAATATATCAATCAATCAATCAATCTACCTGTCGATCAATAAATAAATAAATCAATCAATCAATCTACCTACATACAAACACATACATAAACCTAACAAGGACCCAGTAGACAATAAATTATCTATCAATAGATCTATCTAATCCAGTTGGCAAAGCAACACTCCCAGTCAGACACCCCGATGATCAAATGCCCGGTTCAAGTAGCCCGACCGCTGACGCTGGTGTTGGTCGAACTCGCCTCGATGCAGGCCGCCCTGCTGCCAATAATAGTAGTTATCGCTGCCGGAAAAGTGCACCCGGTCCAGCTCAGAGCCCTGATGCCGCGTGACCTGTCTCGAGCCGTTTTGAGGCCCGGTTGGCAGACCAGCAGCCGTCGCCGAGGTTGTTGTCATGGCAACGGCTTCCGTCTGCTCCTGTTAATTTTGTTTAAATTATGTGTCAAACTTATTTCGCTTATTGGATAGCATTTAAATAATTAAAAAGTTGTGTATAAAATCTGGTTATTAGTATTTCATAATTTTTTGCTTCAAAAGCGATAATTTCAATAAGATCTCTGGTAGATTACTGATTTAACTATTACTTAAAGTAGCAAAACGCATTTTAAGCTCGAATTTCTGTCGGTCTTTCATCAAGCTGAAGTGGGTGCTGGAATTTTAAATTTATGATGAATTTTTATTTTGGCTTGTTTCTTGCTGAGTTCAAATGAGCATTTTGGGAGGCAAGCGGGTTTTGTAAGGCGCTTGTTTGAGATGGCGCGCTAAGAGACTGCGGGCGTAATTTTCTAGGGTAGTTTAGGGCGATTCCCTAGGGTAGTTTAGGGCGATTTCTAGGGTAGTTTAGGGCGATTTCTAGGGTAGTTTAGGGCGATTCCCTAGGGTACATGCGTTAGGGACGAGTTTATGACGATTTTCTAGGGTAGTTTAGGGCGCTTTTCTAAGGTGGTTTAAGGCCGATTTTTAAGGTAGTTTATTAGGTAGCTATTCTCAAATGTACAGCTAATTACATGTAGATATTCAAGCAATTCAATCATATGTTAGAAATTTTGTACTTTGTACTTTTCACGCAACCGCAAACTTTGGCCCAATCTGTGCAATTTAAACTGCCGAATTTCTGCTAAGAAAAATTCTAAATTCATCAACAAATGCATTGAGATTATAAATTAGCAATTCGGGAAATTTTTCGCTAAACGCGCCTTACTGATGCAAACTACTGTTAGTAGGTGAAATGCAAATAGTCGCACTAATTTATGCTTTCTTAACAGTGCAACAGCACGGGCTCCTCGTCAATAGAGTTGCCTCGGCCATAAATTATGCCAGACTCTGAACTGGCAGCTTCATCAATATCCCAGCTTTTCTGTTGCCGCTGCGAGTGACTCTGCTGATGCATTGAATTTGCATAGTAATAAAATTATTAGTGTTAACATAATTAGGAATACAATCAGTTTTTTAATACCACAGAACTACTCCATTAATATCTTAGAAAATCTTTAAATTATTAATTATCATAATGGTATTAAATATACTCACAAAACTTTGGCACTGTGCCCGACAATTTGAGTTAGAAGCCTTTTTAGGATGTTAAAAAAGACATTCAGTAAAATTTAGTAAAGGATTAGTGGGCTGTTAAAAAACTTAAGTAGCAGCAAGAGTTTAGTGTATTAAAAATGGCATACAGGTGTACTTTAACGCCAGTATACCTTCGGAATGAATAGCAAAGCGACTAACGCCGAGGTCAGGGTGGCCAGCGTTGCTATGCTGAAAGCGCGTTGGTTAATAGTGCAGACAATTAACAGGTAAGAGTGGCGCTAGTTAGTGCTAGTGGGTATGAGAGACAGAGGGATCTAGACACGAGAGACACCAGGGGGATCTAGACACGAGAGACACCAGGGGGATCTAGACACGAGAGACACCAGGGGGATCTAGACACGAGAGACACCAGGGGGATCTAGACACGAGAGACACCAGGGGTATCTAGACACGAGAGACACCAGGGGGATCTAGACACGAGAGACACCAGGCGGATCTAGACACTATAGACACCAGGGGGATTTAGACACGATAGACACCAGGGGGATCTAGACACGAGAGACACCAGGGGGATCTAGACACGAGAGACACCAGGGGGATCTAGACACGAGAGACACCAGGGGGATCTAGACACGAGAGACACCAGGGGGATCTAGACACGAGAGACACCAGGGGGATCTAGACACGAGAGACACCAGGGGGATCTAGACACGAGAGACACCAGGGGTATCTAGACACGAGAGACACCAGGGGGATCTAGACACGAGAGACACCAGGCGGATCTAGACACTATAGACACCAGGGGGATTTAGACACGATAGACACCAGGGGGATCTAGACACGAGAGACACCAGGGGGATCTAGACACGAGAGACACCAGGGGGATCTAGACACGAGAGACACCAGGGGGATCTAGACACGAGAGACACCAGGGGGATCTAGACACGAGAGACACCAGGGGATCTAGACACGAGAGACACCAGGGGTATCTAGACACGAGAGACACCAGGGGGATCTAGACACGAGAGACACCAGGCGGATCTAGACACTATAGACACCAGGGGGATTTAGACACGATAGACACCAGGGGGATCTAGACACGAGAGACACCAGGGGGATCTAGACACGAGAGACACCAGGGGGATCTAGACACGAGAGACACCAGGGGATCTAGACACGAGAGACACCAGGGGGATCTAGACACGAGAGACACCAGGGGGATCTAGACACGAGAGACACCAGGGGTATCTAGACACGAGAGACACCAGGGGGATCTAGACACGAGAGACACCAGGCGGATCTAGACACTATAGACACCAGGGGGATCTAGACACGATAGACACCAGGGGGATCTAGACACGAGAGACACCAGGCGGATCTAGACACTATAGACACCAGGGGGATCTAGACACGAGAGACACCAGGGGGATCTAGACACGAGAGACACAGAGGAATCTAGATACGAGAGACACCAGGGGGATCTAGACACGATAGACACCAGGGGGATCTAGACACGAGAGACACCAGGCGGATCTAGACACGATAGACACCAGGGGGATCTAGACACGATAGACACCAGGCGGATCCAGACACTATAGACACCAGGGGGATCTAGACACTATAGACACCAGGGGGATCTAGACACGATAGACACCAGGGGGGATCTAGACACGAGAGACACCAGGCGGATCTAGACACTATAGACACCAGGGGGATCTAGACACGAGAGACACCAGGGGGATCTAGACACGAGAGACACAGAGGAATCTAGATACGAGAGACACCAGGGGGATCTAGACACGATAGACACCAGGCGGATCTAGACACTATAGACACCAGGGGGATCTAGACACTATAGACACCAGGGGGATCTAGACACGATAGACACCAGGGGGATCCAGACACGAGAGACACCAGGCGGATCTAGACACTATAGACACCAGGGGGATCTAGACACGAGAGACACCAGGGGGATCTAGACACTATAGAAACCAGGGGGATCTAGATACGAGAGACACCAGGGGGATCTAGACACGATAGACACCAGGCGGATCGAGACACGAGAGACACCAGGGGGATCTAGACACTATAGAAACCAGGGGGATCTAGACACGAGAGACACCAGGGGGATCTAGACACGAGAGACACAGAGGAATCTAGATACGAGAGACACCAGGGGGATCTAGACACGATAGACACCAGGCGGATCTAGACACGATAGACACCAGGGGGATCTAGACACGAGAGACACCAGGCGGATCTAGACACTATAGACACCAGGGGGATCTAGACACTATAGACACCCGGGGTATCTAGACACGATAGACACCAGGGGGATCTAGACACGATAGACACCAGGCGGATCTAGACACGAGAGACACCAGGCGGATCTAGACACGAGAGACACCAGGCGGATCTAGACACTATAGACACAGGAATCTAGATACGAGAGACACCAGGGGGATCTAGACACGATAGACACCAGGGGGATCTAGACACGATAGACACCAGGCGGATCTAGACACGAGAGACACCAGGGGGATCTAGGCACGAGAGACACCAGGGGGATCTAGACACGAGAGACACCAGGGGTATCTAGACACGAGAGACACCAGGGGGATCTAGACACGATAGACACCAGGCGGATCTAGACACGAGAGACACCAGAGGGATCTAGACACGAGAGACACCAGGCGGATCTAGACACTATAGACACAGAGGAATCTAGATACGAGAGACACCAGGGGGATCTAGACACTATAGACACAGGAATCTAGATACGAGAGACACCAGGGGGATTTAGACACGATAGACACCAGGGGGATCTAGACACGAGAGACACCAGGGGGATCTAGACACGAGAGACACCAGGGGGATCTAGGCACGAGACACCAGGGGGATCTAGACACGAGAGACACCAGGGGTATCTAGACACGAGAGACACCAGGGGTATCTAGACACGATAGACACCAGGGGGATCTAGACACGAGAGACACCAGGGGGATCTAGACACGAGAGACACCAGGGGGATCTAGACACGAGAGACACCAGGGGGATCTAGACACGAGAGACACCAGGGGTATCTAGACACGAGAGACACCAGGGGTATCTAGACACGATAGACACCAGGGGGATCTAGACACGATAGACACCAGGCGGATCTAGACACTATAGACACCAAGGGGATCTAGACACTATAGACACCAGGGGGATCTAGACACGATAGACACCAGGGGGATCTAGACACGAGAGACACCAGGCGGATCTAGACACTATAGACACCAGGGGGATCTAGACACGAGAGACACCAGGGGGATCTAGACACGAAAGACACAGAGGAATCTAGATACGAGAGACACCAGGGGGATCTAGACACGATAGACACCAGGCGGATCTAGACACGAGAGACACCAGGCGGATCTAGACACTATAGAAACCAGGGGGATCTAGACACGAGAGACACCAGGGGGATCTAGACACGAGAGACACAGAGGAATCTAGATACGAGAGACACCAGGGGGATCTAGACACGATAGACACCAGGCGGATCTAGACACGATAGACACCAGGGGGATCTAGACACTATAGACACCCGGGGTATCTAGACACGATAGACACCAGGGGGATCTAGACACGATAGACACCAGGCGGATCTAGACACGAGAGACACCAGGCGGATCTAGACACGAGAGACACCAGGCGGATCTAGACACTATAGACACAGAGGAATCTAGATACGAGAGACACCAGGGGGATCTAGACACGATAGACACCAGGCGGATCTAGACACGATAGACACCAGGGGGATCTAGACACGATAGACACCAGGCGGATCTAGACACTATAGACACCAGGGGGATCTAGACACTATAGACACCCGGGGTATCTAGACACGATAGACACCAGGGGGATCTAGACACGATAGACACCAGGCGGATCTAGACACGAGAGACACCAGGGGGATCTAGACACGAGAGACACCAGGCGGATCTAGACACTATAGACACAGAGGAATCTAGATACGAGAGACACCAGGGGGATCTAGACACGAGAGACACAGGAATCTAGATACGAGAGACACCAGGGGGATCTAGACACGATAGACACCAGGGGGATCTAGACACGAGAGACACCAGGGGGATCTAGACACGAGAGACACCAGGGGGATCTAGGCACGAGAGACACCAGGGGGATCTAGACACGAGAGACACCAGGGGTATCTAGACACGAGAGACACCAGGGGTATCTAGACACGATAGACACCAGGGGGATCTAGACACGAGAGACACCAGGGGGATCTAGACACGGGAGACACCAGGGGGATCTAGACACGAGAGACACCAGGGGTATCTAGACACGAGAGACACCAGGGGTATCTAGACACGATAGACACCAGGGGGATCTAGACACGAGAGACACCAGGGGGATCTAGACACGAGAGACACCAGGGGGATCTAGACACGGGAGACACCAGGGGGATCTAGACACGAGAGACACCAGGGGGATCTAGACACGAGAGACACCAGGGGGATCTAGACACGAGAGACACCAGGCGGATCTAGACACTATAGACACCAGGGGGATCTAGACACGAGAGACACCAGGGGGATCTAGACACGAGAGACACCAGGGGGATCTAGACACGGGAGACACCAGGGGGATCTAGACACGAGAGACACCAGGGGGATCTAGACACGAGAGACACCAGGGGGATCTAGACACGAGAGACACCAGGGGGGTCTAGACACGAGAGACACCAGGGGGATCTAGACACGAGAGACACCAGGGGGATCTAGACACGAGAGACACCAGGGGTATCTAGACACGATAGACACCAGGGGGATCTAGACACGATAGACACCAGGGGGATCTAGACACGAGAGACGCCCCAGAGTCGTTTTAGAGTGGTTGTGCAGGTAACACAGGTAAAATAGGATAGAAGTTAATCTATACGACTCTAAAATGACGAGATGTCACTGTACAAGTCACCAAAAAGTTGTCAAAGAGCATTTTTGAGACGTTTTATTGTCTGCTAGATGGGCCACTCAGGCACATACCTAGTAAAACAGCTTTCTTCTACTTTCAGTTCAGTAGCAATGAAGAATACATAAGCTATTTTAAGATAATAAAGGCAGCTGAGATGACTTTGATAAGTTTAGAAGCCCAAGCTTAACAGTAGGATGGAAACAACCGAGGAAGTTAATAATAGTTAGGGCGGCAAGGCGGTGGTAGAGGTTCTGTGTGGATGTGAAGTTTGAGGGTTTAAGCTTGGGAGGGGGTAAGAGCCAATAAATAAAAAATACATTAAAATGCTTCAGTTTAACTTACTACTGAACTGAAAGTAGCTTACACGCAAATGTGCTGAGTGGCCCATCTAGTTATTCAAGTGTCTGTGGACACAACAAAATGACTCCGTCGCATTTACAGTCGTTTGAGTCATTAAAAAGTCACAAGAGTCGCTAGAGCCACTAGTGAGTCACTAGGGAACCAGCATTCCCACATGAAGAATCCCATCAGCCCAGCATTGCCACCCATGCGCTAAAAAGCTTACCGGCATGTCAGCCTCGGGCACCTGCAGCTCCTTCATGCTGGCCTTGTTGCGCGAGTCTTGCAGACACTTCAACAGCAGGTCGGGTGTCAGCGACACGGCAGTCAGTACCAGCATAATCAACCAGCTGACTGGCTGCTTGTTAATATCGAAATACACCCACAGAAAATTATTGAAAGCGAAAAAATTCACTCCGATGATGTTGTACACGGACATGACTAGGATAAAGCCGACCACGGTGACCACCAGGCCAATAAGGGTCGGCACATTGATGCTGTACGTCACCAGCACGAGGCGGAGCGTGACGCAGATCATCACGCACTGGACTACTAGGGCGCCGAACTCGAACACGCCGTAGTTGAAGGTGGCGTTGATGCCCATCTGTGAGTAAATTGGGTAGGGTTGCGGAGAGTCTAAATCCCATTGTGTCTAGATCCCATTGTGTCTAGATCCCATTGTGTCTAGATCCCATTGTGTCTAGATCCCATTGTGTCTAGATCCCATTGTGTCTAGATCCCATTGTGTCTAGATCCCATTGTGTCTAGATCCCATTGTGTCTAGATCCCATTGTGTCTAGATCCCATTGTGTCTAGATCCCATTGTGTCTAGATCCCATTGTGTCTAGATCCCATTGTGTCTAGATCCCATTGTGTCTAGATCCCATTGTGTCTAGATCCCATTGTGTCTAGATCCCATTGTGTCTAGATCCCATTGTGTCTAGATCCCATTGTGTCTAGATCCCATTGTGTCCAGATCCCATTGTGTCTAGATCCCACTGTGTCTAGATCCCATTGTGTCTAGATCCCACTGTGTCTAGATCCCATTGTGTCTAGATCCCATTGTGTCTAGATCCCACTGTGCCTATTTAAAAAGTCGTTCCTAAATCCCCTAATGCCCAGAGACCACATAAACTAGCAGGGTCTAACAGATAGAACCTACCTGGTCATTAACGGCCAACACGGCCACAACACCGTAGTGACAGCACACGGAATGCCAGAGTCCCAGGGCGCACCAGATTAACAGATCTCGCCACCAGAGCAGCCTGTTAGAGGCAATAGTAATGTACAGCTCCGGCTCCTGATACAGCCGGTACCGATGCACATGCTGCTCAAAGATGCCAAAGAGCAGAATAGGCAGCGAGGTCATAGTCATGTTATAAATGGTCAAGTAGATTGTATCATAGAGAGACTGGGCGCTGAAGCCCGAATGGAAAGCGTAGAACAGTTCGGCCGTGATGAAGGCGACATTCTTATAGAAGAAATACTGCACCAAGGTTGCCAGGCGGACATAGTACAGGTGGCCGTGGAAAAGCAGCGCCTTTCTAAGAAACTGGAATCTGGCGAAGGCGTAGTCGGAGTTGAGCGCGGCTGCGCGGCCCTCCTTGCCGTAGAGGCCGACGCCGACGTGCGCCTCGCGGATCATCGACACGTCGTTTGCGCCGTCACCGATGGCGCAGGTGACCGGCTTGGGCTCGACACCGTTGCGCACCTGGTTGCCAAGGAGGAGGCTTCGATCAATGGTTACCATGACAACCAGGAAACTATATAAAATTGCCAGTTTCATATTAAGATGAAACCGAAAACTCTGCAAAAAATCTTTAATTAGATGTTACCATGGCAACCAAAGTAGTATCTATTTTATCATAGCAACAATATTTTCATTTTTGCCGAATAAAAATGGGCCGGTCACAATTTTTTTGTGACCGCAAAAATTGTGACACAGCTTCTGTCATGCTTGTGACCATCAAGTGGGACCGTGATGTGACCGTCAGTTAACTATGTGACTCTCCGATGTGACCTTGTGACCGTCAGTTAACTATGTGACTCTCCGATGTGACCTTGTGACCGTCAGTTAACTATGTGACTTTCCGATGTGACCTTGTGACCGTCAGTTAACTATGTGACTCTCCGATGTGACCTTGTGACCGTCAGTTAACTATGTGACTCTCCGATGTGACCGTGTGACCGTCAGTTAACTATGTGACTCTCCGATGTGACCGTGTGACCGTCAGTTAACTATATGACTCTCCGATGTGACCGTGTGACCGTCAGTTAACTATGTGACTCTCCGATGTGACCGTGTGACCGTCAGTTAACTATGTGACTCTTCGATGTGACCGTGTGACCGTTAAATAAACGAGTGACCGTTGATTTGACGGTCACATTGTAGGTCACATGCTATACCGTTGTTTAAAGGTCACAAAACGGTCACATTTAGTCTATTTGTTGATAGTGATAGAATTAGTTGCTTTAAATAAATAAATAGACACTATATGTTTCCATGGTTACACACGGTAATGCGCTTAAGGCCTTGAGCAATAAAAATCTGTACTCTTACAGCAGCATTACATGGAAAGCAATCATCCAGCTCACCATAGCAACCACGCGGGCCTTCTGCAACGGCGTGCACCGGCAGCACAGCACCGCGGAGGTCAGCTGGCACAGCGCCAAAAATTCCGCCTTCAATTCGGCGCTGTTCTCCGCTACCAGGAATTGCAGCGACTGGCCGTCGACAACCAGGCAGTAGCGGCGGCCCGCCTGCTGGTAGCCGCCGTCGCCTGCGGAAATTTCCTCCCGTCCTCGGCGGACCTCCGCCAGGCAGCCGGCCTGGGACTGCTGCTCCACTATACGGATGCGCTGCATGGTGTCGTCGAAGTGCCCGGCAGACAGGCTGATGTTCTCGGCTGTCTCGCGCTTGTCTCCGGTCAGGATCCACACCTGATTGGGGGACAGGGGCTGCGTGATAATGGCAGACAGACAGGCGGACAGACAGACAGACAGACAGACAGACAGACACTAAGACAGACAGACAGACAGACAGACAGACAGACAGGCAGACAGACAGACAGACAGACAGACAGACACACAGACAGACCTGAATCCCAGCAGCCCGCAGGTCAGTGATGGTCTCCCTGACGCCAGTCTGCAGCTCGTCCTCAATAGCGGTAAGTCCCAAGGCCTCCAAGTCCCGCTCCACAACCCTGTAGGCTTCAACGGTGAGGGCCTCCCTGTTGGCCACGTCCTGGTTGGCTGCCAGCAGCTGGGCGGCCATCTGTTGGTACAGAGCCGGCGACAGCTCCTTGCAAGCGATCACCAGTACGCGAAGACCTTCAACGGCGAAGTCGCCGGAGTGTTTGACTACGGCGTCCCGATCGCCGTGGGAGCACTTTTCCAGCATCGAGGTCTCGGCGCCCTTTGTGAGCAGCCAGTAGGAGCCATCGGTGCAGCGCTGGAGGATCACCGACATGCACTTGCGGTCCGAGTCAAACTCGAGTACCTGTTTAATGGCGAATAAATCAACAGAGGGTTTAACTTTGGAACCCAAAAGAGCACACAGACTCAAAGCCCACCCCAAAAGTACAGACTCAAAGCCCGACCTAAAAGTGCACACAGACTCAAAGCCCAACATAAAAGTGCACACCGACCCAAATCCCAACCCAAAGGTGCACACCAACTGCAATCACAGCCCAAAAGTGCACACCGACTCAAAGCCTCATCCAAAAGTGCACACAGACTCAAAATGCCTACCTGAAGCACACGGTACTGCTGCAAAACGAATCCGCCATGGCCGTCCGGCACAGTGACGCTGCTGACGCCGTTCTCTGTGCCATGAAATGTCACCCCGTAGTTTCTTGCCGCTTCAACGAAGGCTTTCTCGTCTGGCGAGCTCGCCTGAGAGTTGAAATGGAAACATTGCGCGAATAGATAATGGTTGCTAGGCTGTGTGATTGCTAGACTATGTGGTTGCTAGGCAATGTAGTTGCTAGGCTATGTAGTTGCTAGGCTATGTGGTTGCTAGGCTATGTGGTTGCTAGGCTATGTGGTTGCTAGGCTATGTGGTTGCTAGGCTATGTGGTTGCTAGGCTATGTGGTTGCTAGGCTATGTGGTTGCTAGGCTATGTGGTTGCTAGGCTATGTGGTTGCTAGGCTATGTGGTTGCTAGGCTAAATGGTTGCTAGGCTATGTGGTTTCTATGTGGTTGCTAGGCTATGTGGTTGCTAGGCTATATGGTTGCTAGGCTAAATGGTTGCTAGGCAATGTGGTTCCTATGTGGTTGCTAGACTATGTGGTTGCTTGGCTATGTAGTTGCTAGGCTATGTGGTTGCTATGTGGTTGCTAGGCTAGTTAGTTGCTGGGCTATGTGGTTGCTAGACTAGTTAGTTGCTAGGCTACTCGTATGTGGTTGCTAGGCTAGTTAGTTGCCGGGCTATGTAGTTGCTAGACTAGTTAGTTGCTAGGCAATGTGGTTGCTGGGATATGTGATTTCTAAGCTGTGGATGCTAGGCTGTGATTGCTAGGCTATATAGTTGCTACGCAAATAACGCACCTGGTAGACGTAATCAGCAGCAGTTTCCACAGAGAACACCTGCTGTTGCGGCTGCCTATCAAAGGATTTCTGGCGCTCAACTCGGACAGTGTGGCACAGCGCCAGCACGGTGAAGAACTTGAGCTCGACCTCGTTTAACTGCTGGCACTGGTGAGTGGCTGCGCCCTCTTCGGTTAGCCAGAGCTGTCCATCAACGTCGCAGTAAGTGTTGCCGTTAATTGAGCACATTCGAAATGTCATGCGGTTCTCAGTGAGGGTGCCAGTCTTATCGGAGAACAGGTATTGCACCTGGCCGAGTTCTTCATTCAAATCGGACGTGTTGGCCTTTGCCCGGAATTTCTCCCCAGTCTCCGGATCTTCAAAGTACATTTCTAGATCGAACTCGAAAAATATTGAACCGAGAAATTTTTGCAGCTCAATAGTCACGTACAGCGATATCGGAATTAAATAGTTGAATAGAACTACAAAGCCTAGAAAGTCTTGGACCACTCGCCAAGGCTGCGCGCTCTCTGACGGCAGGTACCAGGCACCCGAGATGCCAGCGTCCACGCTGACGTACACCCACTTCATCACCGTACAGAAGGCCGACTCAACCAGCAGGAACACCATGAAGCAGAGCAGGAACCGGTCCAGCCGTTTCTCCACTACCGACTTCTTAGAGCGGCCGCGCTGTGAATTCAACTGCATCTTTGTCTCCTGCGGGTGACAGGTTAAACAGCTGAGTGTGAGATTCTTAGACTCTAATTAATAGCTGAGGGTGAGATTCTTAGACTCTAATTAACATTTGAGGGTGAGATTCTTAGACTCTAATTAACATTTGAGGGTGAGATTCTTAGACTCTAATTAACATTTGAGGGTGAGATTCTTAGACTCTAATTAACATTTGAGGGTGAGATTCTTAGACTCTAATTAATAGCTGAGGGTGAGATTCTTAGACTCTAATTAACATTTGAGGGTGAGATTCTTAGACTCTAATAAACAGCTGAGTGTGAGATTCTTAGACTCTTGACTTCGTTGGTAACTGGCCTTCACCCAGGCGGAGCTTCTGGACCTTCAACAGATTGCACCAGGTGACTATGGACACCCTGATGCGAATGTCTCTAGTTTCGCTGATCAAGCCTCGACAGTGGGCAAGAATCAACTGCTGGACATCCTCGGCTAGTCTCTCAAGCATTCAGTCATCACCCCGACGCCGTCGGCACCTTCAACAGATGACTGGCGATGGCTGGCAACTTGATTCTTGTTTAAGAAGGAACGCAACAAAAATTCAGCCAGTGTTCTTGAAGTTTTCGTGTGCCTGCGTTGCTCCGTTCCGGCTCCCCTCCGCGGCCCAGACCTCTCATCATCAGCCAGTGTGCACCTTCTGTGCCTTCACGCACAACACGTCGCACAGCAAGAAGTCTCAAAAGCGCTCTCACCTGTCCCGTATAGATGGCCACACCCTGCACAAATTCAGTATTTCGCAGCACGGCTCCTCTGAGCAGCATGTTTTTAGCGCTAAGCGGCACCTTCTCCGGCTTCTCGCTGCGTCGTTGACGACGCAACAGCATGTTGCCCTTGAACTTGTACAGATCCGAGGTGGGGTGCTCGCAGCTGATCTTGGCCCGCAACTGGCGACAGACGGCTTCTACTGTTTGCAAGCGTTTGGTCTCTTCCACTGAGTAGACCTGGCCAGAGTGAAATAAGATTAAATGGGTTATTAATTGGGTTGGGATCTCAGGTTGTGGAAAAGATAATTCAAGACAGAAGCTAGTTCCAGCTTTAAATAGTTCCAGCTTCTAGATAATTCCCAATCAGTTAGATAATCATTATCCTTAAGTTTAGATAATTCCTAATCCGTTAGATAATCCTTAATCCTTAAGTTTAGATAATTCCAAGTCAGTTAGATAATCCTTAATCCTTAAGTTTAGATAATTCCCAATCAGTTAGATAATCCTTATCCTTTAGTTTAGATAATTCCTAATCCGTTAGATAATCCTTAATCCTTTAGTTTAGATAATTCCTAATCAGTTAGATATTCCTTAATCCTTTAGGTTTGATAACTCCCAATCCGTTAGATAATTCCTAATCCTTTAGGTTAGATAATCTATAATCCTTCAGATAATCCCCAATCCTTCTTTCCCGAATTTAGAAGGGTTAGAACGAAGGATTATCACCGTCTTCAAGTTGGTCTCGCCGTCCAGATTAGCCGTGGTGATGCTGCACTCGCCCGACTCTTCGCTGGACGCCAGCAGGATGAGATCGCAGGGGAAGCTCTCGTTCTTGTGCACCCGAACAACGTCACCAACTCGAATCTCGTGCGCCTTAATCCGGGCCATCGAGTCGCCGGAAATGACGTGTACCGGCGTATTGTTGACCCGATCGTCGGCTCGGTGCCTTAGAAAGTCCTCGTAGGCCTGCTTGACCGCGGTGACGCCCAGCACGAATACCAGTGGAATGATGGACGTGGCCGGGCTCACCTGCAGACAACAGGGATGAGAAATGCCGGGAAAAATTAGATACGCCATGAAAACTAAGAGTACATTAATTTAGATACTTAAAGTGCAAACGATATACTGAGAGTACAGGTTATATGCTGAGAGTACAGGTGAGATACTGAGAGTACAGGTGAGATACTGAGATTGCAGGTGAGATACTGAGAGTACAGGTGAGATACTGAGAATACAGATGAGATACTGAGAGTACAGGTGAGATACTAGATAATGAGAATACAAGTGAAATACTAAGAGTAAAGGTGAGATACTGAGAGTACAGATGAGATACTGAGAGTACAGGTGAGATACTGAGAGTACATATGAGATACTGAGAGTACAGGTGAGATACTGAGAATACAAGTGAAATACTAAGAGTACAGATGAGATACTGAGAGTACAGATGAGATACTGAGAGTACAGGTGAGATACTGAGGGTACAGATGAGATACTGAGAGTACAGGTGAGATACTGAGATTGCAGGTGAGATACTGAGAGTACAGGTGAGATACTGAGAGTACAGATGACATACTGAAAGTACAGGTGAGACACTAAGAGTACAGGTGAGATAATGAGAATACAAGTGAAATACTAAGAGTACAGATGAGATACTGAGAGTACAGATGAGATACTAAGAGTACAGGTGAGACACTAAGAGTACAGGTGAGGTACTAAGAGTACAGGTGAGATACTGAGGGTACAGATGAGATACTTAGAGTACAGGTGAGACACTAAGAGTACATGTGAGATACTAAGAGTACAGGTGAGATACTGAGATTACAGATGAGATACTGAGAGTACAGGTGAGATACTGAGAGTACTCACCGGCGTATCAATAACTAACTGCAGAACTGCTACAATCAAAAAATAGAAATTTGCCACTCGAGTGAACTGTTCTAATAGATTCTTCACGGGAAACGACAGTATTGTATAGCGCGACGTGATAATTCGATTTGAGGGATATTTCTCCTCAATCAACGGTTGATCTCTAGACGAGCCCAGCGGCTTGTGATTCACGTAGATGGTTCGAAACTCACTCACGACGGGCCGCTTGAGGCCCGCAAATGTAAGCAGCTTCTCAAAGCAACCCATGACGACTGTCGACTGGTTCTTGAAACGATCTTTTTAAACAATTGATTATATCTATGCCAACAGGCTACTAACTAGAGGCCAGACTAGTAGTAGTTTATGGACAATTTTTGTAGCCATGAACAAATTTAGTGCATTATTTATTTTGTTTTAGTTACCTAAACATTTTATTAACAACACGCAATTCAGATTTGAGGTCTTTAGGCATATACATGTCCAACATCCATGGCGAGAGGTCTGGCCAAGTCGCAAAAAGCCGACCCGAAAAATAGACATAAAAATAATTAGATGACAAGGCATTTAGCCTGAATATTACATTTATAGTTACTCTTGCCGTTTACCCAAAAATAGGTATGTCGCATTCATACACACGCTCACACAGCGGTTCTGACTTTCCCAAGAGTCAGAGTGAGCTGCTCTGCTGAGAATAGAATAGATCGAGCTACCTAATCCTCAATAAAATAATAACAATATACGTAAGTAAACATCTACCCAGACGTCTGTTAATCCTCTACCAACCGGCTCAGCTGAATTTAATCCTAAGATCAAAAGAAGAGACAGAACAGCAGCAGCTATATAATAAAAGTACAATTGTCGTCCGACTCGGCTTGACAAGACGCGGGTCAGCTCAGCTTTGGTGGTGGGCAAAGTGGTCTGATTTGCAAATTATAGTTTCCCTGTCCCCATGTTTGCTCAGCTGTCGGGCATTTATTTCCTTTAATTTACGCATAGAGAGCCAACTGCGCGCAAGAGATTTGTATTTAAAGAAAGAGAAAGAAAGCAGACACGGAAAAAATTGGCGCTGTGGGTGGGGTCGGGCGGGAACTCCAATCTCGGTGCGGCAGAGCAGTGACGCACGCAGTTGACGAATGTGCAATCTTAATCGGAAACCTGACTGGTACAGCTACACTAACATTAGTTAACAGAGTCGAGTAGAATCGCTATACTCGTGGTGTATTAAAATACCTTCGATCAAGATAAGAAATGAACATTATTGACACATGCGCAGTTTATCGAATTGAAAGAAAAATTATTCGGACACAAACTCTTGGTTAGTAGCTGTACAGCCCAAGGACTGGGGGATCGCCACACCCACCCTCAATTACCCCAGCTAATGCTGGCACCCATTTTACAGCTGGGTGAACTGAAGCAATGCAGAGTTGAGTGTCTGCTCAAGGACACAAACTTTTGCAGTAGGACCGGGATCGAACCCCCGACCCTCAAGTCGTGAGTCAAACACTCAAAACACTAGGCTAAAACCCTCTCCCTAGGCTACAACCCTCTCCCTAGGCTAAAACCCTCTCCCTAGGCTACAACCCTCTCCCTAGGCTAAAGTCCTCTCCCTAGGCTTACAACCCTCTCCCTAGGCTACAACCCTCTCCCTAGGCTACAACCCTCTCCCTAGGCTTACAACCCTCTCCCTAGGCTACAACCATCTACCTAGGCTACAACCCTCTCCCTAGGCTAAAATCCTCACTAGGCTACAACCCTCACTAGGCTACAACCCTCTCCCTAGGCTACAACCCTCTCCCTAGGCTAAAACCCTCTCCCTAGGCTTACAACCCTCTCCCTAGGCTAAAACCCTCTCCCTAGGCTACAACCCTCTCCCTAGGCTACAATCCTCACTAGGCTACAACCCTCACTAGGCTACAACCCTCTCCCTAGGCTACAACCCTCTCCCTAGGCTACAACCCTCTCCCTAGGCTTACAACCCTCTCCCTAGGCTACAACCCTCTCCCTAGGCTACAACCCTCTCCCTAGGCTACAACCCTCTCCCTAGGCTACAACCATCTACCTAGGCTACAACCCTCTCCCTAGGCTTACAACCCTCTCCCTAGGCTACAACCCTCTCCCTAGGCTACAACCCTCTCCCTAGGCTTACAACCCTCTCCCTAGGCTACAACCATCTACCTAGGCTACAACCCTCTCCCTAGGCTACAATCATCACTAGGCTACAACCCTCACTAGGCTACAACCCTCTCCCTAGGCTACAACCCTCTCCCTAGGCTTACAACCCTCTCCCTAGGCTTACAACCCTCTCCCTAGGCTTACAACCTACAACCTCAATACATATCAATGCAAGCAAATTAAAAATATATATGAGAAATACTATAATAATTAAATGTCTAATTGATAAAAAATAATTATAGTTCTACCAAAAAATAAATTGAGAAATTAACATTCTGAGATGCGAAGTCTAATAGGGAAGGGGAATTGCTGAGATACCAAAGATCAAAAGGATATGCTGATATCTTGGGCTAAAAAACTAGATTTCTGATTCATTCTTTTTCTAATTAAAATACTATAATATCTTCTAAGAAACTAAAAATAGTAATAATAAAATGTTATTTACTTAAAGTCTCCTTTTTTCAATTATTTTTTTCTGCTTCCCCAATGGGACATAAGATTGCTATTTAAATTGATAAAAACATATATTAAGAGTTCTTGATTTATTAAATAAAGGAAACTAATAAAGTAATTATAATGGAAATATTTATGTAGGCACTAATAATTTTATAAAGTATTATTTATACATTAAAAAGATATATATAAACATAAGCTTAAGGTGTGACAAAGAACCAAAGATAAATATAGCATTATTATTTGCAAGTGATTATTTGCCAATTTATTATATATTTGTTAATATTGGTGATTAAAACAAGCTAAATTATAAAATCATTATGCAAATAACAAATATATACAGTAGAAAGTACAGTAAAATATAAATACAATACAAATACTATAATACAAATATAGCAGATATAAAGTAAATACAAAATTGTGTACTTTTAAATTAGATATGCAAATATATTACAAAGTATCAAATGAATGCCTGGCCTTAGGGCCATACATGCGCAACCTCCAAAATTTGATCGGCCATGCGACTTAGTTTTAACAAAAATGCAACATAGTTTTTTGGCCAAAAATGCAACTTACATGTAAAAAAACCCTATAGCAAAATTAATGCAACTTTGGGTAAACAGCAGAAGTAACTGTAACAGCCTTATTAAGTCAAAATGCCTCATCAGCTACTTAGTGCTACTACTTGGGTATTTTTTGGGTGGGAATTTTTGCAACTTCCTTGGTTGGCCGCCAAATTGGTCAGCTGGATTGGCCGACTCGGCCGACTGTTGCGCACGTGTGCCTAGGTCTATAATTTATTAGCATAAAGAACTTAGGCTAAGAATATTATGATATATAAGAGAAATCATTTAAAGTTCAAACTATTATTACTAAGCTGATTGCAACAAAAACAAAAAGTAAGAAGTTTTTATCTTTTAAAAAAAGGTTGGACAATATTAACATTTTTGGAATACTAGTATTCTAATTTATTAAGTTTTTATATTTTGCCATTTATTTAAATTACTAAACCAGAAACATTTAGAACAATTAAGCATATTATAATAATATAACTTGGATATATAACAGATTTCTGCCATAGCTATAGATTCTAATATTTCTTTCCTTTCATAGAAGAAATGCCATGTCAAGTTAACATGAGGAGAAGGTATATCTTTGTTATAAATATAATATACCAACAATAGTATAAGTACTAGCAATCTAGCGCCCCCCTTCGGGGTGGCCAATAAGCAAGGGACGAATCCTTTAAAATGAAAAAAAATTCTTAGGGAGGGGGGCTAGGAATCGAATTCTCATTTTAATTCCAGGCTTATGTACCAATAAAACATGCTTGTGCAGAATTTTATAACAGACATTGAAATTCAACCATACTTGCCTTCTTTCAGAGCTACTTCTACCAGTATGCTTCAGTACGCTACCAGTACCCTTGTAAGCCTTGACATGTCAGCAATCCCCCCCACAAGCCTTAACATATCAACTCCCCCCTTGACATCTCAGCGATGCTCCCATAAGCCTTGAAATCTTAAAAAATCTGTCTACTTTCTAACCCTAACCCTAACCCTAACCCTAACCCTAACCCTAACCCTAAAGCATTGAAATTTCAGTAATTCTCTCTAAGAGTCATTATAGCACTACTACAGCATTATAGCGATTCCCTGCAAGCCTCAACATCGTAGGGATTCCCAAATGAATCTCTTAACTTCGACATGAAGCTTCTTTTATTACATAAGGCTTCTTTTATTACATACTTTTAGTACATAAGGAGGCTAGCCCAGAAACTGAGGATCTGGGAGGCTGGCCTAGCAACTGAGGATCTGGGAGGCTGGCCTAGCAACTGAGGATCTGGGAGGCTGGCCTAGCAACTGAGGATTTTTTTACATTACGCCTTTTCTATCAGCGATCCCTCCCGTGAGGAGCCAACAAATAATGTAATAACTTTTTTCCAATAAACTACATGTAGCTTCTGACATTAGCCTTGACATCTCATTTATTCCCCCGTGAGCCTTGACATCTCAGCTATAGATAGATAGATAGATAGATTCCCCTCGTAAGCCTTGACATGTCAGCGATGCCCCCATAAACCTTGAAATCTAAAAAATCCCCTGTTAACCTTGAAACCCGCTAAAATCTAACCCTCAACCCAAACCTGACGTAAACCTAACTTTCACCCAACCTAAAGCCTTGAAATCACAGCAATTCTTCTCCCCTAAGCCTTGGCATTTAAATGATTTCTTCTTTAAGAATCACAGCACTATAACGATTCCCTCCAAGCTTTGACATCGTAGCAATTCCCAAATGAATCTTTTAACTTTGACATGACTTTTATTTTATGTATACATAGTGCTCCTTTTATTTTTACATGACTCTTCTTCTATCAGCGCCCCCCCCCACCGTGGCAAGCCAACAAAGAATACAATAAAAAAACTTAAGTAAAGTACATGTACTTTGAAGTAGCTTCTGACTTTTGCTTTAACATCTCAGAAACCCCCCTGTAATCTCAGTTATTCTCTGTGAGCCTTGACGTCTCAGTAATTCTCCCCAACACAGCACTATAGCTTCATTTAATTTTTATATGACACTTCTTTCATGTCTGACATGACGCTTTTTTTGATTTTTACATGACGATTCTTTTATTCTTCCATGATGCTTCTTAATTTTTTAAATGACACTTTCATTAGTTTTTATATGAGGCTTCTATGATTTTTTCATGACGCTTCTATGTTAACATGACTCTTCTATGCTTGTTTACATGACGCTTTTATGATTGTTTACATGACGCTTCTATGATTGTTTACATGACGCTTGTATGATTGTTTACATGACGCTTCTATGATTTTTTACATGACGCTTCTATGATTTTTACATGACGCTTCTATGATTTTTACATGACACTTCTATGATTTTTTCATGACGCTTCTATGATTTTTACATGACGCTTCTATGATTGTTTACATGACGCTTCCATGATTTTTATAACGCTTGTATGATTGTTTACATGACGCTTCTATGATTGTTTACATGACGCTTCTATGATTTTTTATGACGCTTTTATGATTGTTTACATGACGCTTCTATGATTCATTACATGACGCTTCTATGATTGTTTACATGACGCTTCTATGATTGTTTACATGACGCTTCTATGATTGTTTACATGACGCTTCTATGATTTTTTATGACGCTTTTATGATTGTTTACATGACGCTTGTATGATTGTTTACATGACGCTTCTATGATTTTTACATGACGCTTCTATGATTTTTACATGACGCTTCTATGATTTTTTACATGACGCTTGTATGATTGTTTACATGACGCTTTTATGATTGTTTACATGACGCTTCTATGATTTTTACATGACGCTTCTATGATTGTTTACATGACGCTTGTATGATTGTTTACATGACGCTTGTATGATTGTTTACATGACGCTTCTATGATTTTTTATGACGCTTTTATGATTTTAACATGACGATTCTATGATTTTTTTACATGACGCTTCTATGATTGTTTACATGACGCTTGTATGATTGTTTACATGACGCTTGTATGATTTTAACATGACGCTTCTATGATTGTTTACATTACGCTTCTATGATTGCTTGCATGACGCTTCTATGATTTTTTATGACGCTTTTATGATTTTAACATGACGCTTCTATGATTTTTTTACATGACGCTTCTATGATTGTTTACATGACACTTGTATGATTGTTTACATGACGCTTTTATGATTTTAACATGACGCTTCTATGATTGTTTACATTACGCTTCTATGATTGCTTGCATGACGCTTCTATGATTTTTTACATAACGATTCTATGATTTTTTACATTACGCTTCCATAATTTTTTTGTCTTGGCGTTAAAAAGCTTTAATTAAAAAAAACTCTACTCTCTAAAAATTCGAACCATCGTCCCTGCATTTACCTCTAGGCTAGCTCTCATAAATTTTAGTCATTACCCCTAAATAGAAAATATTCCCAAGACAGCAAGCATCCCCCCAGTAGCAAGCATCCCCTAATACTCCTAGCAAGCATCTACCCAGATAGCAAGCATCTGCAGATAGCAAGCATCTGCAGATAGCAAGCATCTTGCAGATAGCAAGCATACCCCAAATAATTTAGAAGCATCCTTCCAGATAGCAAGCATCCCCCAAATAATGTAGAAGCATCCTTCCAGATAGCAAGCATCCTTCCAGATAGCAAGCATCCTGCACATAGCAAGAATCCCTAAATAGCAAGCATCCCTGGATAGAAATAATCCTATACATGTAGCCAAGCTTATCAAGCGCAGTAATCCTTGGCTATCGAGTGCAGTAATTCTTGGTTTGCCAAGTGCAGTAAGTAATCCTTGGTTTATTAATAGCAATAATCCATGGCTTATCGAGTGCAGTAATCCTTGGTTTATTAATAGCAATAATCCTTGGCTTATCGAGTGCAGTAATCCTTGGTTCGTGTTGCATTAATCCTTGGTTTATTAATAGCAATAGTCCTTGGCTTATCGAGTGCATTAATCCTTGGTTTATTAATAGCAATAGTCCTTGGCTTATCGAGTGCAGTAATCCTTGGTTTATTAATAGCAATAATCCTTGATAAATCAAGTGCAGTAATCCTTGGTTTATTAATAGCAATAATCCTTGATAAATCAAGTGCAGTAATCCTTGGTTTATTAATAGCAATAGTCCTTGGCTTATCGAGTGCAGTAATCCTTGGTTTGCCAAGTGCAGTAATCCTTGGTTTATTAATAGCAATAATCCTTGGCTTATCGAGTGAAGTAATCCTTGGTTTATTAATAGCAATAATCCTTGGCTTATCGAGTGCAGTAATCCTTGGTTTGCCAAGTGCAGTAATCCTTGGTTTATTAATAGCAATAATCCTTGGCTTATCGAGTGCAGTAATCCTTGGTTTGCCAAGTGCAGTAATCCTTGGTTTATTAATAGCAATAGTCCTTGGCTTATCGAGTGCAGTAATCCTTGGTTTGCCAAGTGCAGTAATCCTTGGTTTATTAATAGCAATAATCCTTGGCTTATCGAGTGAAGTAATCCTTGGTTTATTAATAGCAATAATCCTTGGCTTATCGAGTGCAGTAATCCTTGGTTTGCCAAGTGCAGTAATCCTTGGTTTATTAATAGCAATAATCCTTGGCTTATCGAGTGCAGTAATCCTTGGTTTATTAATAGCAATAATCCTTGGCTTATCGAGTGCAGTAATCCTTGGTTTGCCAAGTGCAGTAATCCTTGGTTTATTAATAGCAATAATCCTTGGCTTATCGAGTGCAGTAATCCTTGGTTTATTAATAGCAATAATCCTTGATAAATCAAGTGCAGTAATCCTTGGTTTATTAATAGCAATAATCCTTGATTAATCAAGTGCAGTAATCCTTGGTTTATTAATAGCAATAGTCCTTGGCTTATCGAGTGCAGTAATCCTTGGTTTGCCAAGTGCAGTAATCCTTGGTTTATTAATAGCAATAATCCTTGCCTTATCGAGTGCAGTAATCCTTGGTTTAATAATAGCAATAATCCTTGGCTTATCGAGTGCAGTAATCCTTGGTTTGCCAAGTGCAGTAATCCTTGGTTTATTAATAGCAATAATCCTTTTCTTATCGAGTGCAGTAATCCTTGGTTTATTATTAGCAATAATCCTTGGCTTATCGAGTGCAGTAATCCTTGGTTTGCCAAGTGCAGTAATCCTCGGTTTATTAATAGCAATAATTCTTGGCTTATCGAGTGCAGTAATCCTTGGTTTATTAATAGCAATAATCCTTGGTTTATTGAGTGCAGTAATCCTTGGTTTATTAATAGCAATAATCCTTGGCTTATCGAGTGCAGTAATCCTTGGTTTATTAATAGCAATAATCCTTGGCTTATTGAGTGCAGTAATCCTTGGTTTGCCAGGAGCAATAGTCCTTGGTTTATCGAGTGCAGTAATCCTTGGTTTATTAATAGCAATAATCCTTGATTAATCAAGTGCATTAATCCTTGTTTTATTAATAGCAATAATCCTTGACTTCTTGAGTGCAGTAATCCTTGGTTTGCCAAGAGCAATAGTCCTTGGTTTATCGAGTGCAGTAATCGTTGGTTTATTAATAGCAATAATCCTTGATTAATCAAGTGCATTAATCCTTGGTTTATTAATAGCAATAATCCTTGGCTTATTGAGTGCAGTAATCCTTGGTTTATTAATAGCAATAATCCTTGGCTTATCGAGTGCAATAATCCTTGGTTTATTAATAGCAATAATCCTTGGCTTATTGAGTGCAGTAATCCTTGGTTTATTAATAGCAATAATCCTTGGCTTATTGAGTGCAGTAATCCTTGGTTTATTAATAGCAATAATCCTTGGCTTATGGAGTGCAGTAATCTAAGTGTTTTTATTTAGCTTTTAATAAAAAAATTTACACTACTACTTTTCAGACACTAATCTACTAATCATACACTTAGATTCGAACCCAGGTTGCTGCATTAGCAGTCTGGTCTGTTCAGCTCTAGGCTAGCTCTCATCGAAGTTATCAGTGAATTTGTACCACTTAAATAGTTCAACACTCACACAAAGTCAGGTAGAGTAAAAAGTCACGAAGCAGTTATGAGTTATGTCATAATCAATTTCTTAGGCAAGTCAGTACCAGTCTCTATAAAAGTTAACAATATGGTTACGCAATATAAATTGAGTACTGTGCTATGCTTTCACACTCAACGCTGTGAGGCAATTCAATTGAGTGTCTTGTGTATTGTGATGCAATCTATTTTAGAATCAGAATTCAACCAGTCAGTTTTTCTGCTAGCATTCTTACAATGCATTTCAATGCTTGACCTTTGCAAAAAAGCATGTTTTTCGAATATTTAATCCCTTTAATATTGAGCAATTTCTTAGCCAATATGCATGTACCGTCCCGGGAAAATTTCTGATCGAATGGTGCAAGTTTGAAGAAAATCGGTTGAGCCGTTCGGGAGAAAATCAATTACAAGCAAGCAACCAAGCATTTCATTTTTAGTATATTAGATAGTTTTATTCATTAAATTAAAATCCTCAATGGCAGGTTGTTGATGGCAAAAAATGATGCTAGGGGAGAATAGAAAAGCCATAGACAAGGCTGACTAAGGCAATAAACTCAGAGCTAATTCTCACTTAATTTCAAAGATAATGGCACCTTCCTATGCAGTTAAACCAATAGCAAATCTACTAATCCACTTAGTCAACAGACTCAACTGTCTTAGCTATCACAAAACAAGGCTTAGGCCCTACTCTAGCTAGATATCAATATTTAATACGCTAAAGCTGCTAAAACTTAAAACCAATGCAAATGATATTATTTTTGCATAATCATAGATAGTCCTAAACTAAATAAAGGCATTATGCAATTGGCAGTTGTTATTGTTATAGTGACTATATAAATAACAAAATGGTTATTCTTATAGTTAACGCATAAGACACTATCTGGGCCTATGGTCTTTACTTAATGTAACTGTATGAATAGCAAAACTTTTATTTTTATGGTGACCATAGCCATAGGTAGGAAGCAGAATGGCTATTTTTATGGTCATATGGAAGAAATTTCAGTTAAATTAAAATGTATTAGTAATAGTTAGCAATTACCTTAAGTAAGCTACCATGACAAGAACTACTATTGTATTTATTAATTACACATTTCTTTTTTTTAATTTAACCATCATAGTATTTGCACAACAAGTTCGTCACTTCATTTAGATGGTATTTGTTTGTGTTAACCATAAATAAATATAACTGTCTTGCTATTTAAATGGTCACCATAAAAATAACAACTGCCTATGCAATTATTATCACACAATTTACACAAACATTTTACCTCTATTTAGAATAATTAAATACAGCCTAGTATGTAAATTTCATGGTGGGTAGGGGTTGTAGCTTATCTTTATTCTTATTGAGAAATATTTTTCACTTGTATTAAATTAAGACAACTGTTTACAGTCAGTGGCGGGTCCAGGGGGGGGGGCCGCCGCCCCCCTCTTTTGCTGTGGCTGGACTTGAATATGAAGGAGGATTATTGTATTTTTGGGCTTTTTTGGTGCTTATTTTGGGCTAACTCAAACATTTAGGCCAATTCGCCCCCCTCCACTCCACTTTAAAAATCCTGGATCCGCCACTGTTTACAGCTAAGAAAAGCTAAGGTAGGCATGAAATTAAAGTTTCAAACGATTAAAAAACTAAGATGCCTACAAACTGAGGAACTGAAAGGTACTTTACACAGTAACAAAAATTGAAAAAAAAATGAAAAAATTGAATGAAACTAAAATAAATTAATAAATGAATGGGCGGAACTGTTTCCTCGAAACGGAAACTAAAATATGCAAATAATTTTTTATAATTGCACTGAGTAAAACTAAGTTAGGGATTTTTAGCCTTTGTTCAGATTTATACCTAATTTACTGCCACTTTTCTGTGGACAAAGAAAATTAAAACATTATTATTAGCTACAACCTAAAATTCAGATATTTTTATGTGTGTTTAAACATTGTTCGCACGAATTTGATGTCTAATTATCTGACAAAAATTAAAATATGAGATCCGGCATCCGGCTGAGGGAGAATGGCTAATGACTAGACTACAAAAGTTTCTTGCGGAAAACACGAACAAATAATATAATTTAAAACGCATAGAGCTTAAAGTTAATTCTAAATACAGTACATTTTTTCTTTGTCTCGCGCTCGAATGAGGTGATAATTAAATTTTTCTGTAACAATCACTACTGTACTGGTATAAATATCGTTTTAGTTATTTTTATATCATTGTTATCATCGGAGTTTTAGAAAATACTTTATTATAAGTGAAGTAGTGTGTAAGCTTTATTTTATTGAATATTTCTTATGGGTTTTAGTAAAGACAAGTTCCTACTCTTAGCCCAGGCTGGTTAGTGAGAATGAGAATCACTAAATAATTTATATAATTCTGTTAGATTTCTGCTTTATGAAATTCTTCATGGAGCCAGAACTGCATCTACTTCCAAAAGATTTGTCCATTTATGAGCATCAAGTTGCGGGTCACGGGTATTCACAAAGATGTGGTAAGTCCATTTCAATTAAAACATACTCCTTATTACATTTCCAATCCAAGCATAAACTATATAAATTTAATAAATAATGTTCAACATTTTAGAGCAAAATCCTGTCAAGACAAAGCCACAATGTAAGTTATTTTTATTTGATAAATTCGATGTAAAGGCATATATCCATTTATGAATAATTTATCATCTGCATACAGTTTTGTGTGCAGTTTTGCATACAGTTTTGTGTATTTTTAATTTTCAATTATTATTTATTAGTGTATGCAGATAGACTTCCTAATCGATTTTCATGCCTGAAATTTTGAGTGAAGCAATAATTATTCAAGAATTCTTTCAATTCGCTTGTTTCCTACGATTTTTTTTCTAAAATTATCTAAAAGGATTGTCTGTCCATTAACAGGTCACTCATTACTAGCTGCATGGTTCTTAGACATTGTCTCGTAATGTATTTATTTCCTCTGGGAATTCTCAACCGCAGTAGCGGATCCAAAAAAATGCGCGACAGCAAATGCCTTACTTTACTTAATTCTCGTACTTACTCTCATAACTGTCCTAGTAAGGCACCCTCAGTGTAGCGCCAGTTTATGTTGTGCCATTATTGAGATGCCTGAAGCATTGCGCCCACAGCGCTCATTGTTGGCATTTGTGAGTTCATTTGTGTGAAATCATTGTGGGAATTCCGTACTCCCCATGACACCTTTAGTGCTGCATTCCCACGACGAGCGCTGCATCTACAAGCCGGTCCAGGGGGCGCCTAAAGGAGATCGCGAAATCCAATTCTACCGTGAAGTGTTCAATGAAAAAGTTGCTACCTGTCGCGATCCCGATCTTGCCGAGCTGCGCTGCCTTCTGCCAACCTTCCGCGGGGTGCACATCGACGCCGCCACTGGCCGGCGCTACCTTCGCTTGGACGACCTGCTGGCCGACTTTGTGCAGCCGTCGGTGATGGATCTGAAGATGGGCGCGCAGAGCTACGAACCGGACGCGTCTGAGAGGAAGCGTTCGGTGGAGCTGGCGAAGTACGAGCACCGGGCCAGGGTCGGCTTCCTGGTCACCGGGCTGCGGGCTTGGCGACAGGAACGGCAGTCCTACGAGCAGCTGGGAAAGCGGCACTGGGCCAAGGTGCGAGTCCTGCTGTCTGTCTGTCTGTCTGTCTGTCTGTCTGTCTGTCTGTCTGTCTGTCTGTCTGTCTGTCTGTCTGTCTGTGTCTATCTATCTATCTATCGATCTAATCTATTTCTAACTAAAACTTACCTGCCTCAGGTGACGCCCGACCGCCTGCAATCCGACGTGATGCCTCCCTTTCTGTCATCGGTGCCTCGTGGCGTCCACCGTCGCCGAGCAGTTCGCCAGCTGCTCAACCAGCTGGAGCGCCTGCAGGCGTGGTTCGAGCGCCAGACCCTGTACCATTTCTACGCCAGCTCCGTGCTGCTGGCGGTGGAGTCCTGCCCGGCTGCTCTGGACGATGTGTCGTCCGAGGCTTCGTCTCTTGACGATAGCGGCTCGCCAGAGATTCCAGCGTCGCCGCAACCGCAACTGTACGGAGAGACCAATGCCACGGACCCTTCAGCGTCGCCTGCAGCCGGTAACAAAGACTCATGTTCGTCAGGAATCCAAGAGTGTGAAAGTGCTGCAGGTAACAAAGACTCATGTTCGTCAGGAATCCAAGAGTCTGATGGTGCTGCAGGTAACAAAGACCCGCAGTTATCGGCTCATGCACAAAGGCATGACATTGATGAACTGTCAGCGGATGAGGCACCGGAAGCGCCGCCAAAGGTCCAGTTTGCATCTTCCCCTCAGTCGCAGTCTTCCATAGACCCGTCGCTAAACTCCGAGTCCACCTCGCGCTACTCAAACGCTAATAATTGCGGCAGGGCGCCAATTGCGCTAGCGGCTATGATCGATTTTACGCACGCGGTGCCTGGCAACGGTTGCCTTGACAACAATTATCTGGTTGGATTGCGCAGTCTTATTGAACTTCTGCGCAATTATCAGTTTGATTAATTAGAACAAAAGTGTTTATCACGTTCCGGTGTGACAAACAGAAATCTTCAACTAATTTTTGTTTCAGTCTAAGTTTCTAATTAACTTGAATACCACCTGCATTCAAGGCATGCCTATTCCGCTGAATAACTTCTAAGCTTGTATGAAGTAAACGTTGTATTTTAAATGTTTTAATTAACATTGTCACCGTGTTAATCTAGCTCGAGAAGTTATAATATTTTTGCTTACATTTCCTGACAAATGAAGCATTTCTTTTACCTGCTGTGCAACTTTTTGTCAGCCGTATTGTTTAGTCAATTCCTCCGCGTCTGCACAGCTTATTTAATTGGAATCTTTTCGGGATATTTAAATTGGCGCCAAAAATTACGTGATAATAACGAATCAGACGACTACAACTAAATTCTATTATAAATTTCGATATAATTTTTAGATTCATTTTGACGCCAATTTAAATTTTTAACAAAATTTATAGAAGTCACTTTTTATTAACTACAGGGAGAGCTAAACCCCCCCCACAAAACCCAAGTTTTAGCTGTCCATGACTGTAACTTTTACGAGGGTCATCACAAACGACTGAAATGAATATTTCTCAGCAATCTTAACAAATACACAGAACTTTCGGGATGACCCTCGCATGGCGGACTGTCTTTGTCAATTCCACTAAGAGTGCATGCCATCCTTGATGCTTTTGTAGTCTCTTCTCTCGTGTCAGAAATATATTATATTATCAAAGTTATTTTTCAGTAAGTATTTTCACATATTTAATCCAGTTTTTTTATAAATATTCAGAAAAATGAATAAATTTCTTAGCCAAAGAACTGCACTAAACGTTTGTTTTAATTCAAACTGTTCCATTTTGTTATACTGGCTTTATTACAAAACGTCTGCTTGCTTTATTTGAATTTGGTACGACAAGAAGCACGGCATGCCAATGATGTAACAGAGCCAACTTCTATTCTATGTTGCATGTAATTTTCCCGAAGTTCATTAAACGCTATCCTAACCCTGTATATTCAGGCGCTTTATCCCTATGACTCATCGGATGACTCATCCCTGCGTCCACCCCACTCCTTCCCCCAAACTCAACCTCCACTTCCTTTTTTAGCAATCAATGAATGGAAACGCACCAAATGAACCCCTTTCCCAATCTTCCCCATTCCCTTACTCTCGTATTAACCAATCACGGTATGGGTACGCGGCTAGGCAGGTGACGTCACTCGGTTGCTTAGCGACGCCTGTCAAGGGCAGTTCAAGGTCGTGTGCATCACGAGTCACGCGCATGGGACGTGATACCAGCTCTACATAAGCAGCTCGTTTTCCCGCCATTTAAGTAGCCGGTTCACTCACCCACCCCACTGTCTCTTGCTCGGACTCTCTTCTGGGTCGTGAACTCGGACTCACCCACCCTGAACAATCATAATAAGTTTACCCACAATATTAAATCGACCCACAAGCTCACCTTTAATCCTCCTTTAGACATTTCATCAAATCCCAATCACTGGAATCACAATCCTTCTTGCCGTTACAGTAAATGTACATGTAATTTCTCACTTACCCTTGTGTACACCTGCTCCACATAAGCTGCAATAAGCAGCGGGTTTTTACAAGATTGAAAGTACATTTTATTAGGTATTGTAAGTTCTATTTTTAGCAACATTCCCAACGGAAAATCTACTTGCGTACTTGCGTAGAAAAGTCTCTGCCAGACTACTAAACGATAAGTGACAGTAGGCTAGTTAGGAAAGTATCGTGATTAATACGCTCTTAAGTGAAACAGTAGGTCACTAAAATAGCCGCTGTGAAAATTAACAAAAATTTATATAGATATACAAGACGATGGTGATCACACAAATGTTTACACAAATTAGTTTACGTGTTTAGACCGTTGACACGAGTCACGCAAATACCCACGCGTGGTTTGCAAGATTTATTTGATAAATTTTAAAGGAATGGCCCAGAAATATTTGTGCCAAATAGATTAAACTGACAGGCAACAAAAGCACTTTCTTAGAATTGTGAGTCATCAGCTGATGGATGTCAAGAGTTATGCAAAGCTGCATCTTATCCGTTCGATCTGACGTTGCCCTCCTGACCGGCCTCTGCAAGTCAGCGGTGTGAAATTGTCTCAGTCAGGTGCAGCCAAAAGCAGGAAATCTAAAAGCAGAAATGCTCAAAGCATTTGTGAGTCACTCACCTCTGACCCGCTCTATCAGGTCCGGATTGGTGATGACGCAGCTGATGCTGGGCTGCACGAGAACCCTGGCTGAGGCGCCGACCATTCGGCGTAGCATCGCCTTCGACTCTTCGCTCTCGCCCTTGTAATAGAAGAATCTGAACGGGTCCTTGGCGACTGGCCTGGCGGATCCGGCTTGCTGGCTGGACATTGCTAGCGGTTGAACTGAGGATAATTAGTGCTTAAAACAGTGCGCTCTGCTTAGACTTGCTTTTGGCAGCAGAATCTTCTATATATATATATATACATATATATACATGTGTACAGTAGAGCCCAGTTGATGAAACCAGGCAGAATTCTTTGGGATACCCTCTTATATGCTATTATGAGTCATATTCAAGGTTAGTGTTCTGTTTTTAAGCATAATGTGCAGTCTTAGCAGTCTACCCCATCGAGCTTTGTATGGAATTTCTCGGAGCATACTGCTCGCTGCTCGTTCTAAATTTTACTTTCTAATTTTGGTAGCTCGGCTATTGTGAACAGGGGTAATCTTCCCGCCCCCATGAGTTTGGCTGCAATAAAATTCTGCAAGACTTCCAGCAGACTTGAATAGTTCGACAAAAATATCGGCTACTGGTTCGAGCTTCGATTTATGAAATTAACCCTTGAACTTATTCTTCCGCACACAGAAATGAACTTCCTGACTAAAGTTTGTTCGCTCAGAGATTGCTTGAGACCATCTGCTCAGAGATTGCTTGAGACCGTCTGGTCAGAGATTGCTTGAGACCGTCTGCTCAGAGATTGCTTGAGACCATCTGCTCAGAGATTGCTTGAGACCGTCTGCTCAGAGATTGCTTGAGACCATCTGCTCAGAGATTGCTTGAGACCGTCTGCTCAGAGATTGCGTGAGACCATCTGCTCAGAGATTGCTTGAGACCGTCTGGTCAGAGATTGCTTGAGACCGTCTGCTCAGAGATTGCTTGAGACCGTCTGCTCAGAGATTGCTTGAGACCGTCTGGTCAGAGATTGCTTGAGACCGTCTGCTCAGAGATTGCTTGAGACCATCTGCTCACAGATTGCTTGAGACCGTCTGCTCAGAGATTGCGTGAGACCATCTGCTCAGAGATTGCTTGAGACCGTCTGGTCAGAGATTGCTTGAGACCGTCTGCTCAGAGATTGCTTGAGACCGTCTGCTCAGAGATTGCTTGAGACCGTCTGGTCAGAGATTGCTTGAGACTCAGCGACTGACTCACTGTGACAGCCTTTCCTACAGTGCTTCTGCATCACCGCAACTCCTCTCTGTAGCGCGGTAAGAGGCCGGCGGGAAAGTCCAATGCTGGTACTTCTTCCTCCCAAGCAAAGTTCCTGATGTCGCGAGGACACAATACTTCCTGCTGGCTGTTGGCTGAGGACAAATTGCGACTTGGCGAGCAACAACCAAATCGCCACGCTACACCTGGCAGTGAGAAGGAGGAAGCCGCTATGTAGGTTCCGGACGGGAATGAGCAGCCTATGAATGACCAACAGGAAGCTGGGCTTGCACCGCGCTGGAGAGCGGCGTGCACCTGATTGTTTTGCGCCATGATCTGTTAGTGTTCAATTAATTGTATTGGAGTTCTAACTGACAAGGCACTTTGATGGCTTTGTTTATTCGCATTCCATGACCTTCACTTGATAATTTCTTCTTACATGCACAACTCCTCTCTTATCGAAAAGGGGACATGTTATGCAGTGCGATCCTGAAGTTGGTATCGTAGAAATCAGTGTCGTATATCAGTCGTAGTCCGTTCATTGCTTTTTGTTCTTACTAGCAAAAGCAATGCTTCATCAAGGCATTGATCACTTTTACTACAGCTTCAAACGGTACTCAACCAAAAATGTCCCAGAAATTTCCTATCAAGAATCCAGCACAGTCCCAGTTTATATTAGCAACCATCAAGCGGCCTGAGAAACGAGGACTGCGAGATCAAAGATACCTAACGAGAACAGGACCTCTTGAAAGTGCCATGTGCAGGGTATACAGAGATAAATTCTAAGTTGAATTTTAAAACACTTACCGTCACTCAAGGAGAAGACGATAGAGACATACGAGCAATGGAATTTCTAGCAAAATTCATCAGAGACATAAATGCAACTGGTCTCAAGAGCTTCATATTGGCTTCATAAATTAGCGCAAGATTTATATTTTTTATTTATTAGACTTCCTGCATTTATACGAAGTGTTTTTCTTTCATTAAAAATATCAAATATATAATTTTATCTAAACAGCACCAAAAGAAATTCTAGTGTAGTCTGGTACTGAATTCGCTCAAGATTTCTCTTAGCAGACAGACAAAAACGCTTTTTTAAGCTTTTAAGCTTAACTTGGCTCCTCCATCCGAAGCTGTCACTTATATAAACAGGCATGACGTCATCAAATCTCGAGCTATCCTGACACTCCGGCCGCTCAGCCGCTCGACCTGTCGTTGCCTTTCTGATTGGACTCTGAAAGTCAAAGTCAAAGGACTCTGTGAAATTTTCTCAGTCACGTGCAACCAAAACAGGAAATGTGAAAGCAGAAATGCTCAAAGCAACAGCAGTGAGTCACTCACCTCTGACCCGCTCCATCAGGTCCGGATTGGTGATGACGCAGCTGATGCTGGGCTGCACGAGAACCCTGGCTGAGGCGCCGACCATTCGGCGTAGCATCGCCTTCGACTCTTCGCTCTCGCCCTTGTAGTAGAAGAACCTGAACGGGTCCTTGGCGACTGGCCTGGCGGATCCGGCTTGCTGGCTGGACATTGCTGGCGGTTGAACTGAAGATAATTAGTGCTTAAAACAGTGCGTCCTGCTTTAGCTTGCTTTTGGCAGCAGAATCTTCCATGCTATAACCTATAACATATAGGGGCCCAGTTGATAAACCGTAGAATTCCATGGGATACCCTCATATGCTATTTTTAGATCTTAGCATAGCGCGCAGGTATGCGGGTTAGTGTGCTGTTTTTAAGCAATAATGTGCAACTTATCAGTGTACGCAGCTGATTGGGCACTTTTGACAATGCAAAAAACCCCATCAAGCCTTGCTTGGAATCTCTCTGGACTTGCATGGAATACTTGCTTGCTTTTTTATTTCTAAATTTGGTAGTAGCTAATGTGTGACGGCTGTTGTGACCAATTGGGTTAAGCTGTGGACTGTGTGATTAGTCACACAGGGAGAATTCAAACCAATACAGCGTCATCTCATAGAAGCTCCTGGCGAGTGCCCCTGCCCCATGAAGTTCCTGTCAAAATGCTGCAATAATACCAGCAGCCTTTTTCGGTTTATGAAAACTAACCCTAACCATTTCTGCAGTTAAATGAATATTATCATACTCACAGAAATGAACTCCTGACTAAAGCTTGGCCCATAGACTATGTCACTGTGACATCCAAAGCCATGCTAGCACGAGTATCCAATCACAGCCAACCATCGCTGTTATAAAAGCCTGAGTTCGGCCCATAGACTATGTCACCGTGACATCCAAAGTCAGCTACGAATATCCAATTACAGACAACCATCGCTAATACAAAAGCCGGGGTTTCACCCATAGAATATGTCACTGTGAAATCCAAAGCCATGCAGCCACGAGTATCCAATCACAGCCAACCATCGCTGCTATAAAAGCCTGGGTTCGGCCCATAGACTATGTCACTGTGACATCCAAAGCCCTGCTAGCACGAGGATCCAATCACAGCCAACCATCGCTGCTATAAAAGCCTGGGTTCGGCCCATAGACTATGTCACTGTGACATCCAAAGCCACGCTAGCACGAGTATCCAATCACAGCCAACCATCGCTGCTATAAAAGCCTGGGTTCGGCCCATAGACTATGTCACTGTGACATCCAAAGCCATGCTAGCACGAGTATCCAATCACAGCCAACCATCGCTGCTATAAAAGCCTGGGTTCGGCCCATAGACTATGTCACTGTGACATCCAAAGCCATGCTAGCACGAGTATCCAATCACAGACAACCATCTCTAATACAAAAGCCAGGGTTTGACCCATAGAATATGTCACTGTGAAATCCAAAGCCATACTAGCACGAGTATCTAATCACAGCCAACCATCGCTGCTATAAAAGCCGGGGTTTGGCCCATAGACTATTTCACTCTGACATCCAAAGCCAGCTACGAGCATCCAATTAGACAACCATCGCTAATACAAAAGCCAGGGTTTGACCCATAGAATATGTCACTGTGACATCCAAAGCCATGCTAGCACGAGTATCCAATCACAGCCAACAAACTCAATACCAGACTAATTAAACCCTCATTTTATGCTATTAGCATATGACAGTCGATTAAACTTAACATCAACAGCTAAACTCCCTCTTTGAAACTCTGAGAAAACTTGACCATATGGGTTTTGGGTGTTCACTTACGCTTTTCTTATCAGAACATTTAATCGATGAACGTGTTAGTAAGCGATAAAAAGCTTGCTAACTGCGAATGCTTATTTAAAGTAGAACTATCAATCTGGAAAATACACTCTACCATTTTTCGCAGCCTTAGTCGATGAATTTAATTCAATTTAACCTGTGTTGCAGTTTAAATTAACAAGTAATAAACTGACCCGTGAAACAATAAGGACTGCGAGACCATAAGGATCCTTACTTGAACAGGGCCAGCTCAAAGTGCCATTTGGGAGTAGAAAGTGAAGTTCACTTCCTGCTCAAGTGTAATTGGAACTCCCCGTGATAAACTCGAACAGATCAAAGAGAATAAAGTATTGTACTCGTGAAGACGTAATGAAAATTCTAACAAAACTCTTTGATTTAATAGCTTTTTTATTTATATTTTTCTTTCATTTTCTAATGCTTAATATTAGTTCGAAAGAATCATAAATTATACACATATGCAAGCATAAAATATCTATACAACACAGAAAGCAATCATAGTGTGTAGTGAGATGTTGAATTTGCTCAAAATTTGCCTGAGCAGACAAGCAATGAACACTGGTCTAAAAGCTGAACACTTGGTTCCTCAATCCGAAGCTGTCACTCATAAATAGACATGCGTAATATCTCGAGCTATCCTGACACTCCAGTCGCTCAGCCGCTCGACCTGCTGTTGCCCTTCTGTCAGACTCTGCAAGTCAGCGGTGTGAAATTGCCTCAGTAAGGTTGCAACCCAAAAAGGAAATCTGAAAGCAGAAATGCTCAAAGCAGCAGTGAGTCACTCACCTCTGACCCGCTCCATCAGGTCCGGATTGGTGATGACGCAGCTGATGCTGGGCTGCACGAGAACCCTGGCTGAGGCGCCGACCATTCGGCGTAGCATCGCCTTCGACTCTTCGCTCTCGCCCTTGTAGTAGAAGAACCTGAACGGGTCCTTGGCGACTGGCCTGGCGGATCTGGCTTGCTGGCTGGACATTGTTAGCGATTTGAGTTGCTGCAACACTTGCTGCTTCTTGAAGAGTATGATTCTTCAGTTTTCTGATGAGAGTTCAAAGTCGTGAACTCAGTTTATTTATGCTGAAGCGATGGCGAGTCTTGGGCCGCACCTCGGCAAAACCCGCGAATTTCGCAATGTGTGGGCGAGGGAATTCCGTGGGCGCGAAGTAGCTAAAAATAGAAACAGCTGTAATGACTAACCGTGGCAAATTTTTCGCTCTGCAATTTTCGCTTTCATTCAGCGAAACTCATGAATAAACCAAGAGATATGCAAGGTTCGGATAGACAGACAGACAGACAGACAGACAGACAGACAGACAGACAGACAGACAGACAGACAGACAGACAGACAGACAGACAGACAGACAGACAGACAGACAGACAGACAGACAGACAGACAGACAGACAGACAGACAGACAGACACTAAGACAGACACTAAGACAGACACTAAGACAGACAGACAGACAGACAGACAGACAGACAGACACTAAGACAGACACTAAGACAGACAGACAGACAGACAGACAGACAGACAGACAGACAGACAGACAGACAGACAGACAGACAGACAGACAGACAGACAGACAGACAGACAGACAGACAGACAGACAGACAGACAGACAGACAGACAGACAGACAGACAGACAGACAGGGAGACTTACCTTCACACGAGCGCAGTTAACTAAATGCGCACTTCCTTACAGCCTTCCTGTGGGTGAATACGAGCTCTGTGCATGGAGCAGGGGTTTGGGGTGCCCCAACTTAAAATCCAAGCTGATGCGTTGCAATGAGTCAGACGAAAGTTTCCAATGCTACATTTCCAGATGTCTCTCGATACAACAAGTCGAACTACGTAGCTAATTTGAGCAATTATGCAGCAAAGAGATCTTAGCAACGTTTCAACAGAGCATGTAGCCATTTATTATAGGCACAGTAAGCATGTGGATAATCGAAACATTTATTGATACGCGCATCTCAGAGATTGCAAGCAGCTAGCAAGGTGTTGTCTGGTGATAAGAAATTCTGTAGCTGACTCGCTTGAATGCTGCTAGTAGGGACTGAACCAGTGCCAGTCACTCCGATCTCAATCTACAGTCAGTGAAAGTGACTCCGATCTCAATCTACAGTCAGTGCCAGTCACTCCAATCTCATTCTAAAGTCATTGCGAGCCACTCCGATCTCAATCTACAGTCAGTGCCAGTCACTCTGATCTCAATCTACAGTCAGTGCCAGTCACTCCAATCTCAATCTATAGTCAGTTCCAGTCACTCCGATCTCAATCTATAGTCAGTGCCAGTCACTCCAATCTCAATCTATAGTCAGTGCGAGCCACTCCGATCTCAATCTACAGTCAGTGCCAGTCACTCCAATCTCAATCTAGAGTCAGTGCCAGTCACTCCAATCTCAATCTACAGTCAGTGCCAGTCACTCGGATCTCAATCTACAGTAAGTGCCAGTGACTTCGCCAATTATTTTTTTTCACTACAAGCTAAAACTTTTAGAAAGTATTTTAGAATAACGGACTTGTTGCCAAGAAAGCGAAAAGAAGAAATTATTGACGTATTGAAAATCCAATACTGCAATAAAAGCAATGTTACCCAGGCCAAGGAATTTATTGTTCATACATTTTATAAGCAGAGATGAGTCCGAGTCTGTACAGAGCAGTGCTCAGCTCGAGCAGAGAAAGCATTTATTTGACTCAATGCGTTTCAATTGTAAGCTATTGTCATTTGAAATCTATGCACAAACAGGCATGACGTCATATCCGGGATGTCCTCCGGCGCTCAGCCGCTCGACCTGACGTTGCCCTTCTGGTCAGACTCTGCAAGTCAGCGGTGTGAAATTGTCTCAGTCAGGTGCAGCCAAAAACAGGAAATCTAAAAGCAGAAATGCTCAAAGCAGCAGTGAGTCACTCACCTCTGACCCGCTCCATCAGGTCCGGATTGGTGATGACGCAGCTGATGCTGGGCTGCACGAGAACCCTGGCTGAGGCGCCGACCATTCGGCGTAGCATCGCCTTCGACTCTTCGCTCTCGCCCTTGTAGTAGAAGAACCTGAACGGGTCCTTGGCGACTGGCCTGGCGGATCTGGCTTGCTGGCTGGACATTGTTAGCGATTTGAGTTGCTGCAACACTTGCTGCTTCTTGAAGAGTATGATTCTTCAGTTTTCTGATGAGAGTTCAAAGTCGTGAACTCAGTTTATTTATGCTGAAGCGATGGCGAGTCTTGGGCCGCACCTCGGCAAAACCCGCGAATTTCGCAATGTGTGGGCGAGGGAATTCCGTGGGCGCGAAGTAGCTAAAAATAGAAACAGCTGTAATGACTAACCGTGGCAAATTTTTCGCTCTGCAATTTTCGCTTTCATTCAGCGAAACTCATGAATAAACCAAGAGATATGCAAGGTTCGGATAGACAGACAGACAGACAGACAGACAGACAGACAGACAGACAGACAGACAGACAGACAGACAGACAGACAGACAGACAGACAGACAGACAGACAGACAGACAGACAGACAGACAGACAGACAGACACTAAGACAGACACTAAGACAGACACTAAGACAGACAGACAGACAGACAGACAGACAGACAGACACTAAGACAGACACTAAGACAGACAGACAGACAGACAGACAGACAGACAGACAGACAGACAGACAGACAGACAGACAGACAGACAGACAGACAGACAGACAGACAGACAGACAGACAGACAGACAGACAGACAGACAGACAGACAGACAGACAGACAGACAGACAGGGAGACTTACCTTCACACGAGCGCAGTTAACTAAATGCGCACTTCCTTACAGCCTTCCTGTGGGTGAATACGAGCTCTGTGCATGGAGCAGGGGTTTGGGGTGCCCCAACTTAAAATCCAAGCTGATGCGTTGCAATGAGTCAGACGAAAGTTTCCAATGCTACATTTCCAGATGTCTCTCGATACAACAAGTCGAACTACGTAGCTAATTTGAGCAATTATGCAGCAAAGAGATCTTAGCAACGTTTCAACAGAGCATGTAGCCATTTATTATAGGCACAGTAAGCATGTGGATAATCGAAACATTTATTGATACGCGCATCTCAGAGATTGCAAGCAGCTAGCAAGGTGTTGTCTGGTGATAAGAAATTCTGTAGCTGACTCGCTTGAATGCTGCTAGTAGGGACTGAACCAGTGCCAGTCACTCCGATCTCAATCTACAGTCAGTGAAAGTGACTCCGATCTCAATCTACAGTCAGTGCCAGTCACTCCAATCTCATTCTAAAGTCATTGCGAGCCACTCCGATCTCAATCTACAGTCAGTGCCAGTCACTCTGATCTCAATCTACAGTCAGTGCCAGTCACTCCAATCTCAATCTATAGTCAGTTCCAGTCACTCCGATCTCAATCTATAGTCAGTGCCAGTCACTCCAATCTCAATCTATAGTCAGTGCGAGCCACTCCGATCTCAATCTACAGTCAGTGCCAGTCACTCCAATCTCAATCTAGAGTCAGTGCCAGTCACTCCAATCTCAATCTACAGTCAGTGCCAGTCACTCGGATCTCAATCTACAGTAAGTGCCAGTGACTTCGCCAATTATTTTTTTTCACTACAAGCTAAAACTTTTAGAAAGTATTTTAGAATAACGGACTTGTTGCCAAGAAAGCGAAAAGAAGAAATTATTGACGTATTGAAAATCCAATACTGCAATAAAAGCAATGTTACCCAGGCCAAGGAATTTATTGTTCATACATTTTATAAGCAGAGATGAGTCCGAGTCTGTACAGAGCAGTGCTCAGCTCGAGCAGAGAAAGCATTTATTTGACTCAATGCGTTTCAATTGTAAGCTATTGTCATTTGAAATCTATGCACAAACAGGCATGACGTCATATCCGGGATGTCCTCCGGCGCTCAGCCGCTCGACCTGACGTTGCCCTTCTGGTCAGACTCTGCAAGTCAGCGGTGTGAAATTGTCTCAGTCAGGTGCAGCCAAAAACAGGAAATCTAAAAGCAGAAATGCTCAAAGCAGCAGTGAGTCACTCACCTCTGACCCGCTCCATCAGGTCCGGATTGGTGATGACGCAGCTGATGCTGGGCTGCACGAGAACCCTGGCTGAGGCGCCGACCATTCGGCGTAGCATCGCCTTCGACTCTTCGCTCTCGCCCTTGTAGTAGAAGAACCTGAACGGGTCCTTGGCGACTGGCCTGGCGGATCTGGCTTGCTGGCTGGACATTGTTGACGGTGGCTTGTAAATTAATTTGCGGTGGCTTTGAATTGAAGCTTCTGAGTCTTCTGGAGCTGGTTCATGGATTTACAGTCGGTGGGAGATCTCGTATTTATAAGCATTTCCCTTATTAGGTTCTACCGCGTAAAAGCCTGCATGTTCTGCAAGAGCAGAGTAATTTTAGCAATTACGACTCGTAATTGCTAAAAATAGCATCCTAAGGGTTCCCCGGTGTACACTGCATAGAATGTACACTCCGCCCTCAGAGCTGGGTTACAGGGTACGACCTACTGAAAACTATCGTGTACTACCTTGTAGTAGATATAGCTATGGCGAAAAATTTATTTTTATGCATTAATTGACTGGGTAGCGACTTTTCTGACTGGGTACGATTTTTTAGTAAACATTTAGGCTGTTGCAATAGTAACGAGAATGTTTTTGCAATATTCAGTATTTTATATAGCTTATGAGTGCTTTCTCCTTGATTAACCAATTCTTGCACGAAGTTCACGCGCTGCATTTTGTTGAATAGTCTCTGAGGTCACTCTGTTTTTCATGGGGTAGACTCTGAGGTCACTCTCTGTGTTTCATGGGATAGACTCTAAGGTCACTCTCTTTGTTTCATGGGATAGACTCTAAGGTCACTCTCTTTGTTTCATGGGATAGACTCTGAGGTCACTCTCTGTATTTCATGGGATAGATTCTAAGGTCACTCTCTTTGTTTCATGGGATAGACTCTGAGGTCACTCTCTGTGTTTCATGGGATGGTCTCTGAGGTCACTCTGTTTTTCATGGGGTAGACTCTGAGGTCACTCTCTGTGCTTCATAGGGTAGACTCTGAGGTCACTCTGTGTTTCATGGGGTAGACTCTGAGTTCACTCTGTGTTTCATGGGGTAGACTCTGAGGTCACTCTGTGTTTCATGGGGTAGACTCTGAGGTCACTCTGTGTTTCATGGGGTAGACTCTGAGGTCACTCTCTTTGTTTCATGGGGTAGATTCTGAGGTCACTCTCTGTGTTTCATGGGGTAGACTCTGAGGTCACTCTGTGTTTCATGGGGTAGACTCTGAGGTCACTCTCTGTGTTTCATGGGGTAGACTCTGAGGTCACTCTCTGTGTTTCATGGGGTAGACTCTGAGTTCACTCTCTTTGTTTCATGGGATAATCTCTGAGGTCACTCTCTGTGTTTCATTGGATAGTCTCTGAGGTCACTCTCTGTGTTTCGTGGGATCGACTCATGGGATAATGATGGTGCATTTTCATATTTACTAATCAATATTTCTATACAAAACGCGGTAGTACCTTCGTCAGAAGCGCGAATAAGTGGTACTACTGCGTTAGTGTTATAGTGCACTGGTAAACCCACGTCTGGAAAGCGTAAGGTCTAAAAATAGAACCAGGAAGTACCCTGTGAGGTCAGTAGCAGCTGGCGACAGTTCTACACCAAATTCTTGTGTTTTAAATAGCCTTGGTTATCTGCTGAAGGGTTTGAAGGTCTCCTGATAAAGGGTTTGAAGGTCTCCTGATGAAGGGTTTGAAGGTTTCATTATGAATGGTTTGAAGGTCTCCTGATAAAGGGTTTGAACGTCTCCTGATAAAGGATTTGAAGGTCTCCTGATGAAGGGTTTGAAGGTTTCATGATGAAGGGTTTGAAAGTCTCCTGATGAAGGGTTTGAAGGTTTCATGATGAAGGGTTTGAAGGTTTCATGATAAAGGGTTTGAAGGTTTCATGATAAAGGGTTTGAATGTCTCCTGGTGAAGGGTTTGAAGGTTTCATGATAAAGGGTTTGAATGTCTCCTGATGAAGGGTTTGAAGGTCTCCTGATGAAGGGTTTGAAGGTTTCATGATGAAGGGTTTGAAGGTCTCCCGATGAAGGGCTTGAAGGTTTAATGATGAAGGGTTTGAAAGTCTCCTGATGAAGGGTTTGAAGGTTTCATGATAAAGGCTTTGAAGGTCTCCTGATGAAGGGCTTGAAAGTTTCATTATGAAGGATTTGAAGGTTTCATGATGAAGGATTTGAAGGTTTCATGATGAAGGATTTGAAGGTTTCATGATGAAGGGTTTGAAGGTTTCATGATGAAGGATTTGAAGGTTTCATGATGAAGGGTTTGAAGGTTTCATGATGAAGGGCTTGAGGGTTTCATGATGAAGGATTTGAAGGTTTCATGATGAATGGCTTGAAGGTTTCATGATGAAGGGCTTGAAGGTTTCATGATGAAGGGCTTGAAGGTTTCATGATGAAGGATTTGAAGGTTTCATTATGAAGGGCTTGAAGGTTTCATGATGAAGGGCTTGAAGGTTTCATGATGAAGGGCTTGAAGGTTTCATGATGAAGGATTTGAAAGTTTCATGATGAAGGGTTTGAAAGTCTCCTGGTCCGAATGGTCTGAGTTCACCTCAGGAAATTCCTGAAGGGCTATCTGTGAATCCTAAAGTCTGGGTTGGAAGTGCTTTAGCCCACACTTACCAAGAATTTCGAATTTATAAAATGATGTCATAACTAACACAGCCAGCTCATAGAGTACTTGGCTTTGAAAAAATTGCTTTAAAAGTTGTTATAGTTTGTTTCTTAAAGAAAAACTACTGGTCCGTTTACAGCAAAAAGCACGAGCCCTCAAAGCACAAGTTCTATCTGACTTAAAATGTCAGCATCGTCTTTGAGCCTCGGCATCTCAGTTATTAGAAACATATAAAGCCTATAGTGCACTTCAATGGCCTTAACGAGAAGCCGCTAAGCTGATAGCATTCCTACAAGGCAGTAGCCATTTCTGGATTGGATCATAGCCAAAAATAAAATAAGGACTAAGTACTACCTTGTACCATAAGGCTGTAGATACGAGCATTGCAATGATCCACGGTGTGCTAAAAATAGAACAGGGTATTACCTAGTAATATACACAGGGTGCTGCCTATGTCTATCTATCTATCTATCTATCTATCTATCTATCTATCTATCTATCTATCTATCTATCTATCTATTTATCTATCTATCTATCTATCTATCTATCTATCTATCTATCTATCTATCTATCTATCTATCTATCTATCTATTTATCTATCTATCTATCTATCTATCTATCTATCTATCTATCTATCTATCTATCTATCTATCTATCTATCTATCTATCTATATATGAATTTATAAAGACACTTTATTATCTCAATGCAACAGCAAGACTGCAAGGCCAGACTCTACAAGGCAGTGCCCTGTTTCTCCCCAAGCCGAGTGAATTGTGTTCGCCCCAACACGGCACCGGCGTCACTCACCGAAATGAGGTCTCAGATAGCGCACAGTGGGACCAGAATACGAGGTAGTGCCCAGTTTCAAGTGGGTTCAATACGCACTGCAGCTGCCTGGGCCAAGAAGCTTAGACAGTCGTTCGTTAGTTCGCTGTTCACGCCCTGACGAAGGACAGCAGAATGGCTGGTATGCAACCACGCGATCCGTTCAAAGATTTCTATATGCCAGGTGAAAGCGAGGAGTCCAAGGAGGAGCTCAGGAGAAATACTGCAGCAACTGCTACTCAACTGGTTCAGCCTACGCCGTCTGCAATTTTTACTAATCCTGAGCTCATTGCCAAGATTGATGCAGGTAGAATGCGTTGGTTTCCATTCTGTCCTGTCCTGTCCTGTCCTGTCCTGTCCTGTCCTGTCCTGTCCTGTCCTGTCCTGTCCTGTCCTGTCCTGTCCTGTCCTGTCCTGTCCTGTCCTGTCCTGTCCTCTCCTGTCCTGTCCTGTCCTGTCCTCTCCTGTCCTCTCCTGTCCTGTCCTCTCCTGTCCTGTCTTGTCCTGATATAATCCGTTCATTTTTGCACAGATCGACGTACCAAGAAACAATCAAACTTATTTCAGCAAAGAAGGAGAAAGCAGAGCAAGAGAAGCAACAGCAGGAGCAGACTAAGCCAAAAGACTCAACCGGAAGTAGTGGGAGCTCCTCTGGCAAAACAGATTGATGATTCGAGCGGTCCACAAATACTGACATCAAGCCTTATGGCTCACATCCTTTGCTGAATAATATTTGATCTACCATTTAATTCAATTTGGTGAATTCAAGAAGTCCAGATAATTTTTTGTGCTTTTTCTTAATTAGCGACCAAATTTTGCATGCAATTTTCACCGAATACAAACTGTGCAAATCTGCTTTAGAATGTTTCCAATTTGACAGACAAAGCAAAAAGGAATTATTTGTGATTAAGGGGCCAACAAGCACCTCTGTGAATCTAAGAATCATAGGGTGTCTGTCCCTGAGAATGGGAGCTAGGGTGTCTGTCCTTGATAATGGGAGCTTGGGTGTCTGTCCCTGAGAATGGGAGCTAGGGTGTCTGTCCCTGAGAATGGGAGCTAGGGTGTCTGTCCTTGAGAATGGGAGCTTGGGTGTCTGTCCCTGAGAATGGGAGAGTGTCCGTCCCTGAGAATGGGAGAGTGTCTGTCTGTCACCCTGCAAATCTCTTGGTCTTTCCGAATGATTCCAAAGTCATCTACCACTAATTGTCTCCAGTTGACAGTGCTTAAAAGAAACAAAAGGGAAAATTGAAGAGCAAAATACTTACCACAGTCAGTCATTACAGCTGTTTCTATTTTTACGTAGCTACGAGCGTACTTTATAACCCACGGAATTCCCGCGCTCACACATTGCAAAGTGCGCTGGTTTTTCCGAGGTGCAGCCGAAGACTCGCCATCGCTTCAGCATAAATAAATTCTGTTCGAGACTTTGAACTCTCATCAGAAAACTGAAGAATCATCTTCTTCAAGAAGCAGCAATTGTTGCAGCAACTCAAATCACTAGCAATGTCCAGCCAGCAAGCCAGATCCGCCAGGCCAGTCGCCAAGGACCCGTTCAGGTTCTTCTACTACAAGGGCGAGAGCGAAGAGTCGAAGGCGATGCTACGCCGAATGGTCGGCGCCTCAGCCAGGGTTCTCGTGCAGCCCAGCATCAGCTGCGTCATCACCAATCCGGACCTGATGGAGCGGGTCAGAGGTGAGTGACTCACTGCTGCTTTGAGCATTTCTGCTTTTAGATTTCCTGTTTTTGGCTGCACCTGACTGAGACAATTTCACACCGCTGACTTGCAGAGTCTGACCAGAAGGGCAACGTCAGGTCGAGCGGCTGAGCGCCGGAGGACATCCCTTATATGATGTCATGCCTTTTTGTGCATAGATTTCAAATGACAATAGCTTACAATGGAAACGCATTGAGTCAAATAAATGCTTTCTCTGCTCGAGCTGAGCACTGCTCTGTACAGACTCGGACTCATCTCTGCTTATAAAATGTATGAACAATAAATTCCTTGGCCTGAGTAACATTGCTTTTATTGCAGTATTGGATTTTCAATACGTCAATAATTTCTTTTTTTTGCTTTCTTGGCAACAAGTCCATTATTCTAAAATACTTTCTAATAGTTTTAGCTTGTGGTGAAAAAATAATTGGCAAAGTGACTGGCGCTGACTGTAGATTGAGATTGGAGTGACTGGCACTGACTATAGATTGAGATTGGAGTGACTGGCACTGACTATAGATGGAGACTGGAGTGACTTTCACCGACTGTAGATTGAGATAAGAGTGACTGGCACTGACTATAGATTGAGATTGGAGTGACTTTCACTGACTGTAGATTGAGATTGGAGTGACTGACACTGACTGTAGATTGAGATTGGAGTGAGTTTCACTGACTGTGAGATCGGAGTGACTGGCACTGACTATAGATTGAGATTGGAGTGACTTTCACTGACTGTAGATTGAGATCGGAGTGACTGGCACTGACTATAGATTTAGATCGGAGTGACTGGCACTGACTATAGATTGAGATTGGAGTGACTTTCACTGACTGTAGATTGAGATTGGAGTGACTGACACTGACTGTAGATTGAGATTGGAGTGAGTTTCACTGACTGTGAGATCGGAGTGACTGGCACTGACTATAGATTGAGATTGGAGTGACTTTCACTGACTGTAGATTGAGATCGGAGTGACTGGCACTGACTATAGATTTAGATCGGAGTGACTGGCACTGACTATAAATTGAGATCAGAGTGACTTTCACTGACTGTAGATTGAGATCGGAGTGACTGGCACTGACTATAGATTGAGATTGGAGTGACTGGCACTGACTATAGATTGAGATTTGAGTGGGTTTCACTGACTATAGATTGAGATTGGAGTGACTGGCACTGACTGTAGATTGAGATCGGAGTGACTGACACTGACTGAAGATTGAGATCAGAGTGACTGGCACTGACTCTAGATTGAGATTGGAGTGACTTTCACCGACTGTAGATTCAGATTGGAGTGACTGGCACTGACTATAGATTGAGATTGGAGTGAGTTTCACTGACTATAGATTGAGATTGGAGTGACTGGCACTGACTCAAGGACCACTAGAAGTTACCGTTGTATCAGGACGCAACACTCGTAAATATTGTAAAATTATTTGAAGGCCCGCTTGTTTACGTGTATTTATCGGTACTTGCCTTCAAAAAAGCATCTACTCGACTTAAGTCGACTGTTTTAAAGAAGCATACACTACATTTGAGCCTCAGAAGCTTCATATAATATGTGTATTTATAGTTTATTTAGGCTGTAATCTAGATATTTTGAGTAATTATATCATTAAATGCAACTCGTTTTAATATTTCCTAGGCCCCTAAGGTTTTATGCAGACAGCAGATACTGCTAGTCATAGTACTGAGAATTCAACAAAGCTTGAGAAAAGGTCAAAGGATCAGAAGGGCTTCTAACTAACTTACTATCAACCAGAAAGTAATTTAACCAGTAGGTCTATATTATTTTATAACTTATAAGCTTAGCCTTTACACTTTAGCTAGCTATGACAGGCTATCATATGACATTAGGCCTATCATACTGAAACTCCAACAGCTACTAGGCCTATGCCTAGGCCTACCATGATTATTAGGCCTAGTTATTATTATTATTAATATTATTATTAGGCCTATTATTATTATTACTGAAGACTAGGACTAATTCATGTACTCATGCTTGATGTTAGTATCAGACAAGTTAAATGATAGTTTATTTGTTTTTAATGTATCCAACCAATAAGATGTTGCTTTAGCTAACTAACCTATGCTTTTTATTCTTTTGTCCTTTTGTAGCAGACATATTTTAGCATATTAAAAGTTGGTTTCCCACTAGAAACAACAAGGCTAAAGTTTATTATACTGGCTTTTCAATTTCTTTAGGCCTATTTATTTTTGTGTTGAAAACACTATTTTTTCCAATTTTTATCAGTGTAATAATATTGTAATGTATTACTGTCTTGAAGACATTTGCAGCACCTATTTTTAATGTCAAATAGCAGCTTTTCAATTGTGTTAGGTACAATTTTTTAAAAGGCCTTTATTTATTAATATTGGTGTTTTTTTAGAAGAAAAAATATTTCTGCTACTTTTTTATTTGTTTTTCTTTTATTACCAGTTTGTGTTCACTTTCAAATCTGTGCATTAATATAATACACAGTTATTCACTTATTAAAACCCTTTTTGGCTTTCATTTGTTTTTTCATAGTTTATGTTTTGGGTCTAATATTTTAAAATGTAAAGTGAGATAACTGAAATGTTTCAATTTTTTGGTTTATAAATCTAACAATTTCAGTGTACTCACAAAAAATTATCAAACCATGCCCATGAAATGTTGCATACCATCTTGTAGAAGTAACTATCGCAATGAAGAGAAGGTAGCTATATTTGGCTTTCCTAAAGATGAGGCTGAGCATTGCCGATGGATTAATGCATTGCCATCGTCTATTAAGGTGAATAAAATGACCTTTTAATGAGTTACTTTATTCTTTAAAAGTAAATAATTGAGATCAATATAATTTTTGAATAATTAAAATGTATAGTAAAAATAATTAACTTTCTAAAGTTTATATATAAATTGTAGAATGTCTCTAAGTTCATGGGCATTTGCCGAAAGCATTGGGAAGATGATGCCCCCATGGTAAAAGTCAAACAGTTCACAAGACCTAGGGACCCACCTTCTATTTTTCAATTTGCTAAGAAAAGTGATATGCGCCAAACATATCCAAGTAAGTTAACAATATGCCCTATCATATAGCATGTTATATAACCTATAGCTCAGGTAAAGTTGGATTGCCTTTTATAATGTGTTGTTGTTTGTAATTCAAAAATATTTTTAGAGAAGTCAAGGCAGGCTGTTAAAAGAGGCATTTCCCTGTCACAGCGTGGTCAAGAACCAGATCAAATGCCTGCATTTAACAAAGCCGATCGAATCTGTTCGTGGAATGCTTTCCAAGTTGCTGCTTTAGCTCTTCCCTTCTTAGTTGGCTGGCTTGTGCAAGTTTCGGATTCGAATGTTTTGTTCTTGACCATATTTGAACGTGCAGTTGAATTCTATATCTGTGTTAATAGTGACTTCACTGTTGAAGCCTATCGACAGAACAGTGTTGTCAAGGTAACTGACCTCCTAGGATTTCAATGGAAACTAGAACGCTTTAGTCAACTTGAAGCTATTGTCAATAGGGTCAAACAGGCCCCATTGACAATTAGTGATGAGATCAAGTCTAGTGTGGCAACCATTCGAAAGTTACCATGTAGCTCCAAGCAACTGTTTCTTCTTCGTCAACTGGAATTGTCCTTATCATCAAATGGGCACTATTATAATTCATCAGACATTTTAACAGCCATGAAGATCTTCCTATCTGGCACTAATGCTTATCGGTCAGCAAGGCACCTTATGACTCTACCGCATGCTACAACTCTAAAGCGTCATCTTGGTGGTCTTGGTAATGTTGGAACAGACTTAGATTGTAAGACCATTGTGAGCACACATTTTGGCCAACTGACTCCGTCACAGAAGTTGTGTACTGTTATTTTTGATGAAGTATACGTTTTACCATCAGCTCGTTTCCGAGGTGGACATACAGTTGGCTATGCTGAGGATGTACCAACACAATTGGCTCGTACTATCCTAGCCTTAATGATAAAACCATTCATGGGAGCCCAATCATTTGTGGCTAGGCTGATTCCTGTTTATAGTTTAAAACCCAACTTCTTGTTCCAACAAATTGTAAAACTAATTAGGGTTATTCATCAATGCAATGGGCAGGTTGTAAGTCTTATTTGTGACAATCATTTCATCAACCGTATCTGCTACCAGAAGTTTCAGTTTGACAACATGGATGCACCCTGGAAGGCAATTAACCCAGTAGATCAAAGCCTACCTTTGTTTCTATTATATGACACAGTTCATCTATTGAAAAACATTCGCAATAATTGGTATACTCAAGGCTCAAAGATTATTGACTTTCAACTTTTACCAGAAGGGCCTATTTGTCAAGCTAATTGGAATGATATTATAGATATTGAGCAGAAATCACAGCTTCATGTTGTTCGACCTACAACACTTAGTCCACAATCATGCCATCCATCTCCATTGGAACGTCAGAAGGTATTTTTAGTTCTTCAAGTTTTTAATGAAAAGACAATTGCTGCTCTTCAACTTCATGGGTTTTATGGTACAGCCACTTTTATAGATTTTATCCTTAAGTTTTGGAAAGTGGTTAATGTAAAATCAACAACATCTCATATGCAGCTGCATGATGATACACGTAGTCCAATTTTCTCTGAAGAGTCAAGCAATCTTAAGTTACTAAGTATGTTTGCCGAAGTATTAGAACGGATGCCTGGAGGTCGAGGACCTGGACGTTTACGATCGCTTACTTCGGAAACTCGCAAGGCTGCTATACAGACATCAAAAGGGCTGGTTGAACTGAGCAGATATTTACTAAAAGACTGTAAATTTTCCTATGTGTTATTAGGTAAGAATAAGTGTATACCAGTAAGTAGTGAAAGTTGATTTAGATAAAAGTACCTTTTCAAAGTAAGTGAGTCATTTAATTTTTATTTATACACATTCTCTAGGTGAGCTTCAATCAGACAGACTTGAAGGAGAATTTTCTATTTACAGACAAGGACATGGGGGCTGCTATTATATATCAGTTGAGCAGATAATGCTCTCAGCCCGCCTACAAAGAATGCAACTGTATGCAGACCTGCAAATTGATGCACCATCTATGAACTGCCAAGCACAAGACAGCTGTTGTACTGGCACAATGTCATTTGAAGAGATTGAGTTAATTGATAATTTGCCAGGCCAAATTGAAGAGGTATCACTGGATGAAAGAGTAACTCTGTATTATATCTGCGGCTATATTTCAATGAAGGAGTCCTTAGAAGTGCCTGAAGTATTTCCTGCTCAAACTGTACAGGCACCAGATAGTGAGTTTACTAACCTTTTATCTAGAGGAAAATTGCAACATCCTCCTGAATGGCTAATTGTCTATGCATCAATGTGCTACTCACTCTTTGGTATGATGTCACTGAAGTGTGCCAGCCATACAATTCGCCTTTTTCTATATACTTTTGAGTCACTTGTTGACTTTGATATTCAAAAGGATCAACTATCATCTATTGCTCGCCGGCTTGCAAATACTTTTTTCAAAGGCCTAGTGCGTAAGTCATCAGAGATACCTCGGCATACTTTCAATGCCAATGGACGTAGACTACGTAAACTACAACATGAATGATTTGCTACATTCTTTATTATCACACTCTGGCTAGTTGACCAATTGCTGGCATACTCAGATGTATTTCTTGAAGCCCATGAATTTTTTATATACTTTGGGGATAGCTATAATTTATTGCAAGCTTTTGTATCAATTTAAGTTTGCTTAAGTTAGTTGAGTCTATTAAAAAGTTTGAACAGTTTTGTTCATATTTTTGGAGGCATCTATTTAATTACTTACAGGATAACATTCTACTGTTTGTTAGAAAGTTGTTGACAGTTTTGTCAAATGTACAGTTTTGTTCATATTTTTGTAGGCATCTATTTAATTACTTACAGGCTAACATTCTACTGTTTGTTAGAAAATTGTTGACAGTTTTGTCAAATGTACAGTTTTGTTTATAATTTTGTAGGCATCTATTACCCTTTACATGCAAAAATTGTTTTTAAAAGTCATTAATAAGTCTGTTGATTATTTTTTTGTATTCTAGTTACCTGATTGTTGATTTTATAGCTAAGTGAAGTTAAATGCTTCAAAATTGGTTGAGCTATGCTGTTTAAGTAAATCATTTACCAATACCACTTTAGAACAAGACACTCATTTTTGCTATACTGAATAGAATTATAGAATTAGATTAGATTTGATTTGGATTAGATTAATTATATCATTTCACTAAGCTGAAGTTATATGTTCAAAACTGAAGTCAAGGGTAAAGGAGTACTATTTTTTACTATACATTAGAATGACAAATAGGAAAAAAACATTTTAGTCTAAAGACAAATATAGTTTTACACAGTGTTATAGACAATGTGTAAACAATGTGTAAGATTTATTTGTTTGTTTAACTAGCATTCCTAGCAACATGGCTTATAGTTTGTTATAGTTTTTTGTTGTCAATACAGCAATATATTAGAGTATATAAATTCACAATTGAATATACTTTGAAGTCTAAATGTGTATAATTCTCTTTCCTTATTTATTAGGCCTAAGACAATTCTGTATAGCCGGATGTATACCATTTATAGACTTATCTAAAGCTATTGTTCAAACTATCTTTATACAAGATTGTAAACCTTATCTTGTTTTTCATCAGTGCAATAAGTAGGTTGTTAGTCTTGTCATTGACAATTATTTTATGAACCATATTGTTTACAAATGTTGCAGATTGACGGTTGAGATGTTTGTTTAGTTTAACTACAGTTTCTTATTATCATTACCTTTATATCCATATTCAATGTACTTTAATTTGTTAGTTTGTCAGTTTCATGTTAGTTAAACCAGCTGTGATTTGATGGTTTAAGCTTTGTTTCATACATATTAGGTTATAGAGAAAATGTATTCATTTACTCAAAACAAGGCTTGTTTTGTTGTTCATTGCAAAGCAGGTATTTATTAATCCCAAATTGGTTTCATTTCAGGTGTGCCAAATCATCCAATCTAGATGTTCATCCATCAATGTCTGCTGAGCTAACATGGTGAAGTACTGTGATTCATTATGCTTTGTGATTTTAAGAGATTTTTTAGACAGAATGACTTGATTGGTATGAAAGTTTAAGTTTAAAATACATTGGCTTATTGTTGCTTTTTGACTTTGTTTTCTTATTTCGCATGTATTCTTTATGAAATTAGAGGTTTTTATATCGAAATTGAACTTAAATACAAATAAAGTTGTGCTACTGTACAAGTTTTATTTGACTCCTACTGTTCATTTGAACAGCAAAAGAAAGATTATGAATGTTGGAGTTCTTGTTGGGCAGGTGTGCCAAGATTTCAAAAATACTGCGCCTTTCTGATTTTTATAATACTGGTTTTTGATAGTGAAGTGACGCCTTTGCAGCCCACTGAACTCTGTACAGATTATCCGCTTTATAAAGCTTCCAACTACAGAGTATGTTGTATGGTCTGCTACTTTATCGAGACTAGGAGGCAATAATTGAAGTAACTGAAACTTTATTCATTTTGTATGCAATGAAATATTGTGTATTGCCGTTACTTTACTGTACGCCCGCCGCTCCTACATGTAGATATAGCGCTAAAGTTTGTTATATGTTTAAGAGAACAAAATTTCGAGCAACCTGGCGAAAAAATTATCTTTCAAAGTGCAACCAGTCCGGAGTTATGAGCATTTAAAGTTAAGCTGCAATGCAAACAAGCGGGCCTTCAAATAATTTTGCAATATTTACGAGTGTTGCGTCCTGATACAACGGTAACTTCTAGTGGTCCTTGCACTGACTGTAGATTGAGATTAGAGTGACTGGCACTGACTGTAGATTGAGATCGGAGTGACTTTTACTGACTGTAGATTGAGATTGGAGTGGCTTTCATCGACTGTAGATTGAGATTGGAGTGACTGACACTGACTGAAGATTGAGATCAGAGTGACTGGCACTGACTATAGATTGAGATTGGAGTGAGTTTCACTGACTATAGATTGAGATTGGAGTGACTGGCACTGACTGTAGATTGAGATTATAGTGACTGGCACTGACTGTAGATTGAGATCGGAGTGACTTTTACTGACTGAAGATTGAGATCAGAGTGACTGGCACTGACTATAGATTGAGATTGGAGTGACTGGCACTGACTATAGATTGAGATCGGAGTGACTGGCACTGACTATAGATTGAGATCGGAGTGACTGGAACTGACTATAGATTGAGATTGGAGTGACTGGCACTGACTGTAGATTGAGATTGGAGTGACTGACACTGACTGAAGATTGAGATCAGAGTGACTGGCACTGACTGTAGATTGAGATTGGAGTGACTTTCATCGACTGTAGATTGAGATTGGAGTGACTGGCACTGACTGTAGATTGAGATTGGAGTGACTGACACTGACTGAAGATTGAGATCAGAGTGACTGGCACTGACTGTAGATTGAGATTGGAGTGACTTTCATCGACTGTAGATTGAGATTGGAGTGACTGGCACTGACTTATCACGTTAACGTAGTGCGTTACTGCTGGCTAGGTACACTAATACTTCATGCAATTATTATTTGCTTGAAACGTTTCTTTGATAAAATTAAACTGGCGAAACTTAAGTCACGCCATATGGAGCTGGCAGATATTCTTTCTTCAATATACAGTGTAGTGTATTTTTAGTCCTAAACGGGTTTATATAAAATTTCCAGTAAATAAAAGACTAGTGTCGCCTCTTATTACTTTAGTCGTCCTCAATTACTACATTTACACTTACCTGTAGTACGAACTTTATACGTTGCAGAAGAATTACGCTATTTCTGAAAAATTTCAGAAGATTCACGCATTTGTAGAAAAGTGCAAACGGACGCTTGCGGGAGAAGCGACACGAAGGAAGGCTACGTGGATCGGAGGGAAGGCCACCACGGAAACGGAGCTAATCACAGCTCGTCACAGCCATCATTCCCGCCTTATAAGGACCCAGTTCACCTCCTCCTCCATGCTGAAGTGCTGGCACCAGCTTGCAACAAGGACTTTTTGATGCGGGGAAGAGGAAGAGGTCGCATGGGCTGAGGTCCAGGGACTTTTGGCCGATACTAATAGGGCAGATGTGCAACCGCAATAACAGCTCAGTCGTTGCGCGGCGCATCTGAAGGCTGCGTACGGCTGTTGAGTCCAAGGACTGGGACTGGGCAGCCAAAACCTGTGTGTAATCTGGCTGCCCATATTTGTTCTACTTAGCCTAGGCGCAAGGCGTAACAGATTTTCGGCCCCACCTGTATGCTCTCCAATGTTTTCAAAAAAGAACAGACAGTGGAAGCGCAAGCTTCAAAATCCAATACATGTTACACAGCTACAAATGCCCACTGTATTATAAAATTAGCATGCTAGAATCCTAATTTTCTAAACCAAAAACTCTATGAAAATCAATAAAGCTGTAAGAAAGGCAAAATAATACATGCATGTACGGTACATACTCCTGTCAAAAGCAATAACAATTTTTGTGCTAAAAAAAGAAATCCCAATTCTCCTTAATATACCTTTCTGTAAAACCTGTCCCCTAATTTTTTCTAAGAAACGTATCGTACTTGTTCTTGAAATTTACGTGTAAATTGTACATGCATGTACACTGTTTAAAATAAATGGACGATGCATGCGTATGGACGTGCGCATGCGCATGGACGGGATGCATGCGTAGTGTGCACATTTCTTTCCTGAACTTTAATTGACGATTTGATAAACGTACTTCATATACAGAAAATTTACATAGCAAATTATCGGGACCACTTGTTTCTTGCTGCTGTCGACGCAGTACCACCAAGTGTAAATTTAATTAACTGCTTAACAATACTTGCATTATGTATGTTGTATCTCTAATAGATAATCGGTTTAGCTGAATAATCCGCTCAGTCGCGGTGGCCATCTTCAGTATATTTGCATACGGTTACAGTCACGCGTATAATTGTCTATGGCCAAAGCCACACAACTAAGGCTGGAGATACACCATCTCCCCTTTCAAAGTTCAACTATCAAGGTTTTCAAGGTTTGAAGGTTTTCCTCCTAGCGTCAAGCTGTAGCCTCTGAGGTTTCTTATTCTCTCGACCGAATCGGGTCCTCCTTGGCTCAGCCGACCCTCTGGATGCTCCAGGCATGCCTTGCTCAGTAGCACCGTCCGCGGCGGTCTCCTTGGCCTTGAATGGGCTGACTGGGATCCGCTTCCTGATGAACTTGCAGTTCCGCCGTAGACATCTCCCGCTCGCCAGTCGAATCATGAAATCTCGGTTCCGTCCGGCTTCCACGATCACGCCGTACTTGTCCCACCTTCCGGTGCGACAGTCCTGAACCACCACTCTGTCATGTACTTTGATGTCCGGCAGGGGCTGAGCGTCTTGGTTGTAGTATTTCTCCGTAGTCGCCTTGACTCTAGTCTGCTTCTCCTCGATCTCATCTGCAGATTTTTGCCATTCAGGTGCGAACGCTCTTCTGTGTGCCGGAATTGTGTCACGAATTGGGTGGCCGAACACTGTTTGAGCTGGGGACTTGCCGTCGTATCTTGGAGTGTTGAGATAGACCAAGAGACCTTGTGACTGTTTCTCCCAGTCCAGCGTGCCAGTCTGATGGTTCCAAGATCCTCTGTCGATCTTCTTCATTTCTTTCACGGCCCTGTTTTGGCACGTCCGTTGCTCTGTGGATAATGTGGAGACAATACTCGGTGTTCGACGTTCCAGCTGCTAGGAAATCCTAGAAAATTTTTGCGCTGAATTGTGGACCGCCGTCTGACCAGAAAATATCGGGGACCGATTTCTCGACGAATCTCTGTCGGATAGCACTGACGACTATGGTTGCGGGTTTATCATCGCCAAGGTAGTTGAGAGCTGCCCAACCGGATAGGCCATCGACGATGACAAGGAAGTTCTTCCTTGCATATTCAAATAGATCCGCGTAGATCTCTTGGAAGACTCATTCCGGTGGCTCTCGAACGACCATGGGTTCCTTCGCCAGGCTAGGAAGATTTTCTTGGCATGGTTTGGCATTTTGTGGCATCCTTGATGCATCTTCAGTAGATTTTCGAGGACGCTTCTCCTTAGCTTCCTAGGGATCAGTAGCCGGGATCAGTACCCAGGACGAGGTCGTCTTCGACGCAGACGCAGAGTTGTTGCCATAGGTGCCAGTACGCACGGATGTTCTCTTGGAGGTTCGCCTTGCAGTTTGGAAAACCATCTAGAGCGTGCACTGAGCTGATAGCCTGCTCCCTGTTGTCGAATTCCAGGATCTGATCGCTCGCTTTAGGCTCCTCCACCGGCGCTCTGGACAGTGCGTCGGCGTATTCATTTAGCTTGCCCTTGATCCACCGAGCTGTGAAGCAGAATCGGTCGAGCTTTTGCCGCAGCCGCTGAATTCTCGGGTTGTCGACTTGGTCCAGGGTGTAATCGTTTAAAATGGGCTCCAATGGCTTGTGGTCGATCACTATTTCAAAGTGATGCAGTCCTTCCAGGAAGAGGTGGCACTTCTTAGCGGCCCAGGCAACAGCTAATAATTCCAATTCGATCATCGCGTACCTGCTTTCTGCAGCAGAGAGAAATCTTTATCCAGCTTGTACAGGCTTCCATGCGCCAGCACGCGAAGGCGTATTCAGCATGCCAGTGAAGTATGAGACAGACCAGGCCTTTGGGCTAAGGTCTGCGATGCTTCACGCCTGCCCCTATCTTTGGCAGGTCAAGGCTGGTGGGAGGTCTGCACCCTCTATTTGCCTCCGGCAGCCGCAGACCCCCCCCCACGCTGTCTCGCAAGTCGACCCAGGGTACTCGTCCCCGCGTGTGTTCAAGGCAGACCCTAGGGCTGCTGGACAGACTGGGCTCCGGCGCTGACGACCCTATCCAGTGGCTTCGGCCGAATTTGGGTATGCGGGTCTGGCTCGCCAACCTGCAGGCCATGGTACTGCTCAACGTACTCTCTAATGCCTAAGGTGTTGACCGTGCCGATGGGCTGGAAGGCCGGGGAGTTGTCCGGTCGCAAGCGGTCCCCCTCCTGGTGTCGGGCCAGCCTTGAGGGTTCTATTGGCCTACTGCCCGGTCAGGTGGAGCGGCCGGGTGGGTACCGCGCCCCTTTGAGGGTAGCCCACCAACCTTTTATCATGGCCTTCGAGCCGTCTATGGATAATCAAGCTTATTCTTGGGACGGGGACCCTTCTAAACTCCAACCTCAGTCCGAAGGACCGGCCGGCCCTGCTGGCAGATCCCAACCGACTGATTCAACTGTGGCAAAGGAAGGACCGGCTGGCTCTGCTGGCAGATCCGACCAGAGCTACCAAACTCAAAATACCCAAAGACCTGCCAGCTCCGCTGGTGGATCTAAGGGAACCGCGAGCTCTGAGCCTAAAGGACCGGCCAAATCTGGCAGATCCGATGAAGCTCAGCGGGCTCGGCTTGAGCGCAAACGCGCTAAACAACGCGCCAAAAGGCAGGCCAAGAAGGGAGCTGCGGGGGCCAAAGCGGCGGCGTCCACCATGGATGCTGAAGCGACTGGAGTCCCAAGGCAACCAGGCGGGCCGGCCGGTGGAAGCTCCAGTAGTTCAGCGGCGGCGCTCCCTGGAGCTGCTGCCGCGGCTGCTGAGGCCGAAACCACGGCGCAACAAATGGCCACTGCCAACAAGGAGGTTCCTTCGGGAGCTACCTTTGCGGCGAAGGCCAAGGCCAAAATCCCGGGAGTGATCATCCAAGGTCGCGACCAGGACTGGACCACTGATCAGCTTCAAAAAGTGTGGAGTGCTGTTGACTCCTATCTGATTGAGCTGACTGTCGAGGAGGGAATCTCCATCGGCATTGAGCGGATGGTGCTGCGAAGCACATTCGTTCTTATTGCTCCTAGCAGCGAGGAGGACGCTCGGCAGCTGCTCCAGCGGCTACCGACGGTCTCCTTGGATGCTGACCTTGGCGGAGCTCTTTTTCTTCGCGAGGGCCAGCGTCCAAAGACGATACCCTATGTGGTTTTCGTCCCTGCTAAGAGCACCGCAGCTGGACCAGACGTTATTCGCCGGGTCCTACTGCGTCTGAACCCCGACCTCCCTGCTAGTGGACTGGTGTATCACCGTAAAGTCCGCAGGGGGGAGACGGGCAACTCAATTGTCCTCGGCCTTTCCAGCACTTGGGCGAGTCGGTACCCTAATGGATCCTCTTTCCAGCTGGGTGCTCTCAAGCTCAAGATGCGCCGAGGAAAGTCTGCCAAAGGGAAGGCTACTGCCAACCCCGGCATCTCCGGCAAGAGCGGGGCGCAGTCTAAGGCCCAAGGAAAGGCGCAAGCCGATCCCAAAGCCAAAGCTGTGTCTCGCCCCTCTGCTAGCAGCAGTTCGGCGACCGCGGTAACGGCTCCGGCCAAGCCCCGGGAACCAAATCTGCCAGTCGGAGAAGGAGTTGAGGACGAGGCCGGGTCTTCGGAATCCGAGCTCTCCTCGGCCACCCTGGTGGGGTCTGAAGGCAAAGATGCAGATGAGGAAGCTTCCTCCATCGTGTCGTCGGAGCCTGAGGATTCTGCTGGGGGGCCGGTGGGGGTGAGGAGGCCATGGACGTCGACCAACTCCCATCTCCCAGTCAAGCCCCAGCGGCCTGGGACAAGGACGATCTGTTGTCCAAGTCTCCTTGATGGCCCTGGGCTCTAGCCAGACACTGCATTTAATACAGTATGACTAAGCTCCACGCTGCCAAAGGAGCGACATTCTGTCTGCAAATTAATTTACAGCATTGCGTATCTGCGTCAGTAAATCTGATGAAGATTGCTGAGCTGTACAGGCCAGGCCTCATCCTGATCCAGGAACCCTGGATGCGCAACGGTAAGTTGCCCAACATTCCCTCTGGCTACTCTGATTTTTATGTGTGTGGCCCGAGGAACAGCCGCCCTAGAGCGGCTATCCTCGCTGCTAGCCATCTCCAGGCTTGGCTGAGGACTGATCTCTCTGATGGAGACCTTTGCGTCATCCAATCTAATCATTTCTCTCAGCGTACGTGTCTTGTTGCCTCGGTTTATATCCCAGGCGACAGATCCTGCTCCCGAGAGTTTACTGCGCCTTGCGCAGTACTGCGAGTCCCAGAACGCTGAGCTGTGCTTAGGGGGCGACCTCAACGCGCATCACAAGCACTGGGGCAGCAAAGATACCAACACTAGAGGAGAGGAGCTTCTGGCCCTCATCTCTAACACAAACCTCATGCTCTGCAACCGCGGCAGCACTCCTACCTTTAATAATGGCAGATGGACCGAGGTCCTCGACGCCACACTCGTTACCCCAAGACTCTTTGACAGAGTTGAGGAGTGGAGAGTCTGGTCTTAGGAGCCCTCCATGTCTGACCACTGCTTTATCGCCTTTAACCTCGCGGACACTAAAACCCAGTCTCCGATCACTTGGAGGCGCAATATCCGCAACACTGATTGGGCGGCCTACAAGGCTGCCCTTGATCTGCACCTGCAGGAACTCACGGACTTACGTCCGATTGAGACCTGCGAGGATGTGGATCATATGGCTGAGACGCTGCAGGTTGCATTATTGAAGCCTACGAAGCGGCTTGTCCTGCTCGCGCCTACAAAGGCAAGACCTCGGCGCCGTGGTGGAACCCGGAGCTGGGGAAACTCAGGCGGAAGGCCAAAAGCCTTCATCGCCGTGCCATGAAGACCGGAAACCCGGAGGACATGGAGCTTTTCCGGCAAGCCTCCCGCAATTTCAAATCTGAAGTGCGCAAGGCCAAGGAATGTAAGTGGCGCCAATTCTGCAATGAATTGGATCAAGACAGACCTACTTCTAGGCTTGTCAAGGCCCTTACAATGGACAAAATGTCCAAATTAGCCATGATCAAAAAAGATGATGGCTCTCTTACTAAAGACCCTGAAGAAGTGGTTCAGCATATGCTCAGCACATTCTTCCCGAGGGTACCTACTGCTAGACCGGAGCCCAACCATTCGATGGATGGAGCCACCCTAGCGGCGGGCATTGTCACTGAAGACCTAATCGCTCGTGCGGTCAGAACCTTCAAACCCTTCAAATCTCATGGACCTGATGGTATCTACCCTGTTCTCCTTTGTGAAGCAGCCAAGATACCCTCGTTCCTGAGACTCACCCGCAATCTTATGCGGGCCTCTATCCAGCTGGGATACGTTCCCAAATGCTGGACTGAAGCTCGGGTAGTCTTTATTCCCAAACCTGGGAAGGGTGACTACCAAAGCGTCAAGGCCTTCCGGCCAATTAGCTTAACGTCAGCAATGCTTAAGCTCACTGAGAGGCTTATTCTCTGGCGGCTGCTCTCCTGCGAGCTGACAGCGATGCCCCTCAGCAATAATCAGCACGCCTTCCGTACCGGGAGGTCGACTGACAGCGCCCTGCATGCGATTGTCGAGAAGATTGAACGGGCGGTACTGGGTGACGGTTACGCCCTGGCTCTTTTCTTGACATTGTTGGCGCCTTCGACAACGTTATCTTTGAAGCGTTTCAGAGGGCCCTTCAAAATCGCAAAGCTCATGCTACCCTCATACGGTGGATCATGTACATGATCTCCAACCGTACGGTCACTGCCCAACTTCTTGGGCAAACTGCCTCCACCAGAGTCTGTAAGGGTGGACCCCAAGGCGGAGTCCTCACCCCGACGCTCTGGAACCTGGTCATGGACGCTCTTCTGAGTGACTCCCGACCCGACCCCGTCTTCAAAGTCGGGTATGCTGATGACGTCACGGCCATTGTGGCAGGACCGTCTCCCAGCACGCTCAGGGATCTGATGCAGAGCTTTATCCGCAAAGCAGAATCCTGGGCCAATGACAATGGTCTGGAACTCTCTGAGCCCAAAACCGTTGCCATTATGTTTACCAGCAGACTACGCTGGAACATGCGTCCTCTGCAGCTCTACGGCAGAGATATTGCCTTCGCGCACCAGACCAGATGTCTCGGGGTCACACTTGACCACCGGCTCAACTGGTCCTTCCACGTGAAAGCAAAAGCCAAGCGTGCCTCAGCTATCCTGGCCCAGCTCCGACGAGCACTTGGCACTTCTTGGGGTCTATCCCCAAAGCGGCTTTGGTGGATCTATACTTCCGTAGTTAGACCTGCCATTACGTACGCCTCTGTTGTCTGGGTTAGCGCTACCCAGGTCAAAAGCCATGCAGACCTGCTCAACACGATCCAAGGCAGAGCGTGTAGGCTCATCTGCAACGCCACCAGGTCCACGCCCTTTGCTGGCATGGGGGCCTTCCTTAATCTACCGCCTCTTGACCTCTTCGTCAGGGGTGAGGCGGCTAGAACGACGCGGCGTCTAATTGATGCCGGCGTCAAATTTATTTACATGAGAGCACCTGCTAAGCGGAACCTTGTCCCGCATAGCGACCTGTGCCTCAACTTTCTCAACGAGTGTCAGGCCAATCGCGTCTTCACCGATCGCATTGCCTCAACGCTCAACCTGAGACAGCGCTACTCCGTAGCTATCGACTCGCGCGATAACATCAATGACCAATGGAACCTTGGTGAGCTTCATTGCTACACCGACGGTTCTAAGCAGTCAGCCAACACCGGCTTTGGTGTTGGAATCTTTCTGAACGGGAGGGTCATCGCTACCCACGCTCAATACACTGGGGTCAACTCCAGTGTTTTCCAAAATGAAGTCTGGCCATCAGCTCCTGCACTGCAGAGCTTCTCGCCACTGGCGTTACTGGTAAGAACATCATTTTCCATTCGGACAGCCAAGCTGCCTTGCACGCCATCAGTGGCTGCAGCACCAACTCTGCTACAGTCCTCGACTGTATCAAACTTCTCAACGTGTTGGGTTCCGCCAACAAAATTACCCTTAAGTGGGTTCCGGGGCACGTGGGGATCCGAGGAAATGAGCTGGCTGACACCCTTGCAAAAGTTGGTGCCTCCGGCTCCTCTCTCGGCCCCGAACCTCTTGTCCCGATTCCTGGCTGTGTCATCGACTCGCGCATTAAAGCGTGGATCAGGACTCAGCACCGCTCGACTTGGGCGAACCGCACGAACTGCAGGCAATCCAGAGGCGCTGTCCCTCAGCCCTCTCACCAGCTCCGGAAGCTCCTCTTGCGCCTCTCGCGCAGAGACATCCGGGCTGCCATCATGACCCTCTCTGGTCACGGCTGCTTCTCCAGGCACCAGTACCTGCAGGGCAACGCCATCAACGCCGCCTGTAGTTTCTGCAACTCAGGTGACGAAACCGCTGAGCATTTCGTCAGCATCTGTCCCGCCTTCACGCGGGCCAGACTCACTTACCTCGGGCCACACACATCTATTACTGAAGCGTGCAAACCCGAAAACTTTAATCAGCTCATGCGCTACCTTCGGGCCACCCGCAGGGCTGAACTCTCCTTTCCAGAGAGCACTATAGCTGCTGGCGACACTGGGGGACCTCCCTGGGCGGCGCCAACCCTCCGTCCATAGCGACGTGTCGGCCGTTCAGGGACTAGCGGAATGGGCGCCCGCGCCTTCCCGCTGTGTCCCCTCCGGGACAGCCCTGCAGCTAAGTCAAAGTAAGTCAAAGTCCATGCGCCATCGCGCTGCCTCTGTTTTTGCAGGAAACCAAGACCTTTGAGTCTTGACGCATCTGTGTGTAGCGCCGTAGGTCTGCTTGAATCATAATACGCCAGTGTAGGAACAGAAGCTAATTCTTTGCCCTTGAGTAGGTCGCGCAACGGTTGTGACTGCTCAGCAACCGCTTTGCTGAATGATCCGATCTGGTTGATCAATCCAAACCAGGATCGCAGATCTGTTAAGTTTCTTGGCGTCGGGAACTCTCGGATCGCATTTGATATCTCAGGATCGATAGAGTAGCCATCGTGATCGAGCCGGAATCCAGCGAATGTGATTGTAGGCTGCGCAACGATAAATTTTTTTGGGGTTCAGTGCAATTCTGAACTTCTTGCATCTGTCTAAGAACTGTCTGACAGCTTCCATGTGCTTCCCTTTGTCCGAGTGAGCAATTAAAATGTCGTCCACTACATGGTAGGCGTTTTCCATACCTTCGAGAGCTTCATCGATTCTTCTGTTGTAGTGTTCGCAGATCGAGCTGATTCCGAATGGGGCGCGCTTGTACCTATATTTCCGAAGGGTGTTATGAATGTAGTCAGGTTCTGTGATTCTTTTGCGAGTGGGATTTGATGGTAGCCTTTGAGAGCGTCAACCTTCGTAAATAATCTTGCTCCTGGTGGTAATCTCGAGACGATTTCAAGTGGTATACTGCTCATGTAGCGTTCACGCACCACGTATTTGTTGAGGTTCCTCAAATCGACGCATGAGTCGGATCTTTCCGTATTCCTTCTTATTTTAAACTGTAATTGGGGCGCACCACTCTGTCGGCTCGGTGATGCGTTCAATAATGCCCTGTTCCTCCAGTTCGTTCAACTCGGCCTTCAGCTTGTCCTTCAGGGGTTCAGCGATCTTTCTTGGACATGAGATGGCAAATGGTTCGTCATTGTCTTTAGTTTAATTTTGAATTCCTCTCAGGGCATGTGCATCTCTTGACCTTTGAACAGCTCTGGGTATTCGGACATTAGTTGCTCGGCATCGGTACCGTGACTTGGTGTGCTGTTTCCGGTTATCTGGTGCATGTGCATATAGTGAGGGAATTCTTGTGGGATCAGCGCGAACTGCTTGCAGGTCTGTCGGGATAGAATTGCTCCAGAGATATTCTTCTGCAGTACAAGAATCTCCTTCTCTAGCACTTTGTCGCCCAGTTTCAGAAGTACTTTTGTAGTTCCCAAGTTCTCAATTGGTCTTCCATCGACTCATGTGGGTACTACCATAGACATTGCCAGCTCTTTTGCTTTGATCTTCAGCTTTGGCAACTCGGCTGCTGGGATCGCGTCTATACTGGACCAGTGTCCGGTCGCATCGGCATTCGACATGTGCCCTTTCCTGTTATCACTGTCACTTCAATCTTCTCAAGCGCATCGTTAACCGTTGAGATCACTGAGGCGATTGTGTTGCCTTGTGCTTGTGAGAAGTTCTTCGGCTTGCTCGTCCTTTCTGTCGTTGACTTGCAAACTTGCGCGAAGTGATTCTTCCTCCCGCACTTCTTACACTCTTTGCCGAACGCTGGGCAATTCTGTCTGGTGGGAGCGTGCTGCTTCCCGCAAAATGAGCATTGTGTCACTCGTTGAGTTGATTTGCTGCGCTGCTCTCGTCGCGGACCTCGTCCCTGAACGCCGATTTGCCTCTCAGGGCATTCATTCATTCAAGAAGCTTCTCGACGACGCTGGTGTCGCGCGTGCCAGTGACGATCCTGTCCGAAGCATGAATTTCGCGCAGTTGTCGCAACATCTGCCCAAGTTGCACTTGGTGGCCAATTCTTTCAGGCAGACGAACCAGTCTGAGAAACACTCATCTGGGCGTTGGCTTCTTAGCCAGAATTATCTTCTCTCATAAAGTTCGTTGATCTCAGCGACTATAAAGCCTTCAGAGCTTCCAAAATCTTATCCGCGTCAGACTATATTCGTCCTTTAAGCTTGGCAGGTTGAAATTTCATAAATTTTTATGAAAAAGTTATGGGGATTATTCCTGTAGATTTAACTATAAAAGATAAAGATATGAGTGACTGTTTCGATTGCATGCCGCGATAACTTGACAAGTGACAAGCCTAAATCCGAAGAATATCTGATTGTAAACAAAATATCCAATGAATATAGGTAATATATGATTAAGGTAAACTTTTGGTTTGTTATTAAGTAATATAAATATACACAGATTATATTGTTAAACAGAAACGTTTTTTCTTTTTGACACAAGTACAGTTAGCAAATTTTTAACTTAGGGACTTAAAATAATGTGCATGAGCGCTTTTGCTGAAATGACCTTGTTCATCGTATAACTATCTCTTAATAAATGATAAAATTATATAATATTATAGTTATGTCGCGCCTAGAAATAAATTCTGTTGTTTCATAATTTGTTACTTAATAATTAACTCGGAGAGACTCTAAAAAATAACTGAGAGTTTCCTTCATTTTTAGCAACATTTTCCTTGTTGAAATTTCATAATTTCAGTTACACTGTATATAATTTTACACTATTTATTTTGCTAAAAGAATTGCTAAAGAATTACAAATTTTTATTCAGGCATGTCTCTACTCAGTATTGTTGACTTAGGCTGGTTGCTGATGACGCTGACTCATACTTGCTGGTGTAGAATCAAAATGAAACTATTTGAGTAACAATAGGTAGGCCTAAACTAATACTAGATACATAATACATTAGCATTAGGATCCAATGTTAGATCTTTATTATTAATATTAGTATGGCCTGTTCTAGGTCTCTAAAAATACCAAAATATATTTAAGCTTATTTCAGAAGTATATAGAGCCTAAGAAAATAGCTTGAAATGATTAAAAATAAATATTGTACTTATGCTACTTTTTATGAAACTATGGTTTTTAGCATTCCCTTTTATATATAAATTTTATATTGAATATACATATATTATACACAAAGTTCTACAAATAACTGGCTCCAAAAACTATTTAAACAAAGAAAAGTTTTCACAAAATAATTTTATGTTGCTATTACTTGTTTTTATTTGATAACTTCTTTTTAAATTAAGTAGCATAAAGGGCCAACTATTTGACATGTTTTTCTAATTTCATCAAGTTCAACTTTTTATATAAAAATTGGTCATCTTTATCATGTATATTTCACATCTTCTAGAACATCTAAAAGTAAAATTTTTCCATTGAACAAAACTACAAAAAATAAAATAAAATAAAATATGGCTTCATAGATTTCTACCAAAATTGTCTTTTATTTCATTAACAATATATTTTATTATTTTAAAAAACCTTTATTCCAAATAGAATAATAGTCTTTTTTATTATGGCAAAAATTCTTTTATCCCCTAGCATAACTATGACACAAAACACCTAGATAAAGATATCAGTATGCCATGCTCTTTAATATGATTAGAAATAGTCTTAATTTTTCATCAAGAATATGACTTTGTAGACCATGGAAGTAAAACTCTTAAAATTAACTATATGGTGATTGTTCTAGCTAAATTTATACATAGTAATGTTTTGTTTTCTACATTTTTAAGTAGATCTTTAACTTTAACTTTATGCTGGGACTCGCTGCCGCCACGCTAGGCCACACTGGCCCCACCCTAGTTGCCATGGCAACAGCCATAACTCTACTATGTGGCATCCCCGCTGTTCAACACATTGCCACTCGCCATTTATTCGCCAAAACCGAAGTTGACTTTGCCACTTGTGCTGGGTGCGAGTGCTGGGACACGATCAGCGTGGGATCGAGAGAGACGCCTGGACACCATGCCTATCACAGCGTTTACTGGAATAGCAATGGGTGCACATTGGCCATGTACTGCCTCATTGTGCTGCAGGTGTGCAATCTTATAGTGCTTGTGTATTTTATGAATAAAAAGGGCTTTTGTGAATCGATAAATCTCCCATAAAGGGGGATATTGTGAATCGATAAATCTCCCATAAAGGGGAATTTTTGAATCGATAAATCTCCCATAAAGGGGATATTGTGAATCGCTATATCTCCCATAAACGAGATAATTGTGAATCACCAAGTGTCACATACAACAAGTTTCAACATAGAACGGATAGGTTAAGAAACAGCGAGTGTTTTCTGATTGCACTGCTAGTTTATGATGAAGTGTTTGAATTTGAAGCCACTCCAAGGTCACCCTTGTTGTAATCAAAGCATAATTTAATGATGAAATCATCATCACAGGCGCTGCTATGTTACAAAGCTGTCGAGAGCCTCACCTGCATTGTCATGCGCCACGGCCTCAGTAAACTTCGTCCAGCTTTCGTCTGTCTAACTTTGCTCAACATCTATCCCAACTATTACTCCTGGTGGAGCTATTTAATGTACCTGAACGAGAAGACGCCAATGTACAGTCTTATTAGGCATCATATGTATTTTTACGCTAGCGAGCTAATCGTTGCCGCGCTAGTATTGCACCTGTGCAATGTCGAATCGGCTATCAATCGAGTCAAGTTGTCAATTGTGTTCTGCTTAGCGGCGTCGCACCTGGTCAGCGGATTCGCCGATCATTACCTGTTCGACCCGGCATCTGCGGCTGTGCGAGCCAGTAGGCTGGCTTCTTTCATGCACCACTCGAGAAATGCCGGCCTCATGCTGCCAGACTTGGCTCACCTATTGGTTTCTGGACGATATCTGCAGCCAATGCTGGCCAAAGCCAACACAGTTGAAGGCTTGCAGCTCGAGTCGCCTTGGAGCTGCTGGTGGCGGTGGGCCATACTATTGGCCGTCTCAATGCTGCTGTTTTGTGTCAGCCAGGCGCTGTAAAGATTGTGCTCAAAAAATTTCCTACTTCATGATAATTCTAGTGATTCTATCAAAATACGCGTATTGTTTGAAGGAACCACTCGGCATGCCATCCAGATCTTTCACTGGAGGGGTGCGCTTTGTTTATTTGATTTGCCGTTTCATTTGAAGGGTTGCCCGGGTCAGGAGCACCACTGCGGGGGCGTCGCCATGGATTTTTGGCCGAAAATGTCTGCATGACTTAAATTCCTACATTGATTTGGGAATCAGTGTTTCTAGCACCCTTTTTAGCGCCGCAGGCCTCCATTCGGGCGCCGAAGGCGCTATATTGTGGCGCCACGAAGCAAAAAATTATTGATTTCCATAACGGATCACAAGGTGGGGTGGGGGGATTCCGCCCTGTTTACCCCCGTGGCGACGCCCCTGAGCATCAGCACCATCGGCAGCAACCCTAGGGACGCTAAAGCTGTACTCAAGGGGGCTGAAAGAAGTCTTATTTTATTTACTTTTTAATAGTTTAATTAAGCTTTTAATCACATTTGTTTTATCGTGACAACACGTTAATCTCCCATGCAATATTTGCTACGTGGTAGTTTTTTAGTAACTGTTTATGTCATCTTTTTACTGCCTTTTTTCAACTGAAGCTAATTATGTTATCCTTTCCTTTGTACAAACTGCAGAACTGCTTTTTTGTTACTAAAAATGCATTTGTCTTTTTTTAGTAGCATATTTAGTAGCATACTGAATCTGTGCGTATGCTTTGCTCAAAAAATCGTTCATTCATATTCTTTGATTTTTTATAGTATTAAATAGATTTTGAGTTCTGTAGCTGTTAAGATATTGGTAAAACTTTAGTTATCAGAGGCACGAGATTTCGCTTCCCCTCTGAGCTTCGTAAATCAGTGCAATTCCCGACATTTGACTGACCCAATTGGAGTACCGACAATTTTTTTAGGTTTGGGTTAATCGTTCGGGTTGAGTTGTTAAGATTAAAGTCTGTGGGCTCCCGGCGCAAGGCCTTTGGCGACATCGTCCCATAGGCCATAACCAGGATTGAGGCGATTCCTGAGCACATATATAAGCGCGCCAATGCTGAACTCAGACACGCACTCACACACACGCTTCCACAGGGTGTACATCGGCGCTGATTTTATAATCTTCAGGCATGTAGAGTCTCTGTGCCTTGATGGTTGGCGCCAGACTCGTTTGCGGCTCAGCTACGCTGCCCCTCAGGCTACGGTTACGAAGGTGTTTCGTAAAGCTTTTTCACACAGTGGCTAAATTGTAGGATTACAGGTAGTCACGGGGTTTTGTTGGTGTGCTCAGATTTTTGTGCGTTTGTACGGTGGTTTTTCTGTTCCTGATGCTGGGTCTTTTGTTCGTCGGTTACTCGTGTAGATGTGCGAGTAGAACAGTGCATTTTATAGGCTAACCCCCGTTGACGCGAGGAGAGACTAGATACGAGACTTAGACGCAAATAGAATGAACAGCATGCAATGTCTTTGCAAGCAGGCAAACAATAATGAACGCTGAGACTTAGGACGGGTAATTAAAATTGTTGAGGTAACTACAATAGTGCCTTTATAGCTGGCAACAATGTACGCAGAGTTTTAAATACAACTTGTACAGCGTACACCATAGAATACAGGATCTGCTTGTTAATTTAGTTAATATAAAAGACATCCAATTACAGAGTTGCATATTTTCAGACGTTTGCAGATATCCATTCCTACAAAGTTAACAAACTGTTAGCCAATCTATTTACTTTCTTTATCCTTTTAATCCGTTGCAGAAGCAGACGGCCACTTAAACTATAGAGAGCTACATTCTTAAAGCTGAGTAGCAGCGACAAGTGTGCTACATACAAGGATCTAACACAGTAAACAATCATGGACAAAGAGCACTTCAGGGTTACGGTGCATTGTGAAGTTATTATAAAAAAGGCTACTACTCAGCAGACAAAAATACTGGTAAGAGAGATAAGTATGCTGCTAGTATGCTGTAAACCTATAATTAATTTAGCACACTTCATAAAAATAGTTACGAAAAGATTTTTAGTATATGAAAATGAATACATGTATATTGCCTATATATCAGTTTAATACAGTCTTGCGACTATGTCGGGCCCACAGTGGGCTTCTCGTGGAGGCTAAACAATATTATCGATTTTTCACTATCAGTAAGAATTACAGGATGCGAAACTCTTGACCGCGTGTGCGTGAGATCTCTATCTCTGGAAATGTACACTGCGTTGGTGTACAGTTCATTTGGGGGTGTCGCGATTTTTAGGTTGAGGTGGGAAGGGAAAGTGTCTTTCCGCGGATCCAAATGTACATTGGATTCGGGGCTTTTCTTTCTATAAGATTACTGGCCCCTTCTGTTTAAGGGGCGACATTTGACTGCCAACTAGCTTACGGGGTGGGGGCACAAATTGACAAAGTGACCCTAACCCTTGAGCTTGAACGGTTGAACCCTATTCAAAATTGCTAGCGGTCAAATCAGGGCTGGTGATAAAGAACCCTGTACTCTTAATTATGAGTTCAGACGTATTACGAGTATTTTGGTTGTATTTCGAAGCGACTATATCGTTATTTTTTTAAACACTATATAGAAGCTTACTTAACTTTCAGTTGACAAACCATTTAAGTTGCAATGGCATTCCAATGTAATTGTATAGAAATGCAAGTTGCTTAAAGTTAATGAGTTTAGGAAACTTGCTCTGCACTCGAAACTATGTATCAAGTTTTAGTTTATTTCTGAGACTAATTATGGAAATTTATTATTGTAAACTGCATGACAGACAGGTTCTCGTTCCTTCCTACCTATTATGTAGCCAAATTCTATTGCGCTGCACCCGTATTAACACAGGCGCATTCCGAACTTCCATACATTTATATTATAGCATATAGCGTAGCTCGTTCTCGCAGTTTCTTAAGTTTCATTTCAATTTGTTTTTTAATTTTACCGATTTTTTTTGACAACTTAATTAGCTAGTTATAGTGATGAGGTTTGCTGCAGTATTGTCTTCCTGTCAAGGAAAAGGAAAATACATTTTAAGTTTCATTTTCTAAGACTACGAGCGTATTTCTACTCTGAAAGTTTATGGACAGGTGGCCTGGGAAATGCACCTGCATACACACAACTATCGATGATGCTATACCTTCTCTTGATTTCTCCGTATAATTTGGCTTCCACATGACTCAGGTGCATGCAGCAACATCGTTCTTTTTCTCTTGGTCAGTGCAACCATGTCAGGCGATAAACACCTGATAATTATCGATTGTATGTGGCAATTTTGCCGTTTCGCCGACAGCACTAAGAGTTAATCAGAAAATTATTGCGACGTACAACATCAAAAACAATTCAACAACGAAAACATCTACCTACAATAACAATAAAACAATAAAAATCACAGAAAACAACAACAGAAAAAAATGCACTGTTAATGGGTGAAAAAATAACTGCAGCGTCAGGATATCACCAGGCCTTCTCTGTGTCAGCTGAAGTCGCCGACGGCAAAACAGGTCGCTGGCGCGTTGATAAGCTTGAGACATCATTCAGGACGCAGATCATCAGATCATACGCAGATACACGCTTACACAGGCTGTACAGAAGGATTGGGAATTTCTCATTGTCAGGCTTGGTACATACGGCTTTTCCTGGGGGGGGGGGGGGCGGGTTGGCTCCAATGTGCCGAACCTGACTCGAACCTGGGTACTCCCCCTTTTACAACCCGTCAGGTATTTTTCCTGGACCGTCTTCACGTGCTCAGTCAGCCTGGCGGCAACGCGAAGTTACCGCACCAACTGGAACGGTGTGTGCCCTTCCTGGACCTGCGCCGGATCCGTGTACCCGAAACCAACGCCTGCCGCATAGAATTCGGCGTGGCCTCTCCCGACGGCAGCGTCGGCGACGGGCTGCAGTTTTCCTGCAGCCTGGAGAATGACTGCGCCAAGATTGTCGCCCACGTTACGGCCTGCCTGCGAATGCACCTGCCCCAGGTGGGCAATCGCCTAGTGGAAGTCAGCCTGCCCAACAGGTGGATGCTGGAGGTGCTCATCGCCGAGCTGGGTACCTCCTTAGTCCAATCACAGGCCATATCGGACAAGTGCGGCCACTTCGCTTCGGCCTACGATCTGTACTCGAGCTACCTAGGCGTGACGGCACAACCCGAGATCAAATGGGACGTGGACACGATCTATTTTTCGCAGGGCACGCACACCTTTTGCCTGAGAGATTTCTCGGATTCCAAGCAGGAAGAATTCTCTGCAGTGCTTGGCGCGCTGGCGTTTAACGACTATTTTAATGGTCTGGATTGCTCGGGAGTTCGACTGAGCGACAGCTTCGTAAGTTTCATCTGGAAATGGCCTGTCTTCTCTGGCGGGGGGCGTGCGTGCGTTTCACAAGCTCAAAATGCGATTGCTGAATCATGGTTTGTTATCGAATTGCCCGCCGAGATTTTCCTGCCGAACTTTTCCCGCAATGCTTTTTTATGATTTTAAGGTACAGCAAATTGTACGTAGAATAAAAAATTAAACATAGAATTCCAATTCTGAACGAAAAGCTTTATGAATATCAATAGAGCTATAAGAAAGGCACAACATATCAAAAGATGAACATTGGATCTGCCTCCTATCGAAAGCAATAACAATTTTGTGCTGAAAAATGAAAACTTCCGATCTCCGTAGTGTACTTTTAAAACTACAAGAAAAATACGCATTTGATATGCAGTTACTATCGGAACTTTTTGACCGAGGTAAATCTCTTCATTAAGAGTTACGTTATTAGAAACACATCTCAGTGTGTCAACAGTTATCTATCCTTCAGAAAAGCGATTGCCTACCATCCAAGCTAGTCATTAATATCAATAGTTTTATACGCTACTACCACAACGGTTTGCCTTCGCAGTTCATAAAGAGCGTCGGGTTTCTGCTCACTTACAACGTCACTCTAAACCAGCTGCTTCTCTCTGGGTGCAATTTGAAAAAGTAAGAACCACGAACGATGTATTATGCACCAAAGTTAGACTTTAATACACATTTTTTAATATTAATATGTGCTTGCACTATTTTAGCGACTTTCTCCGAGCATTTGCTAGTGCAGTAGAGAAGAATTCAGGCCTCAAACTCACGGATTTGGACTTATCGGACAATAAATTTGATGGAGACGATAAAGGTACGTTGTTAACCTTGATTCATCAAAAGGATGCAGAATTTAATTAGAAGTGCTAAGCTTCTTACCGATGTGTCTAGAGTTCTCGATTGCTGAATCATGGTTTGTTATCAGTGAGCTAGAGTTCTCGATTGCTGAATCATGGTTTGTTATCAGTGAGCTAGAGTTCTCGATTGCTGAATCATGGTTTGTTATCAGTGAGCTAGAGTTCTCGATTGCTGAATCATGGTTTGTTATCAGTGAGCTAGAGTTCTCGATTGCTGAATCATGGTTTCTAATCGGTGAGCTGGAGTTCTCGATTGCTGAATCATGGTTTCTAATCAGTGAGCTAGAGTTCTCGATTGCTGAATCATGGTTTCTTATCAGTAAGCTAGAGTTCTCGATTGCTGAATCATGGTTTGTTATCAGTGAGCTAGAGTTCTCGATTGCTGAATCATGGTTTGTTATCAGTGAGCTAGAGTTCTCGATTGCTGAATCATGGTTTGTTATCAGTGAGCTAGAGTTCTCGATTGCTGAATCATGGTTTCTAACCAGTGAGCTAGAGTTCTCGATTGCTGAATCATGGTTTCTAACCAGTGAGCTAGAGTTCTCGATTGCTGAATCATGGTTTCTAATCAGTGAGCTAGAGTTCTCGATTGCTGAATCATGGTTTCTTATCAGTAAGCTAGAGTTCTCGATTGCTGAATCATGGTTTGTTATCAGTGAGCTAGAGTTCTCGATTGCTGAATCATGGTTTGTTATCAGTGAGCTAGAGTTCTCGATTGCTGAATCATGGTTTGTTATCAGTGAGCTAGAGTTCTCGATTGCTGAATCATGGTTTCTAATCAGTGAGCTAGAGTTCTCGATTGCTGAATCTTGGTTTCTAATCAGTGAGCTAGAGTTCTTGATTGCTGAATCATGGTTTCTAATCGGTGAGCTGGAGTTCTCGATTGCTGAATCATGGTTTCTAATCGGTGAGCTAGAGTTCTCGATTGCTGAATCATGGTTTGTTATCAGTGAGCTAGAGTTCTTGATTGCTGAATCATGGTTTCTAATCAGTGAGCTAGAGTTCTCGATTGCTGAATTATGGTTTCTAATCAGTGAGCTAGAGTTCTTGATTGCTGAATCATGGTTTCTAATCGGTGAGCTAGAGTTCTTAATTGCTGAATCATGGTTTCTAATCAGTGAGCTAGAGTTCTCGATTGCTGAATCATGGTTTCTAATCGGTGAGCTAGAGTTCTTGATTGCTGAATCATGGTTTCTAATCGGTGAGCTAGAGTTCTTGATTGCTGAATCATGGTTTGTTATCAGTGAGCTAGAGTTCTTGATTGCTGAATCATGGTTTCTAATCAGTGAGCTAGAGTTCTTAATTGCTGAATCATGGTTTCTAATCAGTGAGCTAGAGTTCTCGATTGCTGAATCATGGTTTCTAATCAGTGAGCTAGAGTTCTCGATTGCTGAATCATGGTTTCTAACCAGTGAGCTAGAGTTCTCGATTGCTGAATCATGGTTTCTAATCAGTGAGCTAGAGTTCTCGATTGCTGAATCATGGTTTCTAATCAGTGAGCTAGAGTTCTCGATTGCTGAATCATGGTTTGTTATTAGTGAGCTAGAGTTCTCGATTGCTGAATCATGGTTTCTAACCAGTGAGCTAGAGTTCTCGATTGCTGAATCATGGTTTCTAATCAGTGAGCTAGAGTTCTTGATTGCTGAATCATGGTTTCTAATCGGTGAGCTGGAGTTCTCGATTGCTGAATCATGGTTTGTTATTAGTGAGCTAGAGTTCTCGATTGCTGAATCATGGTTTGTTATCAGTGAGCTAGAGTTCTCGATTGCTGAATCATGGTTTCTAACCAGTGAGCTAGAGTTCTCGATTGCTGAATCATGGTTTCTAACAAGTGAGCTAGAGTTCTCGATTGCTGAATCATGGTTTCTAATCAGTGAGCTAGAGTTCTCGATTGCTGAATCATGGTTTCTTATCAGTAAGCTAGAGTTCTCGATTGCTGAATCATGGTTTGTTATCAGTGAGCTAGAGTTCTCGATTGCTGAATCATGGTTTGTTATCAGTGAGCTAGAGTTCTCGATTGCTGAATCATGGTTTGTTATCAGTGAGCTAGAGTTCTCGATTGCTGAATCATGGTTTCTAATCAGTGAGCTAGAGTTCTCGATTGCTGAATCTTGGTTTCTAATCAGTGAGCTAGAGTTCTTGATTGCTGAATCATGGTTTCTAATCGGTGAGCTGGAGTTCTCGATTGCTGAATCATGGTTTCTAATCGGTGAGCTAGAGTTCTCGATTGCTGAATCATGGTTTGTTATCAGTGAGCTAGAGTTCTTGATTGCTGAATCATGGTTTCTAATCAGTGAGCTAGAGTTCTCGATTGCTGAATTATGGTTTCTAATCAGTGAGCTAGAGTTCTTGATTGCTGAATCATGGTTTCTAATCGGTGAGCTAGAGTTCTTAATTGCTGAATCATGGTTTCTAATCAGTGAGCTAGAGTTCTCGATTGCTGAATCATGGTTTCTAATCGGTGAGCTAGAGTTCTTGATTGCTGAATCATGGTTTCTAATCGGTGAGCTAGAGTTCTTGATTGCTGAATCATGGTTTGTTATCAGTGAGCTAGAGTTCTTGATTGCTGAATCATGGTTTCTAATCAGTGAGCTAGAGTTCTTAATTGCTGAATCATGGTTTCTAATCAGTGAGCTAGAATTCTCGATTGCTGAATCATGGTTTCTAATCAGTGAGCTAGAGTTCTCGATTGCTGAATCATGGTTTGTTATCAGTGAGCTAGAGTTCTCGATTGCTGAATCATGGTTTGTTATCAGTGAGCTAGAGTTCTTAATTGCTGAATCATGGTTTCTAATCAGTGAGCTAGAGTTCTTGATTGCTGAATCATGGTTTCTAATCGGTGAGCTAGAGTTCTTGATTGCTGAATCATGGTTTCTAATCGGTGAGCTAGAGTTCTCGATTGCTGAATCATGGTTTCTTATCAGTGAGCTAGAGTTCTTAATTGCTGAATCATGGTTTCTAATCAGTGAGCTAGAGTTCTTGATTGCTGAATCATGGTTTCTAATCGGTGAGCTAGAGTTCTTGATTGCTGAATCATGGTTTCTAATCGGTGAGCTAGAGTTCTCGATTGCTGAATCATGGTTTCTAATCAGTGAGCTAGAGTTCTTGATTGCTGAATCATGGTTTCTAATCAGTGAGCTAGAGTTCTTAATTGCTGAATCATGGTTTCTAATCAGTGAGCTAGAGTTCTCGATTGCTGAATCATGGTTTGTTATCAGTGAGCTAGAGTTCTCGATTGCTGAATCATGGTTTGTTATCAGTGAGCTAGAGTTCTCGATTGCTGAATCATGGTTTGTTATCAGTGAGCTAGAGTTCTCGATTGCTGAATCATGGTTTCTAATCAGTGAGCTAGAGTTCTCGATTGCTGAATCATGGTTTGTTATCAGTGAGCTAGAGTTCTCGATTGCTGAATCATGGTTTCTAATCAGTGAGCTAGAGTTCTCGATTGCTGAATCATGGTTTGTTATCAGTGAGCTAGAGTTCTCGATTGCTGAATCATGGTTTCTAATCGGTGAGCTAGAGTTCTCGATTGCTGAATCATGGTTTCTAATCGGTGAGCTAGAGTTCTTGATTGCTGAATCATGGTTTCTAACCAGTGAGCTAGAGTTCTCGATTGCTGAATCATGGTTTCTAATCGGTGAGCTAGAGTTCTTGATTGCTGAATCATGGTTTCTAATCGGTGAGCTAGAGTTCTCGATTGCTGAATCATGGTTTGTTATCGGTGAGCTAGAGTTCTCGATTGCTGAATCATGGTTTCTTATCAGTGAGCTAGAGTTCTCGATTGCTGAATCATGGTTTCTAATCGGTGAGCTAGAGTTCTCGATTGCTGAATCATGGTTTGTTATCGGTGAGCTAGAGTTCTCGATTGCTGAATCATGGTTTTTTATCGGTGAGCTAGAGTTCTCGATTGCTGAATCATGGTTTCTAATCAGTGAGCTAGAGTTCTCGATTGCTGAATCATGGTTTCTAATTGTTAAATTTGGGCATCGCACGGTTGTTGCAGGTGTGCCAGAAAACCTGGCCCAGATTCTGGCTCACCAGTCGTCCACCCTGGAGAAGCTGAATCTAGCTCGATGCGGCCTGCTCATGAAACGATTGAACCGTTGCTTCGAGCTGCTGACTGACAGGTTAATTGGTTTTCAGTCGTTGCCTCTACGGCACCTGTGCATCGACGGCTGCGGCGGCTTGGGCGGCAGTGGCATGGGCGGCGGCGTTGTAAGTTTACGATTGACATTAGACTTAGCTGGATGACATTAGACTCAGCTGGGTGACATTAGACTCAGCTGGGTGACATTAGATTCAGCTGGGTGACATTAGATTCAGCTGGGTGACATTAGACTCAGCTGGGTGACATTAGATTCAGCTGGGTGACATTAGACTCAGCTGGGTGACATTAGACTCAGCTGGGTGACATTAGACTCAGCTGGGTGACATTAGACTCAGCTGGGTGACATTAGATTCAGCTGGGTGACATTAGACTCAGCTGGGTGACATTAGACTCAGCTGGGTGACATTAGACTCAGCTGGGTGACATTAGACTCAGCTGGGTGACATTAGACTCAGCTGGGTGACATTAGACTCAGCTGGGTGACATTAGACTCAGCTGCGTGACATTAGACTCAGCTGGGTGACATTAGACTCAGCTGGGTGACATAGACTCAGCTGGATGATAAGGCAGGAGGTGTACTAAAAATAGTTTTTACGTAAACTCCGAATGTTTTCTTAATATAAATAGGATTAATTAAAAGTTGGTTCCTTTCCCATAAACAATATGTTCAAACCTTTTCAAATTCAGTGACTTGGTATCATTGGTAAGCCGTGCTTTAAAGTACTTAAGCTTCCTATTATTATAAGTATTCAATTCCCCATTTTTCCCTTGCCCTTCAATTTATGTAGCTTTTTAGTCCTATACTTATGTGCACATTGTTTTAAGTTTTTAGTTGTTTGTTGTTTAGACAACCTTGCTCTGTTCTGATTTTTTATTGATTTTTCTTGTTTTTATCGACTTTTTTAAATAAACACTTCTTTACTCTGGATTTTTTTATTTCCACACCTGCAGGGACTTGAGAACTACTTGTCTAGACTTGGCAGCCTCGAGCACCTGAGCTGCGTTGACTGCGGACTAGTTTTAGAACCCGTGAGTAATTCTGTTTCAATATTTTAGCTCCAAGTTTGAGCACTTATTTGAGCACTGAACTATTCGAGAAGTGTAACCAAGATTGTAAAAGTGGCTGATCCATTTGCCACTTCAGTCATTTTATTTCAGTTTCCAAGAATTAGCCTTGAACTTGGATGACCCCAACTGACCCCCGCAGCTGACCCCGGTTCTGCTCAAGCTGACCCACCGCCTGACCCACCTGGACCTGAGCCGCAATCAGTACTGTCCGACAGCTCAAGCCGGCCATGAGCACCCCGCGGGCTTGTTCAACAAGTTCGTTCGCAAGCCGAGCATCACGTCGAAAACAGCCGACGATGCGTCAAATGGCGCGGCGTCGACGGCAACGGCGGTCAATCGCTTGGACATCTGGGCGGAGCTCTTTGCCGAGTGCCGCAGCCTCCGTCTGGTCCGGCTAAACCGCTGCCGACTGCCGGCCGCTGCGGCCGAGAGCCTCCTGATTGGCCTGAGTCGCTGCGGCGGCGGCGGCGGCGGCGACAGCGCGAAACCGGCTGAGCTCAGCGTTGAGCTGGCCGGGAACGACTTCGGCGTTTCGGGCGCGCAGATTCTCTGGAACTGCTTCAATAATTACCAGATGCCCCAGCTGGAGTCACTGGACCTGAGCGATAACGGTTAGGGAGGCTTGTTAGATAGTTAGTTACATAGTTACTTAGTTAGTTTGTTACGCTCGTAGTTAGTTAGTTAGTTAGTTAGTCAGTTAGTTAGTTAGTTAGCTAGCTAGTTAGTTAGTTAGTTAGTTAGTTAGTTAGTTAGTTAGTTAGTTAGTTAGTTAGTTAGTTAGTTAGCTAGTTAGTTAGTTAGTTAGATAGTTAGTTAGTTAGTTAGTTAGCTAGTTAGTTAGTTAGATAGTTAGTTAGTTAGTTAGTTAGTTAGTTAGTCAGTTAGTTAGTTAGTTAGTTAGTTAGTTAGTCAGTTAGTTAGTTCGTTAGTCAGTCAGTCAGCGATCGCCCATTTACAATGCGTTCACCTTTGACCCAACCCAGACTTCGGTGCGGGCACGAACCCGTTGGTTGATTCCATTCGCAAGTCCTCTGTTCGGCACCTCTCCATTGGAGGCAATAATTTTCGAGGCTTTGCGAAAAAGTAATTGCTTAATTTATTACCCACTGTGGTTAGCAACAGGTTTTATTGTTTACCCCTGCTCTCAACCCAAGCTTTGCCATAAACCAATTTTCAGGGATCAGTCTATGATACAGGAGTTCTCAGAGCTGGTTACCGAGGACAAATGCGTGAGCAAATCTTGCTGCTTTGGTGTTTATTAATGGCTTGGGAAAAATTAACAAAAGAAGGAGGTTAATTTTTTATAAAAAGAGTAAAAATGGGCAAGAAAGAGAATGGCAGTGATCAGAAATGAGAAGTAAAATTGATGAAAATTTAACTTCTATTAGAGCCTTTCATTAAAGCTTAAAGATGAGACATGACAGGGGTAGATGAGACATGACAGGAGTAGATGAGACATGACAGGAGTAGATAAGACATGAAAAGAGTAGATGAGACATGACAGGAGTAGATGAGACATGACACAGGTAGATGAGACATGACACAGGTAGATGAGACATGACAGGAGTAGATGAGACATGACACAGGTAGATGAGACATGACACAAGTAGATGAGACATGACACAAGTAGATGAGACATGACACAGGTAGATGAGACATGACACAGGTAGATGAGACATGACACAAGTAGATGAGACATGACACAGGTAGATGAGACATGACAGGAGTAGATGAGACATGACACAGGTAGATGAGACATGACACAGGTAGATGAGACATGACAGGAGTAGATGAGACATGACACAGGTAGATGAGACATGACACAAGTAGATGAGACATGACACAAGTAGATGAGACATGACACAGGTAGATGAGACATGACACAGGTAGATGAGACATGACACAAGTAGATGAGACATGACACAGGTAGATGAGACATGACAGGAGTAGATGAGACATGACACAGGTAGATGAGACATGACACAGGTAGATGAGACATGACAGGAGTAGATGAGACATGACACAGGTAGATGAGACATGACACAGGTAGATGAGACATGACACAGGTAGATGAGACATGACACAGGGGATTTACAGAAAGGAGACACTCGCAAGTAGAGCCCCCCTTTGACCCCACCTCAGAGGTTGACCTCTCTGTCAATCAGAGGCGCCAAGCTGGAGCGCAACCTGTGTGTGCTGCTGAACGCGCTGGGCGAGTGCAACAACCTCACCCGCCTGGACATCTCCGACAATGGCGCCGGCGAATTAAGCGCCAAAGTTCTCGCCAAGGCGCTGTTCGTCAACAGCAGCCTGGTTGTGCTGCAACTGGACGGCAACAGAATCGGCGCCAAAGGACTTCGAGACATCGCCGAGTCGTTGCGATTCAACCAGACTCTGCTGCGACTCCCGGTGCCAGTGGCTGATGTTGCCGCTTCTGCTGGAGGCAGTCAGCAGCAGCAGCAGCTGGTGCAGGAGGCTCTGGACCTGCTGCAGGAAGGCCTGGTTCGTAACAATCAGAAAGTCGGTCGGCAGGTAAACTCTTTGCGGACACGTGCGTGGGGTGTTCGGGCTTCGTGAAGAGGGACATGAGTCGAAAATGAGTTATGAGTTATGAGCACATTCGAACTCAATTGGGATAATGGGGATTATCGCCGAACTCAATCGGGATAATGAGGATTATCGCCGAACTCAATCGGGATGAGGATTATTGCCGAACTCAATTGGATAATGAGGATTATCGCCGAACTCAATTGGGATAATGAGGATTATCGCCGAACTCAATTGGGATAATGTGGATTATCGCCGAACTCCATTGGGATAATGAGGAACTTACAGTCTTAAAATCGAATCCCGCACCCACCGCCCAGGTCACGGCCAAGGACTACCGCCTGCACGCCGAGCTCAGCAACTACCAGTTCACCGCCGACAACCAGATTGCGTCAGCCTCGGTCAGCCTCGCCGCCGTCGCCAGCGTCGCTGCCGCGCCGGAAACCGGCAGGGCGGAAATCGACGAGCACGCAGAGCGCTGCCGGCGGCAATAAAGGACGCTGAGTCAGCGAAGCGGCTCCTCATCCGGCTGCAGGTCGATGCCGATGCTCCTGGAGGAGGCAGCAGCGGCGGTGGCAGCAGCAGCGGCAACGGCGGTGACTTTGCAATAAGCCGCTGCCTGACCGCCGACCTGCCGGCGCCGTCGCACGCGGCTCTGTCCGCCGACCTGGACGCCGCCCAGTCCGAGATGCTGCGCCTGGCCGCTGCCGCCTGCCCGACCAGCTTCGCCGAGGACTCCGGCTTGGCCGACTCGCTGAAGGCCCAGCTGCACGGCGAGAACTCCCGCTGCCGCATCGGCCTGGCCCGCGTGGCCGAGGCGCTGAGCCGGTCTGCGGGACCCGCACTGGCCGCTGAGCTGTCGTGAGTTATGAGAGCAACTGCTCTGGCGCTCTTTTTGTCACACTCGGTGTCACTCCATTTGTCACACTCGGTGTCACTCCATTTGTCACACTCGGTGTCGCTCCCTTTGTCACACTCGGTGTCACTCCCTTTGTCACACTCGGTGTCGCTCCCTTTGTCACACTCGGTGTCACTCCATTTGTCACACTCGGTGTCACTCCCTTTGTCACACTCGGTGTCACTCCCTTTGTCACACTCGGTGTCGCTCCCTTTGTCACACTCGGTGTCACTCCATTTGTCACACTCGGTGTCACTTCCTTTGTCACACTCGGTGTCACTCCCTTTGTCACACTCGGTGTCACTCCCTTTGTCACACTCGGTGTCACTCCCTTTGTCACACTCGGTGTCACTCCCTTTGTCAAAATTGGTGTCACTTCCTTTGTCACACTCGGTGTCACTCTCTTTGTCACACTCGGTGTCACTCTCTTTGTCACAATCAGTGTCACTTCCTTTGTCACACTCGGTGTCGCTCCCTTTGTCACACTCGATGTCACTCCCTTTGTCACACTTGGTGTCACTCTTTTGACACACTCGGTGTCACTCTCTTTGTGACGTCACTCGGTGTCACTCTCTTTGTCACACTCGGTGTCACTCTATTTGTCACACACTTGGTGTCACTCTTTTGACACACTCGGTGTCACTCTATTTGTCACACTCGGTGTCACTCCCTTTGTCACACTCGGTGTCACTCCCTTTGTCAAAATTGGTGTCACTTCCTTTGTCACACTCGGTGTCACTCTCTTTGTCACACTCGGTGTCACTCTCTTTGTCACAATCAGTGTCACTTCCTTTGTCACACTCGGTGTCGCTCCCTTTGTCACACTCGGTGTCACTCCCTTTGTCACACTTGGTGTCACTCTTTTGACACACTCGGTGTCACTCTCTTTGTGACGTCACTCGGTGTCACTCTATTTGTCACTCGGTGTCACTCCCTTTGTCACACTCGGTGTCACTCCCTTTTGTTACTCACTTTATCACACTCGGTGTCACTCCCTATTGTTACTCACTTTGTCACACTCGGTGTCACTCCCTATTGTTACTCACTTTGTCACACTCGGTGTCACTCCTTTTAATATACTCCGTGTCACTCTCTTTGTCACACTCTGTGTCACTCTTTGTCATAATCGGTGTATTTTCCACAATGCTCAGTGCCCCAATGATATGTCTAAGTTGACTTCATTGCTAACTTATTTTCAGCGTTCTCAAGCTTAACAGCGCTCTGGTGATTACTACCCACCTGCAGGAAGTGGCCATTCGTAACTTGCACCAGTCGACGGGCTCTTTGGTAAGCTGAAGACTTCTTGTCAGCTTCAAATACGGTAAAATGAGCTGATCTATTTAATGTTCAAATAGTTGCGAATAAAATTTTACTGACTCTTTTCGGACACTCCAACTCGGACACCCATATAGGACAATTATCTCCGACACTCATCTCGGGCACTCACCTCAGACACTCATCTCATACACTCACCTCGGACACTCACCTCGGACACTCACCTCGGACACTTATCTCATGCACAGCATCTCGGACACTCACCTCGGACACTCATCTCATGCAATCATCTCGGACACTCATCTCATGCAATCATCTCGGATACTCACCTCGGACACTCACCTCGGACACTCATCTCATGCACTGCATCTCGGACACTCATCTCGGACACTCACCTCGAACGCACCTCGGACACTCAAATGGAACACTAGTAGGTTCCTAAAATTCCCCCCCTAAGACAAATCACGCCTTCCAATGCAGAACTCGCTGATCCGGAACAAAGTATTCGTGCCAACCCTGCGCCGCAACATGGAGGCGTCCCAGTCTGGCCACAACAGCCGGGGCCGCCCGCTCTCCTTGTTTCCGGCTTCTAATAAATCTTCGACGCCGCATCAACATCCGGCTCCTGATTCGCCAGAAACTCTCAATGAAGAATATGTCGAGGAGTTAAGCCTTAGCGAAGATGACTGGGATCCGTCAAAGCCGACAGCCGCACTGGCGCACACCCATCGGCCTGTTGGCGACAAAAATCGACGCTTGCCAACGTCGCGAAAACAACCGCCGGCGCCGGTCAACGGTGTCGTTAGTGGCGAAGACAGCTCTCGGGAGCTGCCGCCGAGGCCGCTGCCACAGATGCCTCAGACTCTGAAGCCCCTGCCTCCGACGACGACATCACCGACACCACCGACGCCAGAGCCACCGACGCCGCCATCACCGACACCACCGATGCCAGAGCCACCGACGCCTCAGACTCTGAAGCCCCTGCCTCCGACACCGCTGATGCCACCGACGCCGCCGACGCCGCTGTCGCAGACGCTGCCGCCACCGACGCCGCCGCCACCGACGCCGCCGCCAAAGACGCCGCCAAAGACGACGACTTTGACACAGCAATTGAATCCTCCTCCAGGAATCCGAGTGCCACCCGGTGCTGTGGCAATTCCGGGCCTGGCGATGAGCATGCCAATGCCTCGCCCGCAACAGCAGCATCAGCAGAACCAGAAGAACCAGCCGCCGTCAGTGCCACCAAAACCGCCGTGCAAGCCATTGAGAAAAAAGAATATTGACACACCAGCTCCCGAGGAGGCGCGAGCGCCAGTGCCTGTACCAAGAAAGCGGGGCGGAAATGCTAAGATTAACGACTCACCGGGTTCTGAGTGCGACGCCTGATGCGACTGATTTCACTCTACGCCATTACATACTGGACCCACGGTGTATTTACGCGTAGCATCGCTAGCACTGTCTGTTTTAGCCCCCCTTTACAACTGCCGAATGCTGCACCCACCTCACTCCCCGCCTGTCCCCAACCCCCAAAGCCGCAGCACCCACCTCACTCCCCGCCTGTCCACAACCCCCAAAGCCGCAGCACCCACCTCATTCCCCGCCTGTCCACAACCCCAAAGCCGCAGCACCCACCTCACTCCCCGCCTGTCCACAAGCCCCAAAGCCGCAGCACCCACCTCACTCCCCGCCTGTCGCCAACCCCCAAAGCCGCAGCACCCACCTCACTCCCGCCTGTCCACAACCCCCAATGCCGCAGCACCCACCTCACTCCCCGCCTGTCCCCAACCCCCAAAGCCGCAGCACCCACCTCACTCCCCGCCTGTCCCCAACCTCCAATGCAGCAGCACCCACCTCACTCCTCGCCTGTCCCCAACCTCCAAAGCCGCAGCACCCACCTCACTCCCCGCCTGTCCCCAACCTCCAATGCCGCAGCACCCACCTCACTCCCAGCCTGTCCCCAACCCCAAAGCCGCAACACCTAGTAGGCTCCGATTGGGCTTATAACTGAAGTTCATTTGTCTCAATGCTCTCAACTGCTCAATACCATTTATAATTTCATGTATCTGCACTGACAAGAACAATATTAGGCTGTATGAGCGTAAATATCTTCTGTTCGGTGCTACAACTATGCTATATTCATAATTACCAAATTGAATTGTTTGAACATAAAATTGGTGCAAAGTTTGCTGCCTTCATTTCATTCCATGTTGCATTAATCCAGAGAGGGTTGTTCCCCGACGCCACAAAATGAAGTTTTGAAGTTTTGTTCCCCGACGCCATTCCATTTCGCATTAATCCAGAGAGGGTTGTTCCCCGACGCCACAAAATAATCTGCTTCTTGTGCCATCTCTACATATAAAAATCAAAACTCTGTCTGTCTGTCTGTCTGTGTGTGGACAATTTTGATCGCTATGGACTCCCAAACCGCTCAACCAAATTACACCAAACTTTACACCCACCCTAAACTTACTACGGAGAATGTCTTAGGCTACCTTTTAATTTCCTAAATTTGAGTCTTCCTACCTAAAAGTACAAAAAACTGCTCAAAATGTGCGATTTTTTCACTTAATCCTCCATAGCGCCGCTCCACTTCTACCGATTCTCTTCAAATTTGACACAGGCAATTTTCACCTATTTTGACACAATCGTGTAAAATTTCAAATCTCAAAGTTAATCCTGAAAGCCGCTGTGCACTTTTAAAGTTAGGCTGTTTTTTTCAGCGTAGCAACCACCCCAATGTCCGCCCGCCTGCCTCTCTTTCCCGATCTGGGCCCAGCCCCAGATGTGTAAAAGGGTTTCAAAATTGACTAACTTTCAGCTGCCATAAGTTTGCTCCACGTAAAGCGATTGACTTCAAACTTAACACAATTCTTCATTGACTCATTCTCTGTCTAAATGTAAAGTTTCAACTCTGTAACTCAACCGAAAAAGAAACTGTAAGCATGTGAAGTTTGTCTGCTTTTTCTGTTGTTTGTGCCACTCACTCACTCATTGCCCAGAGCCAGACGAAGGGTCAGGCGATAGGACTGAATGTACATAGCAAATGTACAGTGTTTTGGAATAACTTTATTTATAGCCTTCTCTGCACCCCGAGAGTGGAGAGGCTACGTTTAGCCATAACAGTTTAGTGAGAAATTCTAACCACTGCCCTCCCCTCTGTATTGGCAAACTCTGCAGCAGTTTAACACTGGATGGCAATTGGCAAATTGAGGGAATCCAGCATGGTTTGTAAAAGCTAAAGATTTATGAAAAGGCGATGCGATGCAATGCAATACAACCCTACTAAATTAGGCACACCAGGGAAATTTTAGGTTTCTTTTAAAGGTACTATGTAAATTTTAAATGGCCTCCTAAGAAATGCGTTTTTCCTTGGTTTTTAGACTGATGCAGACTGCAGTGGAGCTGAAGATACACAAATTCCTTTCAGGACTGCAAATTGGCAAGAAAGATGACGTGATCAAAGCATGAGAACAACCATGAGAGTACTACGTCCCACAAACTGGCTTTCCAAGCAGGGATGGGCAGACTTTTACCTCAAAGGCCAGATAAAGAATCCAGCTCATAGCTGAGGGGCAGATGAAAGTGGAAAGAAGAAGGAATAGACGATTCGAAGAGAGGAGAGGCGACAGAGGGGATAAAAGAAAAGATAAAAGATAATAGGAGAGATGAGGGGGTGAGGACGATGAGAGAGAGGGGAGAAGAGGGGAGAGAGGAAAAGCGAGAGGAGAGAGTAGAGATGAGAGAGCAGAGAGCTGCAGATGAGAGGAGAGAGGAGACAGCAGAGAGGAGAGCAGAGAGGAAACAGGTGAAAGAAGAGATGAGAGAGTAAAGGGAAGAGAGAAGAGATAAAGATACATCTCTACATCTCTAAGGTTCTAGAGATGAGAGGTGGAAGGAGAGATAAGAGATAACAGAGAGAGGAGAGTGGAGTGAGAGAAGAGAGGGAGACAGAGTATAGAAAAGGGAAGAGAAGAGAAAAGAAGAAAGGAGAAAGGAAAGTGAGGAGTCAAAAGAGGGGAAAGAAAAGAGTACAGAGGAGAGAGGTGAGAGAACATATAAGACAGAGATGCCAGATTAAAGAGGGAGGATGAGAGAGCAGAGACGAGAGTGAACAGATAAAAGATGGGAGAGTAGAGAGAACAGAGGAGAGGTTACAGAGACGAGAGGAGAGAGGAGAGACAAAGGTAGAGAAGTGAGTGAGGAGAGAGGAGCGGAAAGAGGAGAGGGAGAGAGAGAAGGAGAGATAAGAGAGAAAGACAGAGAAGAGAGAGAGAGAGAGAGAGAGAGAGAGAGAGAGAGAGAGAGAGAGAGAGAGAGAGAGAGAGAGAGAGAGAGAGAGAGAGAGAGAGAGGGGGAGCAGAGAGAAATGAGAAGAGATAAAAGATAAAAAAAGAGAAATGAATGATGAGAGAGCAAAGACAAGAGAGAAAAGAGGTGAGGGAAGAGACGAGAGAAGAGGGGAGAGATGAGAGAGGAGAGGGGAGAGAGGAGAAAGGAGAGGAGAGAGAAACGAAGAGACAAGAGACGAAAGAGAAGAGAGATAAGGGAAGATACGAGAGGAGAGAGGAGAGACGAGGGACAAGAGAGATGAGAGGAAACAAAGAGACGATAGAAGGATCCAAGGGACGTAGGGAGAGTCAGGGAGAGACCAGAGTTTAGCAATATATGTTTTAGAGACAGACAGACATTGCCTGACATTCTGCGCAGTACCCCAGCCAACAATGTCTCAAACCCTAATTTTAGACAAATGTGCTCCATTTTATGTCTACCTCTATCCTACTAACTATTAACAAGTTTTTGTTTGTGTATGGCCTTAGATTTCAGAATACATGCAAAAGTAGTTCCGGGTATTGGAATTCCTCGGGTTCAAAATCCGCGGGTTTCAACAGCTTGTTTTGATATAAAAGCGCGTGTGAGCCTAGTTTACCTTTTTGCACTTTTGTCGGTTTTTTCTACTCGCCTAGCTGTCTGTGATTATTTTTCGAACATTTTTTAATCCATTTTTATTTGAGAATGGTTTTCTTTTTAATTTGAAAAACGTGATGAAATACAGATATCGTGTGCTGTGTCCACCCAATCACTCTAAATCAGTGACCTTTCCTATGCGTTGAAAATTATTTTACTGAGTTTACACAGGTAACAGGTAGCATAACAAGTATAGTGAGGGTAAGCTGATTGAGCAAGACCAAATGTCTTGAACTGATATGATGCGATTATGTGTGATACTCAGGGGCGTCGCCACCCGGGGGGGGGGACATGCCAATGCTTTGTCCCCCCCCCACCCAACCTTGTGACCCGTTATGGAAATCAATAGTTTTTATTCAGGGCGACAAAACATAGCGCCTGCGGCGCCAAAATTTGTGTCTGCGGCGCCAAAATGAATGAGCGCTAACAACAACAACTCTGAAAATAAGGTACATGTAGAATTCTTGGCTTTGTTCCCCCAACAGAAAATCCATGGCGACGCCACAAGATATATCAATGATGATTTAACACAGTCGAGTTCAGCTTCCTCCTACTTCAGGTGTCCATGCATTGAACAATCTGATTGGAGAGTTGAGCTGAGACCAATAAGGCCATGGTAATCTCATCGTCTTTGTTTCTCCATCTTGTTTCTGCTGGCTCAGCAAAAAGTCTCAGGAGCAGTCAGCATGGCGACAAACCTTTGCTGTCTGCAGTCCTTCTGTGCTGTGCTGTGCTTGATCTGGACTAACACCTGCTGCCCCAGTGTTGACTCGGCAATGGGTAAGCTGAGCTCACATCCTGATCGTGGCTATTCTAATGTGCCAAAACTGCTTTTTTCACGGGTTTTGTTACTACGCACGTGTAGGCGTCAGTAAACAACAACGGTACTGCTTTCCAACTGGTGTCTTTGCTTTTAATTATACCGTGTTAATCATTCAATGTGGTGGCCGCCACCCTAACTCAGTAAAAAATTATTTGACGAAAGACCCGAAAATGTTTAGAGCCTCTAGTATTTCTTTATTGAATTAATAAGATGTTTTTCTGCAACTCAGTTTTATTTCCGAATTCAAAGAAGGACCAAAAATATAAAGAGGCCGTAGTCTAGTACATGTACATGTAGTCGGGCTCGGCGTTATGATGCGCCAGCGGCCCAGGCTCGATTCCAAAGTGCAGTCACATGACTGCGTACGTATCTGCGCGGTTGTGTGCCTGCTCAGGGGAGTCGTTGGAATGGGGCCGGCAGCAATGCATCTCGCCGGTTGTGTGACAATGTCGCATAAAGTGAGTCAGGGTGCATTTGCATGCCCCGACTTGCTCATGAACAATTACGATATAGTGACCATTCGAATCCCATATTGAAATAGATTCATGCGGAATTCGAAATTTTGCATGGAAAGTCGCAACGGGCAGTGGCGTACGCAGGGGGGTCAGGGGGGCAGCGCCCCCCCCCCCCTAAACACCTTCACAAAAACTGGACGAAAGAAGCTCGTCGAAGGACAGAAGCTCAAATTTTGACATCTTTAGGACTTGGCGTCCACCAGCCTAGCAGACAGGGGGTTGGGGCACCCACCTAAGTAAGAGGGTGTCCACCAATCTATCGAATTCCATCTGCAGTGATTCGTCAGTTCCTACTCGAATCGAATTCGCTGAAGTCTGTCTCCGAGTTTGCTAAGGTGGCGAGATCGGTTGCCAGCAGCAAGATTCACTGCGCCGCTTTGAGCAGCAGCCGTAGCGACTGTCTGACATTCAGCTACTCGCCGAGCAGTTCCGAGTGTCGGATGTCGAACGAGGAACCCGGAGTTCTTAACACTGATGGCCATCCGGCCTACAGCTCCGGTGTTAGAGTTTAGGATCTCCGCGTTTTAGGGTCTCCGGCCCGGAGATCACAAACTGAAAATTGTGTCATTTTAAGATCGCCCACACGGAGATCGGAAACCATAACATAAGATAGAGTTACAGGTCTCCGCCGTGTTAGGATCTCCGCGGTTCTTTTCTATATGAAAATTATAGCTACTTCTGTGTACATCGAGATTGGCACCCCAAAGTGTGAGCAGTCTTGCGTAACTTTCAATAGGCTTTGCACATTTTGGAGACTTCACTCGCAAGGAAGTCACGTGGGTGTCAACAGCACAGTGAGCCTTTTTACTGCACGATACTATGCTGACCTCCCCGTCACACCGATTGCCAAGGCAGTGGTCGAGTCTTGTGACAGGTGCGAGCTGGTCACACCGTGGGAGCAGCTGGGGTTCAGGATCTGAAGCGAGGGGACAGAGTTAGGCTTCGCAATCTTCGCAGGGACGATCGGAAGGGTGGTAAGATGCGATACACTTGGAGTCAGCAAGTCTACATCGTGACCAGGTGTCTTGGTCAAAACGTGTACAGGCTAGGAGGACTAACCAGGTGTGTCAATGGGAAACACCTCAAGAGATGCTTCCTCCAAGCACCGGCTGAAAGTGCATCACCGGTTTTTCACTAAGCGGACATTTACTTCATTACTTTAACAGTAAACAGTTTTCCATTTAAATACACAGTTGTGCGAGCATATACATATAAAACTAATGCTACGTTGATGATAAAAATGCCTTTCCACTTCTTATACATGTACGCGTTCAATACCATGACCATTGGTTTTACACAAATGGGGGGGGGGAGATCGGAAACCGGAGATCCTAAACCAGGACTATGTTTTTGCGGCCCTGACGGAGAGCTGAAACTGGTTTAGAGTCTCCTGGGGGGAGATCAGAAACTGGTTTAAGATCTCCGGGTGCGGAGACCTGAAAATGCCCCGGAGACCCTTAAACGGTTTCAGATCTCCTACCCCGGAGACCCATAACCGTTAGAAGTCTCCAGGGGAAATCCTAAACCGTTTAGGGTCTCCGCCCCGGACACCCTAAACTGACCGGACCCCCGGAGATCCTAAACCATAACACCGGCCTGAAAGAACGGGCAGGTGAGGTGACAGAAGTCACTCGAACAGGCCCAGCCTTTAAATCAAATCTCATTTTTAACATTTTTAACGGTTTAATCGGACTTGAATAAACGTTTGTATTAGGAAAAAGCTGTTTTATATTCTTTGAAGAACGCTGGCTAACTACAAAATGAAGAACAACATCATTCACCAGTTCCGTTCGATTGAAATGCTGCAAATAGTTTTAATTTATTGATTACTTTACGCAAACAGCCTTCGGGTCTCCGTGCAAGCGTACCATCGTGACAATGACTGACGGTCGCCACTTCTGCCCCATGCAGCAGCGGGTGAGCGACGCCGACTTTCAGCAGCCATGGATTGTCTACGAGTCTGGCTTCGGCGACGATATCAACTACTGGATTGGTGAGCTCGGCTCTCTGACTCTTCAAAATGCTGTATTACAGCATGTGATCGAACGGTCTAGGGCAGGGGTCGGCAGAAGCCTCTCTACCCGGCCCTGATCGGGTCCTTTGAAACTTCACAATAGCAATCCGGCCCGCTCAAGGTTTGTGTCTCTTCTCAGCTCTCTTCTCAGTTCTCTCCGTTTTCCTCCCCTCCCCTATTTTCTCTCCTCTCTCCCTTCTGTCTTTTCTAAAATTTTTATTTAGCGTATAATAATATCGATTTTGAGTAGCAAAATGTTTTACAGTTTCAGAATTAGCAGAGGCGAGACTTTTGGGGCCTCTAACTAACTAACTAAAATAAGTAAATCTGGCGCCTCAGCCATTGAGCAGGCTCTTACGCCACACGTGATAATTTGGGTTCCAGATTGGGAGTGTACGAATGTACACAAGGTTTCTAAGCTAGAGTGAGAGTGACTGTGGCCAACAAGCTGAGCAGGCAACACCAGTCGGGCAAAGGGCGGGCCCTACCCCCTGCCTTCGGGGCGTTAAGCCTACTCCAAGCTCAAATCAAAACCTACCCGGGGCCAGAGGGGGTTGAGTGAACCAATCAGGGAAGCCCGTGCCTTCTCCGGGTTAGAAGAGCCAAAAACCGGTCATTTGACCGCCCCCACGGCCGTGGCTACCCTCGAGGAGCCTCCCCCCCTCACTAAACCCCGGGTACTCTTGCCTGACAGTCTCTTATCTTTGAAGCGGCAGGAGGGCTAATCGCCGGGACTATTTCACCCTTTGCTTCGCCAACCCGCCATTTCTATTAGGCCGTGCCAACGGCCCCGTCCTGGTCAGACTCAGTCCTGGTTCTGGCACACTCCAGCTTTAATAGAGTCGCTGGCTGTTCGCTCAGAGGACACCCCGAGGGAGGGAGGACACTCCGAGGGAGGGAGGACACTCCGCCAGAGCATCAACTGGAACAGGTTAGGCCTGCCTTCCCATACAGCTACCCACAGCCCTTCCTGATCGACTATTACCCTCCAACCCAGCCTACTAACTCATTACAAGCTTTCAGCCAGGCAGAGACAAGTGTCACAGTGGTACTGCGGTTAGGCGTCTCTATGCGAGACAAAACTAGGGGCAAGAATTTAGGGCCTCCTAACCAACTGCTTCCTTATTCTTACTGAATCATGCTAACCCCTTATCTAACCTTAACTAATATTCTCTCAAACGGAAACTACTAACAGTAGTTTTAATGCATATTCGCATTCGATTTTACACGCATAGCACTCAATGCCTAATATCACTCATTTATAATTTCGGAATCAAGTTTTTTCAAGCCAATCGATAACTGCTATTAACTGTCACGCCCATGAAGTTTGAGGCGAAAACCGAAAGCTGTCAAGCAAGTTAGCTCGATTTTTAAGTGCAAGTCTGATTTACCTATCCATGCCTGCCATATTTCCCACGGAACACGTGTCGTGCCTGTTTTGGAAAGTCACGGGCCGCAACTCCCGCAGGTCTGCAAGCCATACACCGGCTTACTTCGTGCGATGCTAACGGAGTTGCTCTGCTAGTTCAACTGGTCACATGGCGCAACGAGTCGCTCTACCAGGTGTACTCCAACTTCAGCGTTCGGGATCTCCACTCGAATTACACAATGACAGTTGGACCCATCGTTTCTAACAGTTCGAATATTGATTTTAACCATCTTGACTACCAGAACGGCATGATGTTTTCTACCACGGATCAGGACAACGACATGTTTGCGGCTGTCTGTTCGAACGCCTACCACGGCAGCGGCGGCTGGTGGTTCAACGCATGCGCCCGTTCCAATCCGAACGGTCTGTTTGTGTCTGAGCAGCTCATCGGCCCCGAGTGGATCGGTTAGATGCGCGATGGTCTCTGATGAGAATGAAGTTGGGGGCTCATGTCTACTTTCGCTTGGTCTCGAACAGGCGCAGATTTACGATCGATATTAAGCAGGACCATAGACTTACTCTCTTTTCGAGAAACTGTCCTTTGCGTAAAGTTGCGATCGATCGTACGTCGCGTCAAGTTGCGAGCCTTTCGAGCAAACTATAAGTGCTTCCTCCCTAACTTACGTCTATGGCACACCGGAAGTCGCTTTCGAGAAAGACCCCCCTCCAGATTTCTCAAGAGTACACTAACTGCACTGCAGCGATACGACAAATATATATGTTGCTTACCAGCGTACAGTTCATTTCTAAGAAAATCTAGTGTAGCTTCCTCCTGTCTTAGAAACTTCCGTTGTCCACGCTTGTCGAGCTTAAGACTGCTTCAAACTCGAACAATCAAGCAATTACGATCTCAAGGTTTGTCATTTGAGCTTTTTGTTCAAGGAAGAAATTTGAATAAAAACACACCAATAATAAGCATCGATCACAGCAAGTATCCAAAATCGAAATTAAAATCTTTTGTTTTTGCTACATTGCAGCGGCATTCTGTATCAGTAGTAGACATTGGACATCACAAGTGTCATGAGCCGCTTTATTTGTCTCCCAGTGTATTTAACAATAGTTGATCAGTCAATTAGTATCATCGTTCAATTTCCCGAATCAGGCGATCAGAAGCAGCAGACGCGTCGCCTTCAGCGACTTCCAAACGCTGGAGCGTTTCCAGCTCATCCACCTGTGCTCCCCGTGACCAACCGCCGGTACAGCGAGAGTACACTCCGTTCGGATTGAACAGGGTGCAGCCTCGGAACCACCAGCCGCTTCTTCCGTGATATTTATTCGAACAGGAGGCTGTAAGCATATCGTTATCCCGATCCGTAGTTGAGAACATACCTCCGTTGCTAAGGCTTAGTTTACTTTCCTTAGCGTTCGATTTCGCCGAATCAACGGGCCCGACAGTCATGACGTACGAGTAGTTTGTGCTGGCGTTTTGGACGAGAAAGTTCGAGTACTCCTGATACTGCAGCTCGTCGTCCTCCCAGGTCACAACTTGGACGAGAAGAGTGACTCCGTTGGCGACAGCCGAGCTGAGCTGGTGAATCGCTTCTAGGCCTGCCGATTGGTAAAAATCACAATTAATTCCATCACTTTTTATTAGTAAACGAAACAATGTCAATACTCTAAGAGTTGAAGCTTAAAATGGACGACTCACCAAGTAGTTTAAATCGTCGCCCAAACCGGTCTCGTACGCACTCCACGACTGCTCGAAGCTGGTGTCGCTCACCCGCTGCTGGATGGGGCAGAACTGTCGACCGTCAGTCATGGTCACTATGTTACGCTTGCACTGAGATCCGGTGTCTGTGGAGGTGTTATGTGTGTCCATTGAATGGTTGGATTTTCTCTTTTTTGGATACTTTTATCACTCTCCAGGACGTTTGCGCTCGTGAGGCTTACTGTTGGCCCAGGCTCGATTCCCAGTGCAGTCACATTAATTTGGGACTGAATTGGAATCTCGGCTTGGCTCTGCTCGTGAAATTAACGCCCTTGAGGGCCACCACCCCCCTCAAGACACAGTGAAGTGTACATGCCTAACTATAAATAAAGTTAGGGCCGCTGTACACTCCTGTGTGAGTGTGTGCCTGTGCGTATGACTGCTTACGTATCCGCGCGCTTGTGTGCCTGCTCAGGGGAGTCGGTGGAATGGGCAGAAATGCCTCTCGCCGGTTGTGTGACAATGTCGCATAAAATGCGCCAGGGTGCACACAGCCAGCTGCCACTAAAAATGCACTGAGTGTATTTACCACCTGAAGCTGAAAAGTCAGAACAGATATGTTCGTCTTTGTGTGCGTTTGTGCGCTCGAGACCCATCTTAAAATTAACACTGTTGCTGTTATATCTGCATACAGATCGATCCATGTTGACAGTCCTGAAAACTGATGAATTGTTCTCTTCCAAGTTAATTAGCTGCTCACTTGCTTCGCTTGCGCGCCTCCTATGACCGAGGCTGTACTCAGGTAGACCAAAGCTGGCGAGGCCTCCGTTCTGGTTTGACATCCGGCACTCGGAGCTGTCCGGTGAGTAGCTGAATGTCCGACAGTAGCTGCGGCTGCTGCACAAAGCGGCGCAGTGAATCTTGCTGCTGGCAACCGATCTGGTCACCTGGGCGAACTCGGTGACAAGGTTTGGTGAACTCGATTTGAGTTAGAACTCTAAAGCCACTAAAATTTGAGTTCAGTGAGTGTGCGATGAGAATGGCGTTTCTGGTTGGTCGCAAAAAAATTTAAAAGGTAATTGCTCACGTCCATCAGCATTGACCGCTAACATTAACGTCAGGATTACAAATGGTAAAAGTTGCTTTAATTCAGTCATGGCTTGCCGGGAGCTACACTTAGCCAGCAGCGGACGGCAGCCGAATCCGAAAGCCTATTTATACACGGTATGAATTACAAAATGATAACAATAGTGGATGCCATCCGTTGCTGCAGCGCCTGAATTCTCTCATCATTCGTCTTTCATAGTCTCCCCCGTCGCTCTGATGAAGCTCTGCATTCAAAGCTGTAAGGGTTTAATGCATGATTTGGCAGTTGCACGAAGAAGTACGAAAGCCACAGTGGGCGAGACGATGTTATTTATTTAATATTTAGTCGGCTACTGCATTGCGTGGGGTGGTGGTCGTAAATGTACACTTTGCTTACTACGAGTACAGATAAGGGGGCGAGAGTTAGAGAGAGAAAGCCGGCTGACGTACGGAGCCGGAAAAATGGGGTGGGCGCTCTATAGCAAATCAATGGCTCACAAAAGCCTCCGATTATTTGTCTACGGCTTTTCAAGCATCAAAGAAACGCCGCTTATAGGCCAGTTGCTGCTTGTTAGCATTGAACTTCGGTGCCTTTCATCGACGGTTCGGGGGTTCCGGGCGTCCGGATACAGCGGGGAGGTGTTGGCGCCCATTCCGCCAACCCCTGGAGACCACGGGCAGCTGGTGCTGCGGTGTCGCGCGGGAGATCCGGTGGAGCCGGCGTCCGCAGCGCGGTCCCCCTCCGGAGAGTCCAGCAGGTGGATGGTCGCTCGCCCGGTAGTGGACGTAGTGGACGAGCTGGCAGAGATTCTCGGGCCTGAAAACGTCAGAGGTCCACGTTAATGTATCGCCAACGGAGCTAACGGCGTAGTGCTTCGAAAAGTGAATCGAATACTTTCTGATGATGAACACTGCATGTTGAATTTTGCTGTTGTAGAGTTCAGCCGACAGAAGACAGGTAAGTTGTTTTAGAAGCTATTCATTAGCACGAGCCTGTGACTTTCCTCTGGGTGCCGCTTCAATAAGGCTAAGTCCGACTAATCCGACAATAAGGCCGACTAAGTCCTTTGTCCCAAGATTGAAGCGATGCAATCAGAGCGGCGCTTTCGCTGTCGGATCCCTCTATAGAACTTTTCGTGCACAGGAGACGAGCCCAGGAGTTACATGTGCACTGAACTACCCTGGACCCCTGGTCCAAATCACATTACCAGGTAAAACACCAATTTGGTGCCATGAATCGCTCGTGGTGGCTGCATTACTTCATAGAAGTAGCTTGCAGATTGCGCTGCTTGCCCGCAAGTTTTTGTCTGTCAATGAGTTTTGGTTCAATAAGAATATGCAAACAAAAGCCCTGACTACTTGTAGTAGCCAGTGTTGCATTCCGCTTTAATGCCACCTCAAAGTATAAAGTATGCTTAAAGTCTTGTTTTACGTAGGCGTGAATCAGGCGTTTGAGTCAAAGGGACGATTGGCTCGATTCACTCTCCTGGTATCTGTCTCGATTCTTCGTTTCTTTTTTCTTCGTTTTTTATTTATTCGCTTTATATATTCGTTTATAGATATCTCATGCGATCTCTATCCTCTCCCTCTCTCTGTCCACACCCTCACTCTACCCTCTCCCTCTCTCTATCCTCTCCCTCTCTCTGTCCACTCCCTCTATATCCTCTCCCTCTTGATGTAACCGCCCTTGTCGCCTGTCCGCTCCTATTGAGAGACGAACGCTTGGCTAGAGGGGGCAATGACCGTAGGCTGCCTATGACCGGGCAATGACCTGACGGACCTCCAGCACCAGACTGTCCCGCCCACATGATTAGTAGCTTTGGTAGCGCTTCGTGACCAGAGGGCCAAGGACCCACATGGACCCCACCTGTAGCCAAGGTGCAATAGTTGGTCACTCGGTCATGGTATGACCGAGTGGCTGCCACCACTCTATGTGACCTGGCGCACCTGGATCTTTCTACCAGACCTCTCGAGGCTAGAGCCCCGCCTGGATTGGTTACCAGGGGATTTAGGCTAACAGGGGAGACGCATGCAGCCGAGTACAGGGACTCTGCTTGGGGCATGATCGGGAACTCTGGGCTCAATCCTGGAGGATTTCTCAGCAGGGGATCCTTTGTGGCTGTGAGCGAGGCTGACTTGCGACTTTGATTACTAAGAGTAGTATGAGGCGAACATGTACTGTCTCTAGTTTAGATTGCTCAGGGCGAAGGGATGCGTTAGCATGGGGTTGCAACCTTCCTACTGCCATTCTGTGCCAAAACTCGCTAATCACCCTCCACTGCACGCACTCCCGAACCCGCCGCACGCACTCACACAGGCGGGCTTTGCACGGGGAGAGGCCATTAGCTTACCCAAACTTCCTTATGCTTTGCCACCCCGGGAGAAAGGCTTAGCAAGCCATGAGTTAAATGATGGTGAAAGATTGAATAATGATGAGGTTAGTTAATAGTTAATAATTAGGACCTTAGGCAAATAATCAGGCAATTAGGCGGCTTCACTATTGAGTAAAATACAGCAAAAATTTACGGTATCACAATTGGCTCAGCTCTCTAATCAGACAATGGAAAATAGGCAAACCCCGGATAAGCAAAGGCAATTAGAGCACAAATTAGTAACAGGAACTTACCGGCAGCTGCACAGAGAGAGAGAGAGGCGGAGTGACCGAGGGCGGCTGTAGGCTGCAGTCAGGCAGACAGTGAAGCGGCGATGCGCTGGAGCGACGAGGCGCTGATGTAGATCAAGCGATGCTGATGATGCTGGGCGGTATCAGACCGCTGGCCGATAGGCGAGCTCACTTGGGGAGCTAAGGATAACTTGGCGGTAACAGACCGCGGACCGGCAGGGATTCGTCTAAGAGATGAATGGGTCAGAACTCAATCTGACAGCAAGTCCAAAGAAGGACGAGGAGAGGAAGAGTCTGAGGATTCTCATGCCGAAATCGCTTCCTTTTATAGACCTCACAGCCGCCTCCTCAAGGTCGTTACCATGGCTCCCTCTCTCTGATTGGCTGCCGGCAGAATGACGTCAGAATGAGTCATGATGAGAAGCATGAGACCGGCATAGCAACATGAGAAATCGGGAAATTGCGCAATCCGGAGGTGGGGTGGGGGGATAATTGGCGCAGCGGGTGGTCGCGAAAGTATTGCGCAAGCAAACATTGAGAACAATAGGGCTGGGGTCGAGAACAAAGGAATTGGAAAACGGGGATAATTGGGGAGAACTGAGAACAATGGAAAAGTAAACATTGGGGAAAAGGTGATAATTAGGTGCGAAAACGAGAACAAAAGAAAGAGAAAATCGGAGAAAATGTGATAATTGGTGGGGTTCGAGAGAACAAAAGAAACAAAAACGAGAACAATAGAAGCGGAGGTGGGGTGGGTGTCGCATGAGAAATTTGGGGAGGAGAACAATGGCGTGAGAAAAGGTTGCGCAAGAGGGGGGATGAGTCATCGATGAGTCACCGAGGGGGAGAGGGGGTCACACGACTTGCGTCACCGTTTGGGAGTTTGAGAGGGTATGGGGAGACGGTGAGCACACAACATACTGTAAGTAGACACAGAGAAAGAGGGGGGGGGCAGCGCAGGAAAAGAGTGCAGAGGGAGACAAAAAGAGGGGAGATAGGGAAAGTACAGGAAGAATAGGGCGGAAAACAGAAGAGATAGGGTAGAGGGGGAGGTACAGAAAGGGGTAGGGGGCTCCGGAAAGGCAGGTGTGGCGGCAGGGGAGACGGGACCAAGGCAGCAGGAGGGGTGCAGCAGAGCGGGAGTCTCCAGGCCCGGTCGGAGACCTGGCCGAGTCTTGACAGCTCTGTGCAGAGGGTGCACGGGATAGGAGGCACTTTCGAAAAAGTTCCCATGCCCTATCCCGCGACCAGAGCGTGGTTACATCACTCTCTCTATCCTCTCCCTCTCTCTATCCTCTCTCCCTCTCTATCCTCTCTCCCTCTCTATCCTCTCCCTCTCTCTATCCTCTCCCTCTCTCTGTCCACTCCCTCTCTCTATCGTCTCCCTCTCTCTATCGTCTCTCTCTCTCTATCGTCTCCCTCTCTCTATCGTCTCCCTCTCTCTATCGTCTCTCTCTCTCTATCCTCTCTCCCTCTCTATCCTCTCTCCCTCTCTATCCTCTCCCTCTCTATCCTCTCCCTCTCTATCCTCTCCCTCTCTATCCTCTCTCCCTCTCTATCCTCTCCCTCTCTATCCTCTCCCTCTCTCTATCCTCTCTCCCTCTCTATCCTCTCCCTCTCTCTATCCTCTCTCCCTCTCTATCCTCTCCCTCTCTCTATCCTCTCCCTCTCTCTATCCTTTCCCTCTCTCTATCGTCCCCCTCTCTATCTCTCCCTCCCTCAACCTTCTCCCTATGTTAAGCAGTATATTCTCACAGGTTTCTATCACAGGTGCATACAAAGAAGGGCAGCTCCAGGCTACTAAGACAGGCGGACCAATGAAAGACACTTATATACTTGAGAAAGCATGGACTTGGAAATTGTTTAAACCAAATTCGGGATTAAATATTTTTTCGAAAATTCAATTTTCTCCATTTACACAGATCTTTAAAGAAGTAACAAGATTCCAGTAAAGCGATTTCGCAATATTTGAGCCTTAAATTCTTAAGGATAAGCCATCTTCCCAAGCTCCACAAAAAGCCGTTTGCTTTGGAGGGATTTTTTCCTTTTTAAGCTATTTCAGAAATCCATTTTTGGTAATGTGCCAAATTTCTAATCGGGTGAAATTCTCACATCCGCCAGATAGAGAATCTCTGGGTGAGATGAGCTGGTGAGGTAGTCAGTGAGACAACAGCTGTCCTGTCTGAGAGCCTGAGCTCTGCTATCTCAGTGCCTGAGCTCTGATGTCTCAGTGCCTGAGCTCTGATGTCTCAGTGCCTGAGCCCTGATGTCTCAGTGCCTGAGCTCTCCTGTCTCAGTGCATGAGCTCTCCTGTCTCAGTGCCTGAGCTCTCCTGTCTCAGTGCCTGAGCTCTCCTGTCTCAGTGCATGAGCTCTCCTGTCTCAGTGCCTGAGCTCTCCTGTCTCAGTGCCTGAGCTCTGATGTCTCAGTGCCTGAGCTCTCCTGTCTCAGAGCCTGAGCTCTGCTATCTCAGAGCCTGAGCTCTGCTATCTCAGTGCCTGAGCTCTCCTGTCTCAGTGCCTGAGCTCTCCTGTCTCAGAGCCTGAGCTCTGCTATCTCAGAGCCTGAGCTCTGCTATCTCAGTGCCTAAGCTCTGATGTCTCAGTGCCTGAGCTCTGATGTCTCAGTGCCTGAGCTCTGATGTCTCAGTGCCTGAGCTTTGATGTCTCAGTGCCTGAGCTCTCCTGTCTCAGTGCCTGAGCTCTGCTATCTCAGAGCCTGAGCTCTGCTATCTCAGAGCCTGAGCTCTGCTGTCTCAGTGCCTGAGCTCTGATGTCTCAGTGCCTGAGCTTTGATGTCTCAGTGCCTGAGCTCTCCTGTCTCAGTGCCTGAGCTCTGCTATCTCAGAGCCTGAGCTCTGCTATCTCAGAGCCTGAGCTCTGCTATCTCAGTGCCTGAGCTCTGCTGTCTCAGTGCCTGAGCTCTGATGTCTCAGTGCCTGAGCTTTGATGTCTCAGTGCCTGAGCTCTGCTGTCTCAGTGCCTGAGCTCTGATGTCTCAGTGCCTGAGCTCTGATGTCTCAGTGCCTGAGCTCTCCTGTCTCAGTGCCTGAGCTCTCCTGTCTCAGTGCTTGAACTCTGCTGTCTGAGTGCTTATATATTTTCTCTCTCTAGAAATGCTACTCCTCATTTACTCTGTGTCGGTGATAACCGACAAGCCCGCAAGTTTTTATGCTTTTTTGAATTGTGTGTGGATTAATTAACGATTGAGGCTGTTTATGGTTAATAAACTAACTAAAATATCCAATCTCGCTAATTTACGAGCGAGTCAGTGAAAACTTTATTTAGATTTATCGAGACTCAAGTACTTCCACTACAGTTGAATCTTAATTGTGAGCAGGGCAACCCCTGCAGTTCCGCTTAGTTCGCATGCAGCTCCATGGGCCTGCCGTAGCAGGAGATCGGATGGAACAGACAGGCCGCGTCCCCGCCAGGCAGCTTGGCTGCGCTGACTTCGGCGTCCAGCTGGCGGGACAGTTCAAGCCGGCTTGGCTGCGTGTACAAACGGTTGTGCTGCCTCTTTAGCGGCTCCTGGAGTTGTGGCTTCGGCGGCGTCACTTTTAGCTTGTCACCGGAAGTGACTCTGTGGAGAGCTTCCGCAGCCAGGTGCATCTTGCGTTCAGCATCGCCGAGTCGCAGTGCAACTGACTTCATCCGGGTCAGAAGTTTTGCGGCACCGTCAACCTGAGGATTGCTCGGCTAAAGCGGATGAATTGGACGAGTGACAAGCAGCAGAACCCCACAGCAGTTAAGGAAGCATGGCTTTTGAAAAGTTCTTTAACCGTGTCATTTGTAAGTAAAGGCCCGCTGTGAAATAAATCAGATGCTCTACTGGCTTGGGAAGTCTTCAATTACGAGTATTTCGTAAGTACATGGGGGAACTAAAGACAAGCTCACTGCGGACTATTCAACATCCATATTCTACGAAAACGATTTAGATTTAGATGTAGATCTTTATGTCTGACACTGTTGACTGGGGTGTGGAAGGTCTAAGGTTCTAAAAAATAGTCGTCAGGTTGAAATCGATGAAACTTACGTTGCTAGGACTAGCATCAGATTCCGTGATGGGTTGAATGGCCGAACCAAGGTGAGCCAGGTTGAGTAGAATAGCCAGAGCTGCAAGATGCTGGCTGAGTTTCATGGCTTGGTCAGTTGTGCTCTTAAACTGCTCTTCCCATGAGAAGCAAATGCGTCAATTTACCTCCTTAAATACTCTCGTCTCAGAGGAACAACAGGATTTTCAATTTCTTACACCCTACTGCCAGTAGTAGACTTAAGTGAAACATTGATTGTATTTAACTAAATCAGTTTTTTAAGGGTATTTCTAACACGAACTGCCACAACATGTCTTAGATACTGTAAGGTACGTGGATGCGTAAAGGTACACATGTACCTGGATACCCACCAGTAAAGGTACCTAGATACCTAAAGATACCTAAAGATACCTGGATACCTAAAGATACCTGGATACATAGAGATGCCTGGATGTGGATACCTAAAGATACCCGAATTACAGGAAGATACCCAAGTGCTTTAAAATGTACCTGGACGTCCATTTAAGGCGTTACAGATCGCTAACTCGGCATACAAAACAAATTTGTCCTCATTTTCCCCAACCCTATTTTGATTGCTTTCGACTTTGAATGCATTAGGTTGGTCCCCATGCACTAAAAAGATTTGCATAAAAAACTTTATTTTTGCAAGTAGCTTAACAATGACTGCAAACAATGCTTGTCTTTCAAACTTCGGGACAGAGCTAAAAACATTTTGCGACCGGAATAAAATCTCTGGGTAGACAGAAAAAGCTGTTTTTATGGGAAATTTCAACCTAAAAGTCTATGTCATAAACATCGGCGCTGAGACTTAATTTTTTAAACAGATCCTCAAAACAATTTTGTTGCATCAATTTCAAACATACTGACTTCTCTGCATCCTTACTAACTAACTGACTAACTAACTAACTAACTAACTAACTGACTAACTAACTAACTAACTAACTAACTGACTAACTAACTAATCAAATAACTAACTAACTAACTAACTAACTAACTAACTAACTAACTAACTAACTAACTAACTAACTAACTAACTAACTAACTAACTAACTAACTAACTAACTGACTAACTAACTAACTAACTAACTAACTAACTAACTAACTAACTAACTAACTAACTAACTAACTAACTAACTAACTAACTAACTAACGAATCAAATAACTAACTAACTAACTAACTAACTAACTAACTAACTAACTAACTAACTAACTAACTAACTAACTAACTAACTAACTAACTAACTAACTAACTAACTAACTAACTAACTAACTAACTAACTAACTAACTAACTAACTAACTAACTGACTAACTAACTAACTAACTAACTAACTAACTGACTAACTAACTAACTAACTAACTAACTAACTAACTAACTAACTAACTAACTAACTAACTAACTAACTAACAGACTAACTAACTAACTAACTAACTAACTAACTATCTAACTAACTAACTAACTAACTAACTAACTAACTAACTAACTAACTAACTAACTAACTAACTAACTAACTAACTAACTAACTAACTAACTAACTAACTAACTAACTAACTAACTAACTAACTAACTAACTAACTAACTAACTAACTAACTAACTAACTAACTAACTAACTAACTAACTAACTAACTAACTAACTAACTAACAGACTAACTAACTAACTAACTAACTAACTAACTAACTAACTATCTAACTAACTAACTAACTAACTAACTAACTAACTAAGTAACTAACTGACTAACTAACTAACTAACTAACTAACTAACTAACTAACTAACTGACTAACTAACTAACTAAGTAACTAACTAACTAACTAACTGACTAAGTAACTAACTAACTAACTAACTGACTAACTAACTAACTAACTAACTAACTAACTAACTAACTAACTAACTAACTAACTAACTAACTAACTAACTAACTAACAGACTAACTAACTAACTAACTAACTAACTAACTAACTAACTAACTAACTAACTAACTAACTAACTAACTGACTAACTAACTAACTAACTAACTAACTAACTAACTAACTAACTAACTAACTAACTAACTAACTAACTAACTAACTAACTAACTAACTAACTAACTAAATAACTAACTAACTAACTAACTAACTAACAGACTAACTAACTAACTAACTAACTAACTAACTAACTAACTAACTAACTAACTAACTAACTAACTAACTAACTAACTAACTAACTAACTAACTAACTAACTAACTAACTAACTAACAGACTAACTAACTAACTAACTAACTAACTAACTATCTAACTAACTAACTAACTAACTAACTAACTAACTAATTAACTAACTGACTAACTAACTAACTAACTAACTAACTAACTAACTAACTATCTAACTAACTAACTAACTAACTAACTAACTAACTAAGTAACTAACTGACTAACTAACTAACTAACTAACTAACTAACTAACTAACTAACAGACTAACTAACTAACTAACTAACTAACTAATTAACTAACTGACTAACTAACTAACTAACTAACTAACTAACTAACTAACTAACTAACTAACTAACTAACTAACTAACTAACTAACTAACTAACTAACTAACTAACTAACTAACTAACTAACTAACTAACTAACTAACTAACTAACTAACTAACTAACTAACTAACTAACTAACTAACTAACTAACTAACTAACTAACTAACTAACTAACTAACTAACTAACTAACTAACTAACTAACTAACTAACTAACTAACTAACTAACTAACTAACTAACTAACTAACTAACTAACTAACTAACTAACTAACTAACTAACTAACTAACTAACTAACTAAGTGAATAACTGGACAGTGCAATAAAAATGACTGGCAAGCAAGTATTTTTCGACCGCCTGGGATGCTAGAATTTGTGAGGCTTTATTTAAGCAGGATATATATTGCCTGTATTGTACTTTTGAATTCAATTTTAGATTCAATTTTGTTGTTGTTGTATTTCATAGAGTTTTCCGTATTCAGTTGTTTGTACTTCAAAGTTAAGCCAGCTGTATCCGTGCACATCAGCCGAGCGTCCACCTGCTCAGGGTCCCTCTGTAGGCAGTTGAACCAACAGCCTGACAGCCTTCAGAGAATTCTTGTTGCCATGCACACTATACCAGTGCACGGCCTTGGGAAAGTTGTCAACCTGGCCCGAGGTCATCCAGCCGTTCGGGTTAACGTTAGAGCAGCCGCGAAACCACCAGCCGGCGGCGCCGTGATAGATGAGGCTGCAGGATCCGCCGAAATTGTCATTGTCCCTGTCCATTGTTGAGAACTTTTCGCCTCTGCAGAGTGACAGAGAATCTCCGGTGACGTTCGAATTGGCGCTGAGAAATCCGGCATAGTCCATTGTGTACTGCGTGCTGGCGTTCTTCACGACGAATCCCAAATACTCGGCCGAGAACATGGCGTCGGACCAGTCAAAGAGTTCGGCTCTTAGAGTACTGTTGGACAGAGATGTTATCAGGCTGAGCAGTTCGAGACCTGAAAACCAGTGCGGAAATACGAGCTATGGCTGAGATAGTGTCACAAGAGCAATGTGATCAAAATTAATTTGACATCGACATTGTGACAAGGATATTGTGACCATTATAGTAATAAATAATAATAATGCAGAAATAATTGATTAGACCTGCCCTTATGAGCAGATTTGCAACCGACAGCTCAGCCGCAGCTGCGTACGGCTGTTCAGTCCAAGGACTGGGGGGTCCTCAATTACCCCAGCTAATGCTGACACCCATTTTACAGCTGGGTGAGCTGAATAAATGCAGAGTTAAAAGTCTTGCTCAAGGCCTTTGTGTCTTAGTCAAGGACACAAATTGTTCCCGTGGGATCGGGAATCGAACCCCCGACCTTCAAGTCGGGTATTGTGGTGACCAAAGTGACCATAGTAATAAAACAACAGTAATATATGTATCAGAGACAGCGAGAACTACCTCAAGAAAACCTATGGAAGTCCGACCATCAAAATCCTTACCAATCCAGAAGTTGTCCTCATCTCCAAAGCCGCTCACATAGTCCGGCCAGGGTCGGCTGAAATTTACCGAGTCGGTCAGGCGCTGCTGAAAGACGCAGAACAGCCTCGAACCTCGGCACACTTTGAGACAGGCAGACAGTCGGGCATCTGTTCGGAAAAAGTTTATTGCTGCTGCAGAGCGATAGGATAGAGGCCTAACGCTCTACCAAGCTACTCTACCGAGCTACTCTGCCAAGCTACTCTGCCAAGCTACTGTACCAAGCTACTCTACCAAGCTGCTCTACCGAGCTACTCTACCGAGCTACTCTACCGAGCTACTCTACCAAGTTACTCTACCAAGCTACTCTACCAAGTTACTCTACCAAGCTACTCTACCAAGCTACTCTGCCGAGCTACTCTACCGAGTTACTCTACCAAGTTACTCTACCAAGCTACTCTACCAAGTTACTCTACCAAGCTACTCTACCAAGCTACTCTACCAAGCTACTCTGCCGAGCTACTCTGCCGAGCTAATCTGCCGAGCTACTCTGTTCACTGGCATCCAATATATTTGTACTGTTTATCCCTACTTTGACCCAAATTCCATCCAGTTCGTGCGCTATCCCCGCTTGTGAAGGCGTAAACAAGTTATTGTGAGGTTTTGAGAATTCGCGATAATTTTTTGGTTTTTAAAGTGCCCCATCTATCATGTGTCTGAGTACAGACCTGCAAACTCAAAGCTATTGGAATTTGACGCCTTGGTGAGCAAACTTAACCATTGTAACATTATTTCTGCAGCTTTCCAGCTGACTTAAATTGCACCTTTTTAAAGTAAATTTAGCCATTCTTACACACTACATCCGCAGTTCTCATGGTTACGGCACAGGGGGGGGGGGGCTCTAACACTGAGGTTGATGTTGACTCACTGTCAGTGAGAGACACAGTTTCACTCACTGATGATACAGCTGCAGTTTTTTTGCAGTACCGGAGGGTATCATTGCATTTTCACTTTACTCACTTTGGTATATTCACTGGGGGCTTCGGACACATGGGGAAATTTGAATTCCCAAAACTGAGAATCTTTGTCAGCTCGTCCGCTACCTAAGGGCTACCGGGCGAGCGACCATCCACCTTCTGGATTCTCCCGAGGGGGGACCGCGCTGCGGACACCGGCACCACCGGAACTCCCTGCGCAGCACCAGCTCCCCTGGTCTCCAGGGGTTGGCGGGAATGGGCGCACAACGCCTCCCGGCTGTATCAAGAAATGATTCATTTAATGAGCGGTGTAATCAAGCCCTGAGCCCTAAGTGTTTGTGATCTGATGATGGCTCTGGATGTCATACTCAAACCAGTCTTGTCATACGTACTAGACCCTGCCTGATATAACCCATGGATGTCTAAAAAAATTTAAGTGGCTCTTGCGTCTTATCTATATAACTGAACTCCCTATTTATCTAAAGTTGTGTTCATGATCGAATTCATATTCATTAAACCAGAAGGCTGTCCATGAAGCCAGAGGGTGTCCATGAAGCCAGAGGGTGGGACCCAGTGGGTGGAACTGAACTTAGAAGGTCTATGCAGCCAAGAAGGTGTTTAAGAAGCTTATGAAGCCACAGCTTATGTGGCTTTATGAAGCCACAGCTTATGTGGCTTTATGAAGCCACACGGTGTCCATGAATCCAGAGGGTGTCCATGAATCCAGAGGGTGTCCATGAATCCAAAGGGTGTCCATGAATCCAGAGGGTGTCCATGAATCCAGAGGGTGTCCATGAACCCAGAGGGTGTCCATGAACCCAAAGGGTGTCCATGAACCCAAAGGGTGTCCATGAACCCAGAGGGTGTCCATGAACCCAAAGGGTGTCCATGAACCCAAAGGGTGTCCATGAACCCAAAGGGTGTCCATGAACCCAAAGGGTGTCCATGAACCCAGAGGGTGTCCATGAACCCAAAGGGTGTCCATGAATCCAGAGGGTGTCCATGAACCCAGAGGGTGTCCAATCCGGAATGTCTCACCGGCTTTGTGATGCGTCATGCCTTGCGCTCGACTCGACAGGCTGCAAACGCCAGCTTGCGAATCGAAACGCAGGTAGCCGCAGGCGTCTCGCATGGCGCACAGAATCGAGCAGGTCGTCTGGCTGTCCGCTGGCAGTTCGATGGAGAGATTTTCACCAGCAGCCAAGACGCTGGCCGATGGAGCGGGCGGACAGCTGGCCTCGAACGGCTCGAAGCGTTGCGAGGCTGATGGGATGTTTAATGACGCTGATGTTTAATATTTACTATACAGAATCTTTTAATGGTCTCTCCCGCAGGAGTTGCCTCATTCCAACCTTTGCTCAACATAAAGTATGCTAAAACGGCCTTTTTGAGGCTCCAACATTAAGTTTTCTAAAACGGTCCTTTTAAGGGCCTAACACAAGGTATACTTAAACGGCCCTTTAAAGGGCGTGGAATTATATGCAAAAATATTTTATTTCTTTAATTCTGCTTTTTCTAGTCTAACTATACTTTTTTGCGATTGAATTCGTCCAAACTGCAAAACCTTTCGTCCACAAATGCTTTCTTAATGGGAGCTAAATTTAGATCATACCATAGACAGCTGTGTTCGCGCAAAACGGTTCATCCAGTTTGTAAAACATTTCGTCCCCTAGACTAGAGACCGAGTGTACTGTTCCTACCATAGTTAACACCCAATTGACAGTTCGCTTTTGCTACCACTACAGCTACAGCAACGCATATCTTCCATTCTGAACCCGGCAAAACAGTCGAAGATGAACCGAGGCCTGGCGGATGCACATTTTGAAGAGAGAGGTCGAAGCTGCACTGCACGTGATTACACAGGAGAAGTGCCAGCAATGGACCAATCACACTGTGGGTTACTACGGCCGCTGTTTGGACTACGAAGACATTTTGAACTAACATTCTAACAAGAGACACTGTTTTTGCTTTGTTCAATATCTCGTGATATCAAATAAAGTCGCTCCGTTTAGCTGTTAGCTGTTTGGACGTAGGGTTTAGACGAAATGTTTTACAAACTGGATGAACCGTTTTGCGTGAACACAGTTGTCTATGGTATAATCTAAATTTAGCTCCCATTAAGAAAGCATTTGTGGACGAAAGGTTTTGCAGTTTGGACGAATTCAATCGCAAAAAAGTATAATTGTTAAAGTATAATGCCCTACGCTATTTTTCCGATATGGTTTTTCTGTTTTATGTTCCAGTTAAAGTGAGGTTTTCTATGGCCAAACCTACGAGTATTTTGGCAGACAGAAAGGAGACAACGTGAAAGAACTGAAATTTGACATTGTTTAGCAATTTGACGATCATTATTCACATTTTTAATGCAGAACAATCCATTACTACAAACAATGCATTGTCTGTAGGATCGTCAAACAGAAAAACAATGCAAAGAATCAGCGGTCCCAGTGCATGACAACGATTGTCTATGGCTCGCGCCGCTGATTATTTATCCATTGTCACTCACAATTTCACAACACTTTCTCTACAATAGTCTAGGAGGCTTTGAATCGAGAAAAATGAGCAAGTCGCAGAAGCCTCAGCTCACCTGAGCCTGGGGCACAGCCGGGAGTCGCATCAGCCGTGACGGTGCCAGCATGCAGCAGAGCAGTCAGTAAAATCCAGCAAGGCCATCCGGCAGCAGACATGCTGAATTTGTTGGGGAACTGCCACTGGAAGTTTTGCTTCAGAGGTTCGGAGGTGAGCAGCTCTCCTCACCGTTTCCATGCAACATATTTATGGCATTTCTGAGGAAAGGAAGTGTCATCCATGCATTTAATTGGCTGGCTGCAGACTTTGGAGTGAGCTGCACTTTTTAGAAGATGGCGATTCGTCTGTGTTGGATCTTACATTAACCCTGCGCCATTAGTCACAGCTCACCCTGGTTGTTGAAACCGGTTGAACAATGGTAGGCTTTTTAACCCTAATGCGAAAACCGGCCTACGCAAAAATTCAAAGACCTTAAAATTTTTTAAATAAGTTTACATCGAATTGAAAAGTACTTTTATGTTAGTGCTTGATTGTAATTAGATGCATTCAAATATATATTCAGCTTCCAAATTTTAGCAATTTATTTCTCATCATTTTATTTGTGGAAAAAATAGTGTTAATAACCGGTTAAATAGCATATTAGATCGACATTGAAGCTGAGTTCGGGCCATACGTCTCAAAATGCTATTTAAAAGCATCATAAGATTTATGCGTTTATCTTCGTAAAGACGTACAGGCATGAATAATGCACGCATGTCGCCTCATTTCCCAGCTCCGCACAGTCAGTCATCTGACACCCCAACCCCAATTAGTCATTCACGTGATACCCCAACCCCAATTAGTCATTTACCTGATACGCAAACCCTAATTAGTCATTCACGTGATAACCCAACCCCAATTAGTCATTTACCTGATACGCAAACCCTAATTAGTCATTTACCTGATACCCCAACCCCAATTAGTCATTTACCTGATACCCCAACCCTAATTAGTCATTTACCTGATACCCCAACCCCAATTAGTCATTTACCTGATACGCAAATCCTAATTAGTCATTTACCTGACACCCCAACCCCAATTAGTCATTTACCTGATACCCCAACCCTAATTAGTCATTTACCTGATACCCCAACCCCAATTAGTCATTCACGTGATACCCCAACCCCAATTAGTCATTCACGTGATACCCCAACCCCAATTAGTCATTTACCTGATACCCCAACCCTAATTAGTCATTTACCTGATACCCAAACCCTAATTAGTCAATCACCTGACACCCAAACCCTAATTAGTCATTTACCTGATACCCCAACCCCAATTAGTCATTTACCTGATACGCAAACCCCAATTAGTCATTTACCTGATACCCCAACCCCAATTAGTCATTTACCTGATACCCCAACCCCAATTAGTCATTCACCTGACATCGCATTCCTAATTACTCAGTCACCTGACGCTCAACTCTCATAGTTAAGTCAGGCGTCGCTCTGATCACAACAAGCCTCGTCCAGGTCGACGCTCCGGGCCTGCTCGGAGCGGATCTCCTGGATGCGCTGGTACACCCTGGTGTAGCCGCCGCTCACGTCAGCCACGTCGATCAGGGCCAGGGCGGCGCGTAGCTCGGCACAGACGACCTCCTTCGTCGGCTGCTCCAGCATCAGCTTCGGCTGTTGGCGCGGCTGTTCAGGCGGAATCTTGCCATAGAGTCGGGCATCGACTGACGACCATCGTCGCTGACGCATTGCACCATCGACTCGGAGACGCTGCGCATCTCCAGTGAGTCAATCGCCCATCGACGGTTCCGAACGGCGACCTTCGATTGTTCTGGGGGGGGGGGTGAACGATATGACTGCTTTTGACAAAGAAGCAGACCCAATGTTCATATTTTGATATGTCTGCCTTTCTTATAGCTCTATTGCTATTCATAAACCTTATGTTTAGAAACTTAGGATTCTATGTTGACTTTATATCCTACTTTTACATGTCCTGTGCCGAAAAAGTCTTTAAAAATGGCACAATTCGACTTATTGGTTTTATGATTCTCCTACACATTTTGTTACTCAGTCATTAACTCATTCACAGTAATTACACAGTCAGCGTCGTGCACCCCTTCCAGGCACCGCAGGCAGAAGGTGTGCAGGAATGTCGAACTCGCCGAAGCAGACACTGCACGTCAGAGCCGCGTAGGGGTCAGTGTTGAGTAGCCTGGCCATGTCAGCTGCTTTCGGGGTAACTGTGTAAAACAAAAACTGAGCTCTGCGCGACTCTGGGTAAACTCGAGCAAGCGAGTACGTTTTTGTCTGAATGCGTTTATTGTTGTTATCTTAGCTGTGTGCGCGGTTGGCAGTCAGTGGCCCAGATAATTACTCGCAGGTAAGGCACAGATTCGGTAGAAGACGACAACAGCGACAAGCTTAAAGTGGCTTTGTACTTGGAGTATAGTGTACGCACGCCAGAGCTTGCGTTTTGCGTACGAAAATTGCAAAATGAAATAAAAGCAAGCGGACATTCAAGCCTACTGTGGCGCTTTCGCAAAGTATTTTCCCAAGCGACTCTCTTTAAACAGTAATTCGAATGGCCAGAGCGAGTGACGAGTTTGACAGCTCGCTCACCGAATGCGGAATCTGCTGTGAGGAGATGAAAGACCCCAGGGCGTTGCCCTGCCTGCACTCATACTGCCTGGGCTGTCTGCAGGAGGTCTATCGCAGATCTGGCACACTCTGCTGTCCGGAGTGCCGCAAGGTGACCAACCAACAACCTGACCAGCTGACCAAGGACTTTCGAGTTGAGCAGCTGAGAGCCCTGTTTAATGCTGGACGAGTCCAGATGGCCCAAGAGGGAGCCAAACTGGCTAAAAGGATTCTACTTGAAGTGGACAGCAAAGCCGATCTGGAGCAGACGATCAGCGTTTGCGATTTGGAGCTGCAAATATGCCGATTTAAGCAGGAGAAGACGATCGCATCGCTAGGCAGCGCAATGGAGCTCCTCACTGACCAGGTGGGGAACTGGGCCAACAAGCAGGTGTCCTACCTGAATAGGAGAAAACAATGGGCAGAGAACCAGCTCCAGGTTAGAACCCTGGCCGCTAACTTGCTGGCCGCAGAGAGACTGGGCAATCTGGACAGCGCCTGTGAGAGCTGCAAGCGGCTGCGGTCGATCCCATGCCATGAGGCACCGCCAACATTGGATCAGCTGGCGTTTCTCCAGCCTGATGATCGTCTGATGAGGCTCTATGCTCAAGTGAAAAGCCTAATTGAGCCATGTGGTCTGCAGGACAAAGTAAAGCTGCTCAGCCTCTTTCTAGAGGAGGAGTTCAAGGCTAGCAAGGATTAGGGATAATGGTGGGGACTCAGGGAGATTCTCAGGAAGACTGAGGGAGCAGAGAGACAGGTTCAGGGAGACTGAGGCAGCAGAGAGACAGGTTCAGGGAGACTGAGGCAGCAGAGAGACAGGTTCAGGGAGACTGGGGCAGCAGAGAGACAGGTTCAGGGAGACTGGGGAGCAGAGAGGCCCAGGTTTAAGAAATATTATATGGATGAGAAGAGCTGCAAAACTTATCGAGAAAGCAAGCAGGACAAATTTCTATTTGTGCTCTTTGGTACGCTTTAATCAGTAAAACAAATATTTATCCAATTTTTCAGTTTACTAGTAGTAGCAAAGCAACGTTTTTATGGCTTTGATAGTTTTTAGTTTAGAAAAATTGACACATTTATTCCCTCTGATGCTAAACTATTCAAAGCAATAACCTCGTGCCTTATTAATTTTAGTAATAAATTTTTAGTATATGGGATACGAGCGATCGCTTTAAGTACGAAAATGTAGTGTCTTTTTTATTTTTTTGTGCAGAAATCTTATTTTGGATAGCTGGCCTGTGTATCGGGTGAACTGCTCAAGTAATGAGCAGCCTAGCTTGAGTAAAAAAACAGACAATAATAGCCGAGTGGTTCAAAGTTAGACCACTGGATCCGTGGCGCATGAATATTTGTTTTTGTGTTTTTGTGAGGTCATATTGTAATAACGGGTGAGGCCATATTGTAACAACAGGTGAGGCCATAATATTATAACCGATGTGGCTACATTTTAACAGGTGAGGCCATATTGTAACAGGCGAGGCCATATTGTAACAGGTGAGGCCATATTGTAACAGGCGAGGCCATATTGTAACAGGCGAGGCCATATTGTAACAGGCGAGGCCATATTGTAACAGGTGAGGCCATATTGTAACAGGCGAGGCCATATTGTAACAGGCGAGGCCATATTGTAACAGGTGAGGCCATATTGTAACAGGTGAGGCCATATTGTAACAGGCGAGGCCATATTGTAACAGGTGAGGCCATATTGTAACAGGCGAGGCCATATTGTAACATGTGAGGCCATATTGTAACAGGTGAGGCCATGCTATTGAAGTCCAAATTAGTCAGTCACTTAAAACATTGAATTTATAAATTAGTCAATCACCTGACACATCAAATACCCAATTAGTCAGTCACCTGACACATCAAATACCCAATTAGTCAGTCACCTGACACATCAAATTCCCAATTAGTCAATGATAGTTTTGCACTACTTGCAGCGGCCCTTCTCCAGCAGCAGCTTTGGAGTCACTGCGAGCTGGCACTGTCGGAGCCGCGGTTCCGCCGGCACCCCAGCTGAGCCCTGAACGCTGGCACCCGGATGCAGTAGATCAGCCAGTTCAGCGAGCTGTTGATGAAGAACAGGTAATTGAAGTTGTTAGCCAGCGAGAACAGAAGCTGCTGGAAGGTCGGATCGGCGCGACGCTCCTCGTCTTGGGTGTACAGCGTGAAGTGCCAGGTGTAGGCCACCACCCGCGGCACCGAGGCGGCGAGGTGTACGAAGGCGAGGATCACCAAGGTGACGCTGCTTCGAAGCTCGCCACTGCTTGGCCCGCTGTCGCTGCCGGTGAGGCGGGCTTTGTCGAAGTGAATCTTGCGGATCCGAGCGCACAGGTAGATGTTGGCCGAGGCGAGACAGACCCCGGCCAGCAAGCCATTCATCACCACGTTGGTGTACACCTGGACGGCCATGTTGACTGCCGGACTGACCGTCAGGGCCACGTAGCAATAGCGAGACCCGAAGTACTCGTAGGCGTCGTACACCAGCACGCCGTGGACAGCGATGACGGCAAAGGCTAGGACGAATGCGGCTACGGTGACTGAGTACCTGAGGTTGGGCGATGGGGCTTGCCGATGTTGCTAGGGAATGATTAACTAAGGGGAACTGTTGCTCCTCGGTGGAAGGCTTGAAGAAGATTAAATGGCGCACTTTAAGCGACATTGTCACACAACCAACGAGAGGCATTGCTGCCCATTCCGCCGACTCCCTGAGCAGGCACACAAGAGCACAGGCACACACTCACACAGGAGTGTACAGCGGCCCTAACTTTATTCTATCGTTAGGCATGTACACTTCACTGCGCCTTGGGGGTTGGCCCTCAAGGCCGTTAATTGCACGAGCAGAGCCAAGCCGAGATTTCATTTCAGCCCCAAATCAATGTGACTGCACTGGGAATCGAGCCTGGGTCGCTGGCACATCATAACGCCGTGCCAGGAACACTGAGCTACGGCCTTCGTTTGAAGTGAACAGTGGGGCTTCACTATGCTATAAGCTCTAAAAGAAGAAATTACGATTAATCAAGTCTTCACCTGGTCCTCGCCATGTGCACCCGGTGGTGCATAGGCCAGCTCAACGCGTAGACTCGGTCGGCGGCCAGCAGGCAGAGAAAGTTGGACGACAGGCTGTTGCTGAGGATCCAGAAGAAGGACCACAACTGGCAAACCCAGCCCAGCTGCACCTGCGGCATCTGGAGGCCCAGGCCGGAGCTCAGAAACTCGCGAGAGAGCAGCCTGAGGGTTGAGGGAATGCAGTCGAGTTGGTGAAAGAATGAATGAATGAATGAATAAATAAATGAATGAATGAATAAACGAATGAATAAATGAATGAATGAATGAATAAATAAATAAATAACTGAATGAGTGATGAAGGAAGAAATTAAGAAATTAAGAAATTAATAAAAGCATGAGCGAAAAGAAAGCTTGATATATGCCGAATATTTTACAAAAGTACAGCGAGAGCTTGTTTTACTTAGAAAATGATTGCTATTAAATGTAATTACTTTCGCAGTAATTATTTCTTTTTGACAAAAAATCGATATAATGATCTGATGATCTGAAATAAAAATGAGAAGCCCTTTGGTTGGCAGATAGATTAGGTTCAGACAGGGACTGAATTCAATTTAATAGAGCCCCAACTGGGATAATTTGCAAAGGATTCTAGCGGCTCAGAATGTCCCGAGTGGACTGTCACAGACACATCTTGTGTCCGGATTCTGTGTCACAGTTTCGTCTCACAGATCCCCGAGTTTTTTCGTTGCTTCCCTTAGAATTACATCAATGCTGTCAGTTCCAGTTTCTAAGGCTGCGTGCACTGAAAGCTTGGTTCATGGAAGCTGAGCTCTCATCGTTCTGCACCCATGTTTGGGACGTTGTGCACCATGCTGTCAACGTCCTGCACCATGCTGTCAACGTCCTGCACCATACTGTCAACGTCCTGCACCATGCTGTCAACGTCCTGCACCATGCTGTCAACGTCCTGCACCATGCTGTCAACGTCCTGAAACATGCTGTCAACGTCCTGCACCATATTGTCAACCTCCTGTACCATTCTCTGAATGACCTGCACCATACACTCAACGTTCAACTTGTACCAGAAGCTCTACTTGTACCAGAGGCTCTGTTTGTACCAGAAGCTCTACTTGTACCAGAAGCTATATTTGTACCAGAAGCTCTACTTGTACCAGAAGCTCTACTTGTACCAGAAGCTCTATTCGTAAGAGAAGCTCTACTTGTACATTAATTTGGGGCTGAATTGGAATCTCGGCTTGGCTCTGCTCGTGCAATTAACGGCCTTGAGAGCCAACCCCCCAAGGCGCAGTGAAGTGTACATGCCCAACGATAATATAAAGTTAGAGCCGCTGTACACTCCTGTGTGAGTGTGTGCCTGCGTACGTATCCGCGCGCTTGTATGCCTGCTCAGGGAGTCGGCGGAATGGGCAGTAATGCCTCTCGCCGGTTGTGAGCCTATGTCGCTTAAAGTGCGCCAGGGTGCACACAACCCCTGCTTCTAATAAAAATAATAATCTATTTGTACCAGAAGCTCTACTTGTACCAGCAGCTCTATTCGTACCAGAAGCTTTATAAAATGCGAAATTCTACGCCTAACGCCAGTTCCTCACGTGCAGACGGCGGTGATCATGTCAGCCGCAGCCAAGCAGCACAGCACGAGATCCTTGCCCTTCACTCGACGCCAGGACCTGATGGCACAGTACAGCACCACGGCCGCGCCAACGATGGCCAGAAGAGAGAGCGATGGTGCCGCGTACAAGCGAAGATAGTTGAGCACTTTGTTGGATGCGGTCAGAGCGGACAGGAGAGTTGGACTTCTGGCGTTCCTGCCGCTACTCGCTGTAGTAGCATTTACTGTAAAGGTTATAAGAGTTAGCCTTTGCTGCAGTGACTTCCATGCCTATATGACTTCCCAGTCTTCACACAACCGATGACAGTCAGTTTTGACAACACGAAAATCCACTTTTAAAAACACATCCCTGACAGTCCAGTTTTAATAACACACTCATGACAATCCAGTCTTGACAACGCATCCATCACAATCCAGTTTTGACAACACATCCATGACAATCCAGTTTTGACAAGACATCCCTGACAATCCAGTTTTGACAACACGAAAATCCACTTTCAAAAACACATCCCTGACAGTCCAGTTTTAATAAAACACTCATGACAATCCAGTTTTGACAACACATCCCTGACAATCCAGTTTTGACAACACATCCATGACAATCCAGTTTTGACAACACATCCATGACAATCCAGTTTTGACAACACATCCCTGACAATCCAGTTTTGACAACACATCCATGACAATCCAGTTTTGACAACACATCCATGACAATCCAGTTTTGACAACACATCCATGACAATCCATTTTTGACAACACATCCATGACAATCCAGTTTTGACAACACATCTGTTAACAAGAGATTCTTAAGAACTGAGAACTCAGCACTTGGCGGCTAGCCTCGCAATTGACAATCGTAGCAGAACAAAATCACCAAGGGGGTTTCGCAGTCTACTCTTGAGCTAGGTATATTTATTCTCAATATAATATATGGCGGAGTTGACACAGGCTTTAGCGCGGGGGGGGGGTTGTAAGTGTGCATGACTTACTATGTACTCGTACGTCTAACCAAATCAGAATGGGGGGGTGAGAAAGTGGCGTGAGGCGCGGAGGGGGGCAGGTAAATTAGCTAGGCAAATGATGAGTAATAGTACAGAAGTACAATGAAATAAGCAAAACCTTTACTCTTCAATCCAACATCCATGACAATCCAGTTTTGACAACACATCCATGACAATCCAGTTTTGACAACACATCCCTGACAATCCAGTTTTGACAACACATCCATGACAATCCAGTTTTGACAACACATCCATGACAATCCAGTTTTGACAACACATCCCTGACAATCCAGTTTTGACAACACATCCATGACAATCCATTTTTGACAACACATCCATGACAATCCAGTTTTGACAACACATCCCTGACAATCCAGTTTTGACAACACATCCATGACAATCCAGTTTTGACAACACATCCATGACAATCCAGTTTTGACAACACATCCATGACAATCCAGTTTTGACAACACATCCCTGACAATCCAGTTTTGACAACACATCCATGACAATCCAGTTTTGACAAGACATCCATGACAATCCAGTTTTGACAACACGAAAATCCACTTTCAAAAACACATCCCTGACAGTCCAGTTTTAATAAAACACTCATGACAATCCAGTTTTGACAACACATCCATGACAATCCAGTTTTGACAACACATCCATGACAATCCAGTTTTGACAACACATCCATGACAATCCAGTTTTGACAACACATCCATGACAATCCAGTTTTGACAACACATCCATGACAATCCAGTTTTGACAACACATCCATGACAATCCAGTTTTGACAACACATCCATGACAATCCAGTTTTGACAACACATCTGTTAACAAGAGATTCTTAAGAACTGAGAACTCAGCACTTGGCGGCTAGCCTCGCAATTGACAATCGTAGCAGAACAAAATCACCAAGGGGGTTTCGCAGTCTACTCTTGAGCTAGGTATATTTATTCTCAATATAATATATGGCGGAGTTGACACAGGCTTTAGCGCGGGGGGGGGGTTGTAAGTGTGCATGACTTACTATGTACTCGTACGTCTAACCAAATCAGAATGGGGGGGGTGAGAAAGTGGCGTGAGGCGCGGAGGGGGGCAGGTAAATTAGCTAGGCAAATGATGAGTAATAGTACAGAAGTACAATGAAATAAGCAAAACCTTTACTCTTCAATCCAACATCCATGACAATCCAGTTTTGACAACACATCCATGACAATCCAGTTTTGACAACACATCCATGACAATCCAGTTTTGACAACACATCCATGACAATCCAGTTTTGACAACACATCCATGACAATCCAGTTTTGACAACACATCCATGACAATCCAGTTTTGACAACACATCCATGACAATCCAGTTTTGACAACACATCCCTGACAATCCAGTTTTGACAACACATCCATGACAATCCAGTTTTGACAACACATCCATGACAATCCAGTTTTGACAACACATCCATGACAATCCAGTTTTGACAACGCATCCATGACAATCCAGTTTTGACAACACATCCCTGACAATCCAGTTTTGACAACACATCCCTGACAATCCAGTTTTGACAACACATCCATGACAATCCAGTTTTGACAACACATCCATGACAATCCAGTTTTGACAACACATCCATGACAATCCATTTTTGACAACACATCCATGACAATCCAGTTTTGACAACACATCCATGACAATCCAGTTTTGACAACACATCTGTTAACAAGAGATTCTTAAGAACTGAGAACTCAGCACTTGGCGGCTAGCCTCGCAATTGACAATCGTAGCAGAACAAAATCACCAAGGGGGTTTCGCAGTCTACTCTTGAGCTAGGTATATTTATTCTCAATATAATATATGGCGGAGTTGACACAGGCTTTAGCGCGGGGGGGGGTTGTAAGTGTGCATGACTTACTATGTACTCGTACGTCTAACCAAATCAGAATGGGGGGGTGAGAAAGTGGCGTGAGGCGCGGAGGGGGGCAGGTAAATTAGCTAGGCAAATGATGAGTAATAGTACAGAAGTACAATGAAATAAGCAAAACCTTTACTCTTCAATCCATACCTCCCTTCTTGGCATGAGCACATGCCAACACAACAAAGAGCACCTCGAACAAAGATCTTAAAATTAAAACATTCAATTATTATAGTACCGCGTACTTTTCAGGAAAAAAGTTAAATCGCTAGGATGCAATACGCTCGACAAAATGACAAAGTGAAAATCGGATCAAATAATTAGATGCAGTAAACGGATCAGGGGGTGTGATAAATATTCGAACTGGATTAACAACAGAGTTGAACCTAAAAAGTAGCGTACAGTGCGATGAAATGAGCAAAGGGGATAAACGCTGAAAATGGGAAAATTAACCGAACAGAGTATGCAAAACCTCTTCGCAACAAACGCCAAAAAAGCAAAAAAACACAAAAAAAAACAGAAAACAAACACAAAAAACAGACAACAAAAACTCCCAAAAATAGACAGCAGACATGAAAAAACACAATGCGATGGAACCAAACTGGATTTAATGCGCAGGGAAGCAAAGCTCTCAAAAGCCACAAAAGAAAAATGTAGCGCCAACCCATCACCAAAATAGCTTGAAATTGAAAACATCGAAAATTGAAACGCATGCAACGGCTAGTCAAAGTTAAGGAAATGATCGCTACATCGCAAATTTGTTTTAATAAACTAAAGCTTGGCCAAAATCTCAACTACTCCGTCCTCAAGCCTCCCTTCGTGATTAGCGGACGCGGCCTCGCAATCGGCCTCGCGGAGGCCTTGCCAACCAGCTGCACTTTTGCAACTCGCACCCGTCTCTCCGCTGCAGCCAGCAGGTGGTCGCGAATCGAGCTGTCTCGCCTTGCATGCAGATGCGCCGCTTTGAGCTCGAGAACCTGCAGGTCGCCATGGTCGGGTCTAATCGTCTGACCGCCGATCGTTCCTCATTCATGCTAACGACTGTGCTCCGACCAGTCACCCTTTGTCCATGCCACCAGCTGTCAACCTCCGTCAGCTGCTGCGCTGAAGTTCCTCGAGACAACGCGTCGACTGGATTGAATTCGGTCGTGACACACCTCCACTGGTCCGGATCTGTGACAAACTTGGTCTCTCCAATGCGGTTCGCACCAAACGGCTGGTCAAATTTAAAGGTGCACTCTTTCCGATCGCTTCTTAATTCTACACCAAGCGTCTTGATGGATGGCATCGGTGTCCCTTCCAATGTTACTTCGGCTACTCGATCTTCTGGTGGCACTCTGCTCAACAGTTCTCGCGAATCGGACATCCATTTCCTGGGGTGCATGCCTGCACGCTCCCAGCGAGTCTTCAACTCTTGAAGCAGCTGGATCGCCTCAGCCTCTGACCCGACCGAATCTAAACAATCGTCCATATAGGTGGAGTTGAGAACAGCGTCTGCAGCTAATGGCAGCTCTTCTTTCAGGCGTTCCGCATGCTCACGAACTACGAACTGAGCAAGAAACGGCGAGCTCAAGTTGCCGAAAACGATGCGGTTGGTCTCAAATATTTCAACAGGCTTGCTGGAGTCCATCTCACGGTGTAGAAAGCTATGCGTCGGCCTGTCCTCTGGCGCCATTTCGATCTGGAGGTACATCTCGGACACATCACAAGCCCCAGCCACCGCATCTCTCCGGAAGCGAAGCAGAACGTCAAACAATTCTCGCTGAAGCTTCGGCCCTGGGAAGACCAGAGAGTTTAACGACTTTTCGTTTCCGCCCGCCGAGGCATCGAAGACGATCCGAACCTTTGTCGTCAGCTTGTCGAATCGAATAATCGGGAAATGCGGTAGAAAACACCTTCTGGCCGAGAACTCTTCTACTGCAACGCGCCTGATGTAGCCTAGCTGCTCATATCGCTCTATACATGCTTGATATTGCTTTGCCACCTCCAGATCCTTCTTCAACCGGGTCTCCGTGTTGCAAAGCCGCTTGATCGCCATCTCATAGTTATTCGAGCGAACTTTCGCCTCTGGCTTCCACGGAATTCCCACCTGGTATCGGCCGTTTGTTAGCTTTAATGAAGACTTGGCTTGCTCGACTGCAGCTTGCTCATCCGCTGTCCAATTTTGATCTTGAGCTGGCCGGATTTCTTCGACCTCCCAGAACTTGCGCAGCACTGGTGACAGCATCTCCTCGCTGGTGACACAGAAAAAGGTGCTGGCCAAGTTTGTCTGATGCTGAATCTGTTCTACTGGACCCACACCTGTCCATCCAAGGGGAGTCAAACGTGCTTGTGGCTCCCCAGGGCCACCGCGAACTTCTCGGTAGGACACGTGTAACTCCGCATGATCTACTCCTATCAGCAGGTCTATGAGATGCGGCGCGTGGAGCTGAGAAAATGGAATGCGCTCCAGATGTTTCCAATCTGCTGCCGTCGTCTGCCAATCCGTAGCCTTCAACTTCCCGGTGACGCTGTCTGTCGTGAATGCCGTGATCGGACGACTCAGACTTCCATCTACACTTTCGAGCGTCATCGTAACCGGAGCTGTCAAGAATGTCTCTGTCTGTCCGTTCAGAACGTTCTCTTTCACTTGCTCCATATTGCCCTCCAGTCCCAGAGCTTCAGCAATCTCCGCATTCACATACGTCCTTGTACTCGCGTCGTCCAACAGTGCGTTCACCTTCACTACACGGCCGCCAGCCTTGAGAACTACTGGAACTGTTCGCAGCGACGTTGCACTTCCACTTCCTGCCATCATAGTTACGGCGGCTCCTTTGCGACCCGACTCAGCGCTCTTTTTGCCTCCTTCGGCCGGAGAATTCTTCTTCGACTCAGTTTTTGCAGCCTCGTCTGAGTGCAGCAAGCGGTGGTGAAACTTGTTGCATTCACCGATTCCACATCGGCGTCCATGACGGCATAGCCGAGCAGCGTGACCGCGAGCTAAGCAGCAAAAGCATGATTTCGAATCTTGCGCAGCCTTCCACCGATTTTCAATTGACAGCTGTCTAAATGTTGGACACTTCCACAGCTCATGTTGATCTTGACACAGCATACAAGATTTTGACGGAGACCCTTGTTGATGATCTGCAAGAAACGTTTTGGACCGCGTCTCCTTCTTAACCTTCTCTTCACTCGTCACACCATGCACAATCTCCATGGCTTCTGTCTGGAAAGCGGCCTCCATCAGCACCCACTCACGTAACATCTTTACGTTCTCCTGCCTATGTCCTTCGAATAGCCAACGCCGGTAACGCGCCACCATCTGCTCAGGGAGCTTCTTCTGCAACTTTGCGTACAACAACCCGTCAGTCAATTCTGAGACCTTACCAGACTCTTCGAGATTTACAACTGCGACATCCAACAGATTAGAGAATTGCTTGAGCTCTTTTGCATTGGTGGAGCGGATGGGTGGAAAGTTATCGAGCTCTTCAAGATACATAGCGATACGTCGGCGGCTGCCCCCAAATTCGCGTTCCAATCTGTCTTTGGCAGCCTCGTAAGCAGCGGCAGAGTGACCCAGATGTTCGACTAATTTCAAAGCCGGCCCTTGAAGATACTGTCGGAGTTGAAGCAATTTGAACTCCGGCGTGGCAGGAGCTCTATCAATGCAAGCAGTGAAGGCGGCTTTCCAAGATTCGTACTGCTGCTTTTCGCCGCCGAACTTTGGAATCTCTACACGCCGAAGCATCTTCCAAAGATCTTTTGCCAACTCGGCTTCACTGCTGCTAGTCTGAGAATGGCCCGCCTCACTTACAGAGTCATCAATACTACTGGCACTCACAACCGGCATTGCCGTAGCCGTCGTCGCCGCCATCGTCGCCGTCGTTGCAGTCGTCGCAGTCGCGGCAGTTGCGGCAGTCGCGGCAGTCGCCGCAGTGGCCGCAGTCGCCGCAGTGGCCGCAGTGGCCGCAGTCGTCACAGTCGCGGCAGTTACGGCAGTCGTGGCAGTCGCCGCAGTCGCGGCAGTCGCCGCAGTCGTCGCAGTCGTCACAGTCGCGGCAGTCGCGGCAGTCGCGGCAGTCGCGGCAGTCGCGGCAGTCGCAGCAGTCGCCGCAGTCGCCGCAGTCGCGGCAGTCGCGGCAGTCGCCGCAGTCGCGGCAGTCGCCGCAGGCGCAGCTGTCACGGCAGTCTGATGAGCAGTGATGAACTGAGTGACACATTTCATAGTGTCTTGAAACTGCTGCTCCACTTGATCCAGCTCGTCCAGAAGTTTGTCTCGAGCTTCTTCTGTGGCTTCTTGCTGAAGGAGCTCATCATAGAATTCGTCAAGCAGCTTCACGCACTCTTCGTGTGCTGTAGTGGCTGCATCGCACGCTTGCTGGATCGCTCCATGATCGGTGTCGCTCTGTAGCAACAGTACCAGACGGTTTCGACTCCTAGTTGCTGCAGACTTCGTTCTTGCCTTCACTCGTCGAAACTGTTCGATGCCAAGCCGCTCCTCAGTGCTGATCTCTTTTTCTTCTTCATCTTCTGAGCAGCCAGTCTGCTGCTGATTCGATTCGTGGCTGGCCATTTACCTGAACCACGCTCTGCTACCAAAATGTTAACAAGAGATTCTTAAGAACTGAGAACTCAGCACTTGGCGGCTAGCCTCGCAATTGACAATCGTAGCAGAACAAAATCACCAAGGGGGTTTCGCAGTCTACTCTTGAGCTAGGTATATTTATTCTCAATATAAGATATGGCGGAGTTGACACAGGCTTTAGCGCGGGGGGGGTTGTAAGTGTGCATGACTTACTATGTACTCGTACGTTTAACCAAATCAGAATGGGGGGGGGTGAGAAAGTGGCGTGAGGCGCGGAGGGGGGCAGGTAAATTAGCTAGGCAAATGATGAGTAATAGTACAGAAGTACAATGAAATAAGCAAAACCTTTACTCTTCAATCCAACATCCATGACAATCCAGTTTTGACAACACATCCATGACAATCCAGTTTTGACAACACATCCATGACAATCCAGTTTTGACAACACATCCATGACAATCCAGTTTTGACAACACATCCATGACAATCCAGTTTTGACAACACATCCCTGACAATCCAGTTTTGACAACACATCCATGACAATCCAGTTTTGACAACACATCCATGACAATCCATTTTTGACAACACATCCATGACAATCCAGTTTTGACAACACATCCATGACAATCCAGTTTTGACAACACATCCCTGACAATCCAGTTTTGACAACACATCCCTGACAATCCAGTTTTGACAACACATCCATGACAATCCATTTTTGACAACACATCCATGACAATCCAGTTTTGACAACACATCCATGACAATCCAGTTTTGACAACACATCCCTGACAATCCAGTTTTGACAACACATCCATGACAATCCAGTTTTGACAACACATCCATGACAATCCAGTTTTGACAACACATCCATGACAATCCAGTTTTGACAACACATCCATGACAATCCAGTTTTGACAACACATCCATGACAATCCAGTTTTGACAACACATCCATGACAATCCAGTTTTGACAACACATCCCTGACAATCCAGTTTTGACAACACATCCCTGACAATCCAGTTTTGACAACACATCCATGACAATATATTTTTGACAACGCATCCATGACAATCCATTTTTGACAACACATCCCTGACAATCCAGTTTTGACAACGCATCCATGACAATCCAGTTTTGACAACACATCCATGACAATCCAGTTTTGATAACACATCCCTGACAATCCAGTTTTGACAACACATCCATGACAATCCAGTTTTGACAACACATCCCTGACAATCCAGTTTTGATAACACATCCACGAAAATCCTATGTTGACAAAATAGGAATTACAAATTTGAAAAGTAACTTCTCTATAACATACTTACCCATCTCTACAAAGTTATTGAAGTTTTTTCAATTATTGAACGATTCTTTAAAATTCAGGAATAAATAAGGCTATCAAATTTAAATTTTTTGTGTTTAAATGGGAAAACGCTGCCCACCCCCCCCTGTCTCATCGTGTGTTTTAACTGGCCAATAGAGGGCGGGCCACTGCTCAAGAGGTGAAAGCAGACCAGCAGCTGGAGTTCTGAGATTTTAATCTGATTTTATGTTGGGATAGAAATCTACTAGTATCCAAAAAACACTTGATGCATTGTACTTATAAGGTTCTGCTTTTGAGCTCATTGCAGCCGTCTAAATGAGAGAAAACAATTAGAAATATGGGTTTATGGACGCCCAATGGATTCATGGACACCCAAATGTTCATGGACACCCAATGGGTTCATGGACACTCAATATGTTCATGGACACTCAATAGGTTCATAGACACCCAATGGGTTCATGGACACTCAATAGGTTCATAGACACCCAATGGATTCATGGACACTTAATATGTTCATGGACACCCAATGGATTCATGGACACCCAAATGTTCATAGACACCCAATGGGTTCATGGACACTCAATAGGTTCATAGACACCCAATGGATTCATGGACACTTAATATGTTCATGGACACCCAATGGATTCATGGACACTTAATATGTTCATGGACACCCAATGGGTTCATGGACACTCAATAGGTTCATAGACACCCAATGGGTTCATGGACACTCAATAGGTTCATAGACACCCAATGGATTCATGGACACTTAATATGTTCATGGACACCCAATGGATTCATGGACACCCAAATGTTCATGGACACCCAATGGGTTCATGGACACTCAATAGGTTCATAGACACCCAATGGGTTCATGGACACTCAATGGATTCATGGACACTCAATATGTTCATAGACACCCAATGGATTCATGGACACTTAATATGTTCATGGACACCCAATGGGTTCATGGACACCCAATGGATTCATGGACACTCAATATGTTCATGGACACTCAATATGTTCATGGACACTCAATATGTTCATGGACACCCACTGGGTTCAGTGGAACGGGACTGTCGTATTGATTTTCAGAAGTGCTCAAGGGCCCATGCAAAACAACAAAAAACTAAATAACATGAGTTCTCCCTGCTAGCTCGTATCCCTAGCTTCTGTTTGAAAGCGCGGCATGAAATCGAACTTTCATGTGAGAAATTTTCAAATCCGTAACACCCAAAGGACGGTCACGTTTTGAGCTGCTGAGATATTTGAGAACGAAATAAATATAAAAATAGGGAAGCTTAACCGAATATAAGTGCTGCTCAACCGGTACAACAAGCTCTCTATGGCCAAAACTCTATTTAAACTGGCCATCAACTGGCCAGAAATTTCAGAAGTTTTACAGAAAACTCAAGTGCAGTCTACGGTAGTAGGTGAAGCCAGGCAAAAGGACATGGTATCACACAGTACTTTGCCCTCCAGTTAACCCCTGATAGACGTACTTACAAAAAATTTTGTCCCCAACCTGCTGCTAGCACAAAAACGACCTCACGCCAGAAAGAAGTTCTTTTAAAATAGAATACGCGAGGCAGAAAACTATGAGCATGCGCATGCATCTGCTGTCTGAGCAGGAATTACAAGACTAGAGGTGCATGTAATCTGAGTTTTGGGATGGGCCGCTCAGTCTCGTAACTTTGATGTCGTGGGTTTTTCATTGATTATGAAAATCAAACAAAGTTTGACAAATTTAGCAAACATGGCCTTATAGATAGATAGATAGATAGACAGACAGACAGACAGATAGATAGATAGATAGATAGATAGATAGACAGACAGATAGATAGATAGATAGATAGATAGATAGATAGATAGATAGATAGATAGATAGATAGATAGATAGATAGATAGATAGATAGATAGACAGACAGATAGATCGATAGATAGATAGATAGATAGATAGATAGACAGATAGATCGATAGATAGATAGATAGATAGATAGATAGATAGATCGATAGATAGATAGACAGATAGATCGATAGATAGATAGATAGATAGATAGATAGATAGATAGATAGACAGACAGACAGACAGACAGATAGATAGATAGATAGATAGATAGATCGATAGATAGACAGACAGATAGATAGATAGATAGATAGATAGATAGATAGATAGATAGATAGATAGATAGATAGATAGATAGATAGATCGATTGATAGATAGATAGATAGATAGATAGATAGATAGATAGATAGATAGATAGATAGATAGATAGATAGATAGACTCTTCCCGCCAAAAGACCCTTGCTACACTCGTGCATTGTGCTCATGCTGGGGCAGTGAACTCGAATCTGCATGTATGACCATGTTTCTGCATGGTTGACACTGACTTCATTCGATAGCGGGTATGACACTACTGTACAAAACGTAACGAACTCAAGTCAATAAGAAACCCAATTCCAACAGTTAACAATTTAGAAATCAACAATGTGAAAAATCAGATCAATTATATTCAAACCTTTTAATTTGTCTATATGAATATATATTGGCAATTATTTAATCTAGTGTTTGACATTTGAGTCACGGGGAAGGCAATTGTTAGTGCATTGTTTAACCACAATTACGCAAAAGCAGTGACATGGTTAATCAGTGTGGCTAATTTCTGCTTCATTAAAAACACTTCCGGTTATTAGAGGTCATCACCACACAGAAAATGCTTGTGACAACAATATTTTGGAGTAGACAGCCAATTAAGTATGGATTGTTGCCCTCGAACAACGGGCTTTTGGGGAATTCTTGAATATAAAAATAATGCTGAACAAAATGGGGGTTTGATGAGTCATTCCGTTTTGTCAGGGGCGATTTTTATGGCTGGGTCAAAGGTGATTTTTATGGCTGGGTCAGAGGCGATTCTTATGGCTGGGTCAGAGGCGATTCTTATGGCTGGGTCAGGGGGCGATTCTTATTGCTTGGTCAGGGGGCGATTCTTATGGCTTGGTCAGGGGGGCGATTCTTATGGCTTGGTCAGAGGCGATTTTTATGGCTTGGTCAGAGCCGATTCTTGTTATTTATTAATGTTATGTTATTTGGGTTTATTAGACAGGTGTTCAAGCAGGTGTTAAATATGCAGGCAATTAAGACTCTAAAGCAAGAACATAACAACAATGCAGACTCTAAGCCGTTTAAAATCAGTTTTTAAAAATTGCTAATAAATATTTTGAAACTAAAAATCAAACAAAGCAGACATAAAACCCAGTCTAGAGAGGCTATGAAGATGAAGTGTCAGTCGAATGAAATGTGATGCCGCCAGAC